>CM032230.1:28905000-29505000 GCA_019009955.1 Riptortus pedestris | reverse complement strand
CTTTTTGTGTGTCATTCAGTTTACTGTAGCTGTTCCTTATTCTTTCTGAATAACACCGAAACATTTTTTATATATATAAAAGGATGAAGAATAAAGACTTCCTACAATGAAGTTCAAATGAAGCTACATTGTTGGGAGACTTCATTCCTCGTCCCTGAATTCGTGGGGAAAACACCCACTTCCGGCATCCCACGCATTATTTTTTTATATCTTTGCACATTTTTCTTACCGCTGTGGGATTGTACTTGAATGTTCTTAAAATTCATCCTTTAAAGCTTTATTTGTTACGCAAGTATTTCTCTTTCACTTTTATTTCTTTAAGGTCATTTGGTTCAGAGAGAGAGAGAGAGAGAGAGAGAGAGAGCGAGAGAGAGAGAGCGCGCGCGCGCGCGAGAGAGAGAGAGAGAGAGAGAGAGAGAGAGAGAGGTTTTAAATTCTCTAGCAATTATTCCGATTGGCTGAGACTGTTTCTTCCTTCATTGACTATTATTCAATACAAAAAAGTCACGCAGGGGCTGCGTAAACTAAGCAGATTTCCCACGTGAAGTTTTACAATAGAGAATAGAGAGTAAACAATTGCGGGAACGGCCGGAACTAGCTCTTGACGGAAACTCACGACTAGACCCGAAGTTAGCCGATCTCATCTCAGAAGCTGAAAACAGAAAAATGCAAATATCTCGGTTAATATTCAAGATACAGAATAAATGTATATAGCATTATTTATAGTAAATTAAATTTGTAATATGTTTGATTTTATATAATGTTTCGATCCGACGTATAGTAACGGAGATATTTCGAATTTTCGAAAATCCTCCCCTCTAAACCCCCGTCCCACTGTTCCGATTTCAGCCATTAACGAACTTGATCTTTATTTTTGCATAAAACGTTTAAATATCGAGTTTGGTGACGAGTAAACAATAATTGCTACGAAAAGTTTTGAAAAATGCGTCATGAGTACAACCTCAATAGCTGATTTCCCTTAAGGGAAATCTGCTAAAACCATTGCACTGCTAAGAACGTCCAGCAATTATTGTATAAAGTTTTCAATCAAAAATGTATTCTATAATATTAACACAAAAGAAATTTGCACATTGTGTAACTTAAATATGAATGAGGACATTTATCATATAATGCTTCATTGCCCTATTTACTCCCCTTTCAGAGAACAGTATTTACCATCCATCAATCAGGCAGCAGATAATTCACAACATCATAATATTCTAAATAATGCACCTAGAGAAGTATATATTAACATTTTTAATGATTTGAGAAATAGTTCCAAACTCCGCGCTCTGAGTTAACATTGTTAAATTTCTCTTCTTCTCTTAATTGTTTTTTTTTTTGTTTTTTTAGTACTGTTATACCTATTTATTAATAAGAACAGGAACCAAGATAATGATATGTTTAATGAAATATCATGTTGAAAATATAATGTTTTAATATTAGGAAAGAAAATAAAATATAATGTCACTTATTAGTTAAGATTTTTCTAGAAATGTTAATGTAAATTCTTGCCAGTTATACGCAATTCTAGTTTGTAAAAATATGTAAATATATAAGCTACGAATAGAAAAACTAACCTCATTATATAAGGCCTACTCCTTGTTATAAGGAAAATCTATGTAAGCAATAAATTAATAAATATATAATAAATAATTTTCATATATAGATGTTTTTAAATGTAATCAATTGGAAGAAATAAGTTATGAGTAAATCAATAATGTCTTTCCCACAAGAGACTTGAAGTTCTTGAGGGAGTAAGCTCTTGCTGTATTATACAGGAAACTGCCTTACTGAATGAAACTTCGTAATAGAATGTGACATCAGAAGTCAATGTTGCCTCTTTCTTGACAAAATACAAGAACTTCCGCCATTGAATATTTCCTCTGTCTTCTTTAAATAATAATAGCAAAAGGAAAAAAAGAAGAAGACAAATAAAACTAGCATTCCACTGAGATTTGAGTAAGAACAACATTATCATATTCAAATGCACTTACAAACTCTCAGACACGCACTTTTCTACTTAATAACACATACAGCATACTCTCATTGGAATTAACTGCAGAGTATTTAGTCGTTTCACACTTATAACAATTTTATTTGGAAAACATTACAAAGTAATTACAATTGCTCTTAATTTCTAAATATGAATTTTCTGGGACCTCAGGTTGCCCATGTGATTCCCGCCTGGTGAACATGAATTTAATTAGAATCGGTTGAAAAGCTGTAAAGAACCCACCTCAATTAGCCGTTGTACCACAAAGAAGATGTTAATAAAGGAATTCCACAAGGCAGAATATTATCAAATGGAATATATTCAAAAATAATTTATTTTTGTCCCGAAGAAACACGTTTTAGTTGCTGTTTAGATTTGTTCATAAACATACACATGGCGAAACTTCCAAAAAGATGGTGTAAACGATCACTTTTGGACGTCAATCTGATCATCAATGTTTTCATTTTTGATCTGTTAGTAGGCCCATTACTGGTTAGAGTCTGGTTTGCTATGAAAGTTAATTCGTTTAAAGACTCTATGTGGAAATTTGGCATTATCTTTGTAAACCCGAAATTAAACTTACTTCTTCTTCACCGAAAAATGTTTAATTAGTTTCAGCATCTAGCAGCAAGTCTAGATAGACACGTGTGCTCGTGTGTGTTCAAAAAGGCTCAGCTTTACTGTCTGTTGTACATTAAATTATTACAAATTACAAGACCCTGTAGTTTGGGGCAACCTTAACGGTGGGGGATGGACATGGGTAAAAGGAACAAAAAAACATAAAGAAGTGTTTGGTAGGCTAGAGATGCAAACTTTTTTTAAAATATCACCTACAATTCCAAAGCAGTGATTTGGAATTTGTGTTGAGAAACATTTAGAGTTCCAAGGCTAATTTTGTGTAAAGATTGGAAAATTGTTATGGATCTTTCAAAATAGTGCAATTAATATTATTAAATAGTCCTTTGCGTGACATTTATTTTCCTAATTGGGGTCTAATAGGTATATACACAGCAAGTGAGCTACCCAATTTAGAACCTGGACTATAATCACCTCCTCAGGCTATTTTGTTCCACTGGAACTAATTCGAGAGCAACTAAACGAACCAATTGGAACGAAGATAAGTAAAGGCATGGCTGAAGGGCTATTATATTGACTCCTTGTAAAGGTTCCCACTCGAACTACTAAAAGTAAAGCCCTTTATTTGTCCATCACTCACTTAAAGCGATACGTCATATAGTAAGAAGATTCTCCAAGAAGATAAATGAGATATGGTGAATTTGGTAGTAAGCAACCAATGATTTTATTGGCTCTGCAAGCAAGGTTGGAGAAAATGGATATTAGTAGAAATTGGGGGAAAAAAATCAATGCTGTCGAAATGACTAACATGGACTACAGCCCTTTAAAAACTAGACTGTCACAGCCCTAGGCACTGAGAAAGTGGACAATCGAAAAAGCAGTTTCGTTATTGTATAACGTTAGGACCAAGGTACGAATAAGACGTTAGGAAAACGGTACTATAGGACGAGACCTCAATGGCACTTGACATGTAGAAACATTAATATGAGTGTTTGCAACAAAACATAAAAAATGAATCGAAGACGTGACGCGTAAAACGTTCAAACATAAAGTGGAGGTGTAGAAGAACCCTTAGTTCCAATGAAAAATGTGAGGAGATCATTAGGAAAAGAACGAAACTCGAGCTAGGGTACTCCAGAAGAAAACCATGCATACTCGAGAAGAGGGGACGCGCTAAAGACTGCTTCCAAATAAGAAGAAATATTCAGAATCAATTGGTTCCACTTCCATCCAGAATATTCAAGAGAAGAAAGATTGTACTAATGAAAAGTTCCAGCTTTCAAATACAATCTTAATATAGAATATCTTTCAAGGCTATCTTACCTCTGAGTATCGAGTGCAACATAATGTGACATTCATCAATAGTTGAACACATTAATAATCTATAGAAAATAACAGGGTCCAGTACCATAACATTTTTTTTTAGCATACATATTCCTTCACGCACAACTAAATATATTGTTACGTTTTATTACTAAACCGGTAATAAACCTTGTTAATAAGAGTTCTTTTGGATTGCAAAATTAAACACTCACAAGTTTCATAGTTTTTATGTAATTTATTTCACAATGCACAATACACTTGGTAATTATTCTTAATTACTACTCACAGTGTACACTGATTGCGTCACTGTTCTTCAAATTAGACAGTCCAATAATTCACTCACGGTCACTGAAGTACACCAAAAGACGGCACTGCACTGTCCTTTACTTCGCGGCACTGCACTGTCTTAAACACGGCACTAAACTGTTACTTACAGTCACGGCACAACACTGTTTTTCTTATAAAAACACTTTACCTCACTGCACTAAGTCGCACTGTAGCACCGAACGCACATATGAGCACTTGAAGAAACTAAAACTGACTAGGGTCGGCCAGGGTGTCTTATATAGATTGGCGGCAAACCATCAAAGGGACGGCCCAGGCCCTTCCAGAACAGGACTCGAACGAACTCGACCCTCTGTCGGCTTCTTTGATCTGCCTCGCACTTCCCAAATACGCGACTCTCTCTGCTAATCCTTCATGTATTTAATTTTCGCAACAATATATTAACAATTGAGGCTGTTGTCATGGCGAAACTTTTCCTCAAATATCCATCGGTCCTACCTGGAAAATAACGTTAATGAGCCTCATTATATTTTATATATATATACCGGGTGTACAGAAAATTCTAAGCCTGATTACAACTTACATATTTTTATTTTTCAATATAGTCCCCCTCAACAGCAACGCACTTATTCCACCGCTTTTCCAACATCTGTAACCCGGTCAAAAAAAAATTGTTGTCAAAACCTTCCAAAACAACCTTGACAGCTGAGGTATCATAAGTACACCAGGCTTAGAACTTTCTGTACACCCCGTACTTGTCCGTTACCACTCTAGAAATATGTATTTGTCTTATTATCAAACTCGAGGTAGAATTTCGAAAATATATCCGTTTTTATACGCCAGGTCGAATAATGGTTTAAACCCAATCTAATTGTACATTTAATTGGCTATATATACAAATTTGTATTACTTATATTTCCCCTCTATCGTGAGCATTAACTGAAATAATTGCTTTTGATGTTCCAGTCTTCAGTAAATAGGAAGCTTGAATGTCAAATATAGTTTTCAGCATGTGTATTTTATTTCATCCTTCAGTAAGCCTCCACTTCTACTCATAGAAATTTACTTAGAAATACAAAATATACGCTTAGAAGAAACCAATAGTTAGCCATGCCAACAGGTGGGAAATATGCTTAATTTACTCACCCCCTGCTGGGCGGGCTTTAATAATGTCAGAAAATTTAAAGACTTTAGCTGTACTTAGATAGATAGCTCAGTTAAAAAAGTAATAGAAAAGTCCGTCATGCAGGGGCAGCGTTAAGCATATTGTTACGTTTTATTACCAAAACCAGTAATAAACGTTTTTAATAAGAGTTATTTTGGATTGCAAAATTAAATACTCACAAGTTTCACAGTTTTTATCACTGCACAAATTATTTCACAATGCACAATACACTTGGTAATTATTCTTAATTACTACTCACAGTATATACTGATAGCGTCACTGTTCTTCAGGTTACACAGTCCAACAATTCACTCACGGTCACTGAAATTCGCAACAAGACGGCACTGCACTGTCCTTTACTTCGCGGCACTGCACTGTCCTTTACTTCGCGGCACTGCACTGTCTTAAACACGGCACTAAACTGTTACTTACAGTCACGGCACAACACTGTTCTTCTTATAAAAACACTTTACCGCACTGCACTAAGTCGCACTATAGCACTGATGTGAACATCAAAACAGGTGAGAATAAAACTGACTCGCTCGCGGCTAGCCCTTCTTTATATAGGGCGGCGGCATACATCAAAGGGGAATTGTCTGGACTCTTTGACGTCTGGCTGGAAGGTACTGGTAGGACGAAGAACATTCTGTCGGCTTCTTTGATCTATATCGCACTTACTAAATACGCGACTCTCTCTCTCTCTCTCTCTCTCTCTCTCTCTCTCTCTCTCTCTCTCTCTCTCTCTCTCTCTCTCTCTCTCTCTCTCTCTCTCTCTGAAGGATTATTCATGTATTTAATTTTCGCAACGATATTTTCTACGTGTATCACGTATTTACATTTATCTCAATACGTAAAAGTTCAATGAGAACATTACTTGGTATTTGAGCTTCAAATAAAGTGTTTAATAATATAACAGCTTATTGTTAATACGACATGAGTAGGGGGTGGGGGGTTTACTGAAGGCCGAAGTCTAAAAAATGTAAATATCTCCGTTAATACTAAAGATAGAGAATAAATGCATATAACAATATTTATGGCGCATAATTTTTGTTTCTCGATTTTTTTGGTCCTACGTATAATAATGGAGATATTTGGAATTTTCAAAATTATCCCTCTCAAAACTACCTCCATCCGACTTCAGCCACTAACTAACTCGACCTTTAGTTTTCTTTGAAACGCTTGTATATCGAGTTTGGATGCGATCAAATAAGAATATATATATGAATTTGAACAGACCTCATTTTCGTCATCTCCTAGGTAGGATCGTAGTATATTTCAGGAAAATTTTCGAAATTGATGAGTACGACCTCATTAGCAGATTTCCGTTAAGTGAAATCTGCCTACAGTAATCGTAGCAAGACTGCTGAGGAAGCCACATACTTTACATAGGCCTCATGAAATCTGCCTAAGTCAGAGAATTCCGTCAAGTAAGTGGGCAAACTCTCAGAGAAAGTGATCAAATCAGGGACAAATGGGCCCAATGCTTTAAACGTATGCTAAATTCGGGGACGCGTCCATTAGAATCCCATCAGACTGATAATGCGATACCATGGGAACATGAGCCGTTTGATAAGAGACAAATAACAAGTCTTTTGGACTTGGGGTGAACGATATTAATTGATTGTAAAATAATTTAGCGTTTTTATACAGGTTATTTCAATAAAAACCTCAGATTCTTGTAAAAAATGTTTAATGAATTATGTAAATGTGACCCATTTTGATCTATTACATGATGCCATCTTTCAGGTAATTTTTTAATTCCGTCCTCCCAGAACTTCTAAGATTTTTGCGCAATGAACATCCTGTAAGTGCGTATTGCAGTCCTCGAGCGTATTAAACTGTTTCCCGTTAAAAGAGTTTTGAAGTGCCCGAAAGAAGTGAAAATCTGTTGGGACAAAAATTATTGAATAGGGTGGGTTGGGGATTACGTCCCAGCCAAACTCCAATAATTTCTGCCGGGTCTTCAAAGATACTTGAAGACAGGCGTTATCGAGAAGTAAAACTATGATTTGCATTTCTCTTTCATTTTGAGCAAGCGTACCACTCAAAGATAAGGAATCTTGGTTGAAACTGTTGCAGAAAAGCACCTTAACTAATTTTTATAATATAAAAACAGAGAGGATTAAATTGAAATTTTGATAAACACTACGCACTTATTTTACAACCCAATATATTATTAGAGGAAAGAGTTCAATAGGTGTTTTTGGAATAACTGCATTTGAAAATGTCACAGACAGCTCTTCTCCCCTCAAATGTGTGATCCAGTAGGTTAGTTCGTTAAAGTTTAATGAATCGTGGGTGCCTGAGTGGTTTTGGTAATTATAATTGACTTTAGTTTCGAATCAGCAGATTCGGCAGAACAAGATTAGGACATATTATTCGCAAACAGATTGACTTAATTACTACATACCACATGTTTGCGTGTATTAATTTAGGTCGTATTCAGTAAATTTAAATGAAGTTATGTTCAGTATTAAGGGTTACAGGTAGAATGGCATATTTTTAAAATGTATTTACCTGGATATAAAGATGGGAACATTATTCAAATGTATTCTACTGGTTATGAAGAATGGCCTGTATCTCCACAATATATTATATAGAGTGCGTGAGTTTTACATTCTCTTGGCGATTATTCCGATTGGCTGAGACTCGTTCATGCCTTCATTGGCTATTATACAATACAAAAAAAGTCCGTCACGCAGGGGCTGCGTAAACTAAGCAGATTTCCCACGTGAAGTTTTACAATAGAGAAATCTGCCTAATAACAACTGTAGTAGTAAGAAACCTCTAAACCTAAAAAAACATTATTTAAGGCGTAATAACCCAGTAGTTTCTAGCCCAAAAAAACAGTTAACCTAACCTCTAAACCTATTCACGAGGGACGAATAGTTATGGAAACGGCCACCAGAGCTCTCGGCGGAAAGTCCGAACATAGCCTACTGGTGACCACACGCAGAATACAAATGCAAATATCTCGGTTAATAATCAAGATAGAGAAAACATGAATATAACAATATTTATAGTAAATTTAATTTGCAATAAGATTAATTCTGTACAATTTTTCGGTCCGACGTATAGTAACGGAGATATTTCGAATTTTCGAAAATCCTCCCCTTTAAACCCCCCCCCTCCCTCTGGTCCGATTTTAGCCGTTAACGAACTTGATCTTTCTTTTTACATAAAACGACTAAATATCGAGTTTGGTAACGATCAAACAAAAATTGCGACCGCTAGAGCGGTAACAGACAAATATATAGATAGATAGATAGATAGATAGATAGATAGATAGATAGATAGATAGATATATATATACAGTTTTGAACGGACCTCATTTTCGTCATCTCCTGGGTAGGATCGATGGACATTTGAAGAAAAATTTCGAAAATTCCGTCATGAGTACAACCTCAATAGCTGATTTCCCTTAAGGGAAATCTGCTAAAATTTGTATAGCATATTATGGTCATGGACTCCCCAACCACTTCAACAGTGATCGCATTTAACTAACAAGGGAGGTTAGGGAGCCTGAAAATTCAAATAATTCTGAAACTGTGTGCAAGTAAGATCATCCGTAACACAAAAAGAATTTTTGTTATTGCGGAACTACGATATGAAGGGGTAAAATCGCCTCTTAAAAAAAATAGGTTTTTATATATCTGAGAGAATATTGTTAAAACTGTATAGATATAAAAGAAAACTTTGCAATCTGATTGCACAGTATTTTATATCTATTACCTTTTGAAACTTTTTGGTTTTTTTTTCTATTACCATAGCCATGTGAGTTAAAGCGTTGAACTTAATTTCACATGGTAAACCTAGAGTAACGAGTTCGATTCGCGCCTGGGCAAAGGGGTTTATTTAGTGACAGAATTCATTAAATTAAATCCTTAGTCCCACCCTGGCTAGAAAAGGGCGGTAACCTGTAGATAACCCGTCCCAATTAGCCTTAGTTGCAAAAAGTGGACGTAAATAACTAATTTAAATAATAATAATAATTAAATGAACAATGTTCGCTCAGAACTATAAAATCGATTTTGTTCAAGAGGTGATTTTACTCCTCCAAAAAGGGGATCCGCGGGGGAAAAATAGCTTTGTGTTATGTATGAGCTACTGTACTTGCACACAAGTTTCAGAATTTTTCAAATTTTCGGGTTCCTTAACCTCCCTTGGAAGTGTCACATGTTGTGGCCTTCTTGAGACCAAATGCCCTATCTACCGAAAACAAAACCATTTAACATAGTGCTGCAATTATTTATTATAAATGTAATATTGGACATATAAATTATAAGATCTTTCTCAAGGGATGAATCACCAATATTCAAAATATTTAGAAAGAACATAGAATACAATGAAAGCTATAAAAACACATGTACAATACTGATTTACTGGAATTAGCGTAGCCGAAGAAAACCCATTGCCTAGTGCTTCAATTTTCACGTGGGGGAAGATTTGTGGATGATGTCACTTTGGTCGTTTGGCTTTATGGTGTATCACAATTTCTGATTTCCCTTGCCGTCTGAAGGGTACTTTATAAGAAAACACAATTCGTGTTGGAGATAGAAGGTGAAGTATAGCTGTCATTTATACTTCGAGTGAAATGTATAAATCTTGGAAGTTGGTGTACATAAAGACAACTCCTATAGCCATTTTACTCTACAGTTGAGGACATTCAGAATATAAAGAACCCTAAAGGTCAAACTGATTCATATCCAATACTTTTATTTCAATTAACTTAATTAAAAATCGTTTTAGACATATCAGAACAATATTTTTTTTATTGTGCCATATCTCTTACCGTTTTAACATGGGATTTCTATGAATTTTCATAGATGTATTTCTCAATGTATTGAGGGGTAAAATATTGTAAAAGAATGTGAACTTAGCACTGCATTATTTGATATTCATAAGGAAAATTTCTAAATCAGAGTATCATTAGGATCAAGAAGAAATTTGAAACTTATAAGTTTCTTAGGTTTGAAGTCTCATTCTAAAATCTTTACATTAAGAAATCACACGATTTTTTGTCGTTCGTCGAATCCTCACTCAATCAGAATAAATCTAGTACAATAATTCTTTTACCTCTTGACTTATATATAAGCATTTCATAAATAACAAATTTTCATTGACAACGAACGAAATCATACTGACAATTAGACAAAAAAAAGTCCGTCACGCAGGGGTTGCGTAAACTAAGCAGATTTCCCACGTGAAGTTTTACTCTCATCCGTTATCCGCCCCGATTTCATAAAAATGCAAATATCTCGGTTAATATTCAAAATAGAGAATAAATGTATATAACAATATTTATAGTAAATTTAATTTGCAATAAGATTGATTCTATACAATTTTTCGATCCGACATATAGTAACGGAAATATTTCGAATTTTAGAAAATCCTCCCCTCTAAACCCCCCCCTCCCACTGGTCCGATTTCAGCCATTAACGAACTTAATCTTTCTTTTTACATAAAAGAACTAAATATCGAGTTTGGTAACGATCAAACAAAAATTTCGACCGCTAGAGCGGTAACAGACAAATATATATATATATATATATATATATATATATATATATATATATATATATATATATATATATATATACAGTTTTGAACGGACCTCATTTTCGTTATCTACTAGGTAGGATCGATGGACATTTGAAGAAAAATTTCGAAAATTCCGTCATGAGTACAACCTCAATAGCTGATTTCCCTGAAGGGAAATGTGCTAATATTGTCATATTGACACTAATATAATGGTTATGTCTACAAGACGGCAACGGTGTTTATGCTTATTGATTCTGACGTACTTTTCGAACAGATAATTTAGTAAAATAAATATTATGTTTTTAAGAAATCCAAGTAAGTAATGATAATTGTTGTAGTACAATTTAGTGCAGACGTTGGTCATTTAAAAAGTCCGTCACGCAGTTGCTGCGTAACCTAAGCAGATTTCTCCAGCGAAGGTTTACAATTGATAAATATACTCGTACATACAGGTAACACTATGTTAAGTGAATAAATACAAACGGTAATGAGAAATCTTTCAATCAATTTACAAAAAAGGTAATAATCTCTACAACGGAAAGCGGCTGAATTGTAAACAAACAGAACAGCCAACCTCGTAGCGCTGAATAGATAGTTAGACCGGAAAGATAAACAATTAACGAAATATATCTGAATATAACGCATTAATTTTATTGAAAACCATTTACTAAATCTAGTGCTGTAATTTGTAATGAATCAGAATTACTTTTATCTCAATCACTTAAATTTTAGTAATCTAAGAACAAGAAAAGGAGTGGGGTCAACAGAACGTATTTGCGTATATCTCAAAATAAAATTTCAATGAAAACAATATTTGGTATTTAGCCTTTAAATGAAGTGTTTCAAGATATAACAGCTTATTATTTATATGACACTAGTAGGAGTGGGGGTTTACTGAAAGAGTAAAACTAAAAAATCCAAATATCTAGGTTAATAGTCATTATACGGAAAATATGTATAAAACAATATTTATAGGCATTAAATTTAATTTGCAATTAGATCGTGTCTATACAATTTTTCGATCCGACGTATAGTAACAGAGATATTTCGTTTTTCGAAATGTCTCCCCTCAAAACCCCCCTCCCCCAGTTCGATTTCAGCCGTTAACGAACTTGATCTTACTTTTTACATAAAACGACTAAATATCGAGCTTTTTAACGATTAAACAATAATTGCGACCGCTAGACCGGTAACAGACAAATATCTATATATTTGTCTGTTACCGGTCTGATTGTTAGATAGATAATAGTTATACCAGCACGTGGCATATCTGCTTTGTTTCAAGTTACGGACTTTTTTAATGTCATGTGATTGATGGCTTAGCTGTGTAGTCAGCAACTCACCATCGGCTAGGAGCCAGACTTAATTCATTAATAAAGTGTTTTTCTCTTTAGCACATCGTAAATGGATATAATTACAATGTTTTGAACGAGTTCACAACAAATGCCACCTAACAGAATTCCAGCTATAAATAAGCACATGTGAATAACTAAAATACTCTGTTTTTGAATAGAAATTAATTAACATCATTAAATGTATTAGATAAATATTTAGCTCAGGTTTAAATACCACAGAAGCGACAATGGCTACCCATTAACTCTCTGAATCAATTAGAGCGTATATAATGGCTCATATTGCTCAGTCAAGAATAATTATAGAATTTAATTAGCCTCGGCCTGAATAGGAGGAGAATCTCTGCTAAATGAGGGCGAGGCTGGGATTCTGTGAGTAAACTAGAAAACATGGAGACGAGGACTTGGAGAGTTGTTTGCAGCATCGCAGCTTCAGGCTCTCAGGAACAATGGTCCGATGTTCCTAGCTATGGATCTATTTACATCAAATTATGAATCAGGATGTAAGGATCGGCAAGTATTATCATTCGCAAGATGTTAAAAGCCCGTAACTCTTAAGCCTGGAATAACACCTTTCAAGAAATTCTAAAATACAAAAGCTAAAAATTAATTGCTAAAAGTAAAAAAAGTCCGTCAACCAGGGGCTGCGTTAACTAAGCAGATTCCCCACGTCCACCACATATTTCCATTTAAGTTCAATAAAACCAATATTGGAGTTAAAGCTTAGAATAAAGTAGTTCATGATATAATAATTTATTGTTAATGTGACATGAGGCCGAAAACTACAAAATCCAATTATCTCGGTTAAAATTCATGAAAGGGAAAATATTTATATAACAACATTTATTGGCAATTAAATTTTCAATAATATTACTTCCATGCAATTTTTCGATCCCACTTATAATTACGAAGATATTTTGAATTTTCTTCTCCCAGTCCGATTTCAGCCGTTAACGATCATTCTTTTTACATACAACGCTTATACATAGAGTTTCGTAACGATAAAACAATAATTGCGACCGCTGGAGGGGTAATAGACGAATATATAGATATATATATGTGTGTATATATATATATATATATATATATATATATATATATATATATATAAAATTTTGAACGGACCTCATTTACGTCATCTCCTAGGTAGGATCGATGGACTCCCAGTTAAGGGAAATCTGCGAAAATGCAAATATCCCGGTTAACAGTAGATAAAGAGAAAATTGTATATACCGACGCATATAAATATTAAATTTTAAATGAAATTGGTTCTATGTAATGTTTTTATCCGACGCATTATAACGTACATATTTCGAATTTTCAATAATCAAACAATAATTGTGACCATTAGAGTGTTAACAGACAAATACATATATATATATATATATATATATATATATATATATATATATATATATATATATAGTTATCTAGTCACGTCTTCACATCGGAGATTTTGGCTTCGGATTTTGTGAATTACAATTCAGTTCTATTAATGTTGAAGATTTGTCAATTCCCTTTTACAATATTTCAAAGGATCAGGATCAGTTCAAAGGAGAAAGTGGATCCGTTATTAAGTTACTAACTCAGTTATAGCCCTCTTTCTCGTATTGATGAGGTTGTTTCGAGAAAGTCTCGACCTTAAAGAGGCGTAACTTTTGATTACTAGCTAATTACTTCATTGAGAAAGATATTTGTCGAATCGAGTTACTTGCTGCAATTGCGATATTTATACTCCCATCTCTCCTTTCTACCTAAATGTGGCCCAAGCCCAATCCTAAATTTTTATGGTTACCCTGAAGACTATTACAGACGGATGACATAGTTAGAGACATAATAGAATAAAGTGTAGTATGTATGGTTGGGGTTTACTAAAGGCCAAAAACACCAAAATACAAAAAGTCCGTCACGCAGGGACTGCGTAAACTAAGCAGATTTCCCACGTGAAGTTTTACAATAGAGAAATCTGCCTAATAACAACTGTAGTAGTAAGAAACCTCTAAACCTAAAACATTATTTAGGGCGTAATAACCCAGTAGTTTCTAGCCCCAGCTAAAGCTTCTAGCCCATAAAACTGTTAACCTAACCTCTAAACCTATTCACGAGGGACGAATAGTTAAGGAAACGCCCGCCAGAGCTCTCGGCGGAAAGTCCGAACATAGCCTACTGGTGACCACACGCAGAATACAAATGCAAATACCTCGGTTAATATTCAAGATACAGAATAAATGTATAGACCAATATTTATAGTAAATTTAATTTGCAATAAGATTTCTTCTATACAATTTTACGCATAATAACGGAGATATTTTGAATTTTCAAAAATCCCCCCTCTAACCCCCCCCTCCCACTGGTCCGATTTCAGCCATTAACGAACTTGATCTTCCTTTACACAAAACGATTTAATTTCGAGTTTTGGTAACGATCAAACAAAATTGCGACCGCTAGAGCGTTAACAGACAAATATATATATATATATATATATATATATATATATATATATATATATATATATATATATATAATTTTGAACGGACCTCATTTTCGTCATCTCCTGGGTAGGATCGATGGAAATTTTTCGAAACTCGCATCATGAGTACGACCTCAATAGCTGATTTCCCTTAAGGGAAATCTGCTAAAATTCGTTGATACTTATAGAAACACTTTGCAGATTAACAAGAACTGCAGAAAATGTCTATTTTGATAAGATTGATTACATTACACTTGTCGATCCGACTCATAATAACGGAGATTTTGAGAGACATTTTTAATGTTCCCAATCTCTAGGCCCTCCACTCCTCCTGATTCTATATTGGCAATTAGTGAACTCGATCTTTAGTTTTATATGGAGTGTTTGAACATTGAGATTGATAATGATTGATACAATATTTCACCTGCAAGAACGTGAATAAATGTGCGCACACACAAGCACAAACGCACCCAAATTAATAAATATAAATATATATATTCTTCTTTTTTTTTTTAATTTGGTTTGTGCCCCACAACGATGGTGATTTGCAGGATCTCTGTTTAGGGGGTAGTTAGAATAATATATTTATACCTTCATGTACACCTTGGATGTACTTTATTTATATATAATGGAAAATATTCCACAAATATCTGAGTGTTTCTCATATCCGTGATTTGTCTAAATTAATATAATACAACTTATCTCCTTTAAATCGTTTAGCAGATTTCCCTTAAGGGAAATCAGCTCTTGAGGTCGTACTCATGACGCGAGTTTCGAAAAATTTCTTCAAATGTCCATCGATCCTACCCAGGAGATGACGAAAATGAGGTCCGTTCAAAATTATATATATATATATATATATATATATATATATATATATATATATATATATTTGTCTGTTAACGCTCTAGCGGTCGCAATTTTTGTTTGATCGTTACGAAACTCGATATTTAACCGTTTTATGTAAAAAGACAGATCAAGTTCGTTAATGGCTGCAATCGTACCAGAGGGAGGGGGGTTTAGAGGGGGGGGTTCGAAAATTCGAAATATCTCCGTTATTATGCATCGGATCGTAAAATTGTTTAGAACCAATCTTATTGAACATTAAATTTACTACAAATATTGTCATATACACTTATTCTCTATCTTGAATATTAACCGAGAAATTTGCATTTTTATGAAGTCTGTGGTCGGGTGTTGTTCGGGTTAGTTCGGCCATTTTCTTAAGTCGGCTCTGGCGGAAGCTTCTAACCTAACCTCTCGTTTCTAACCTTACCTAACCTTCGTTACTTTGTGAGATTTATGCAAATACGTTCTGTTCATCCGCTCCCCCCCCCTTCTTTAGTTCTTGGACTACTAAAATTTGAGTTATTAAAATATAAATTATTCTTACAACTCAGAAGCCGTTTCAGTTGGGAGTTTATTAAAATTAACTGAAAGATTTCTCATTACCATTTGTTTTTACTTATGGTGCTTTTGTGTTACCAGTATGCAGATTTCTCTATTGGTAAACTTCACATAGGAAATCTGCTTAGTTTACGCAGTCCCTGCGTGACGGGCTTTTTAAGTATGCTGTAGACCTGTTCTATTTTATACTATATGTTATTTGTAAAGGCTTATATGTTTTAAATATGTTAGTATTTGTGGAATATATTGTCTGCTGTCAGTTAATAGTTCTGTCATATCGTGGGGTATGTGAAGGTTTTTTCGTTGGAGCAGTCTGTCAGTATGTGTTTTATCGTTAGGTGTAATTTTTTAATTGGACATAGAGAATATATTGGTGAGGTTAGATTACTAGTCTATCATACCAGCAAGTGGGAAATCTGCTTAGTTTTCGCAGATCTTGCGTGACTTACTTTTTTTACCCTTGCTGCAACTGTCTGGCTATTGTCACAACTTGCTAACTCGAAAAGAATACTCCTTGGAATGTTGAGTCCTGTACCTAAAATGCTAAGAAAATGCCATAAACATTATTTATCCACTTCGATGTGATATTTGTGTATTCTTCAACATTTATTGAGCTTTCCCATTTACTTATTATTTTATTTGTTATTTCAACCCCAATCATCAACAATCCCTTTTTTTTTTTTGACTTATGGAAGAACTCGATATATTGGTAAAAAAGGAACTAAATGTTGCTCCAATAAAAAATATTTAAACAAGAAACGCGGCTTACTTTAGGCAGACTAGAAAAGAGTTGACTTATCTGAGGTGGCTGAATCCATTATTTGTCTGAACGTGTTCCTGAACGACACTTTTATCTGATGACTTAAGAAGACGAATGAGTTGCCCCGGGGAAAAAGTAAACCTGATAATCCTCTCTTTCTCGCCTGAAGTGAGAATATCGAATCCTGCCACAATATATCTTGGACAGTTAATACACGTCCGTTTCCGGATCTTATCAACTTCTTTTGCACCAACTCAAAATTGACTTCTTCCCATCTATGTTCCTCCTCGGTGTTGCTTTGATTCCTTTAGAACCTGATCGGATTCAATCGGAACGCAAATAGAGTGCTGATCTGACCAGGATTTCAAGGGTGCAAGTGAGGCGATAAAGACACTATCATGACTCGATCCTTTTAGTAGATTGTCTATAAGGGAAATGTGCTATTGAGGTTGTACTCATGGCGGGATTTTCAAATGACCCTCGATTCTACCCAGGAGATAAAGAAAATAAAGTCCATACAAAATATACATTTGTCAGTTAACGCCATAGCGGTCACATTTTAGTTTGATCGATACCAAACTTGATATTCGCACATATTTTTGTGCTAAACTCAATAACATCAACATCAAGTTCGTTTATCCCTTTAATCGGACCAGTGGAAGAGGGTGGGGGTAAGAAGGGACGAATTTCATGAAAGAATCAATCTTATAACAAACTTTATGTTCTATAAGAGTTGTTGTCTCTATCTAATGTTAACAGAAATATTTTCATTTTTTACTTTTCATCATTTACTTTTAGCCATTGCTTGTTAACAATAAGCCAATATATCATGAAAGAACCATAAGATAATATACGGTGAGATGAGAGCAATAGTGTATCATGGGAGCCCGTGGGAAATATGCTTCGTTTACGCAGCCCCTCCAAGATGGACTTTTTTCTTTCTGAATAACCTGAAGAATCGACGAAATTCTATTTTCAAATAAGATAGTTTATCCTTGTGTACAATCTTTGATTTTCTCTGAAATACTACCCGTCGTGAAACTACAAAAGCTCATGATGTACAATGTCGTTTATTTTTTTTTTTTTTGGAGCATTATTATTTTTTTTCCATTTGCTAGATTTATTGCTAAATGCTTGTTAAGTTCCAAATAGTATTAGTTCCTTTCCTTTACTTACAATTCTTTGGTCAGTTTACATTCTATTAAAAGAAATAAAATCTATTAAAATCAATTCATGGAAAAATGATGCCAAGGCTCCACTGTTTATTTTGAAATATGTGGTAGTTTATGAAGGAAACAATGCTTATTTTCCTAGTTGGAATGGGATTTGTACTCTGGAATAGTTTGTCACAATTTGAGGTTGCACTATTTTCTTACAACCTAGTCTTCTGGACTTCAAGATTTCGCAGTACTGTTGTTGGAAGTGAAGAATATTGTGTTCTTGGAGAGAAGAAAAACTCAACAGAAAGTAACTCGCTTGCCGTTTTTCCCAACGAGTGCATGCAAGTAGCTTTGAAGATGGAGACAATAGTCTTCGAAAGCGATTAGCACTGAAATAAAAAAAAATTGTGAAAAAGTTTTTGTGATGACGTTTGCTTTTTTCCAAGTAGAGTTCACGATGCCTGAGAATTGGTGAACCTGTTAACTACCGATATTTATTTAGAACTCTTTCTATCGGCTCAAAGTATATTTAATAAAATGAACAATTAATAACCTAAGTTCGACTTTTCTGAAACTTTGAACACTGGGACTGCCTTGGATAAATGGTTTTGATTTATTTATTAGAGGGTCGAAATATATTCTTGTCACCATGTTTCTGTTTCCTCTAAAAAGAAGTAAATTTCTCCAAGAACAATTCCAGGGTTTAACTCTTATAATGAATAACCTCAATGTCTTCCTAGTGCACATAAATAAGGGAAAATTAACAAAAATTAAGATTAAGTAAATTCATTTATTTTTTTTTTACCAACTGAGAATAGTGTTTCGTTTCAACGTTTATTACAAGCCAAATCTAGTGGAAGTAGTATTTTAAGACGTACTGATGAAAAGTTTTCAAAGAAAACGTTTAAGATTGGACATAGGCAAGTATTATTCTGGATAATTTCGTTGGCATTAAGGGGCTCTGCTAATGCTGAGGCAAAACGTGACAAGTTTCAGTTGTAGAGATTGAAGTTTCCAAGTGTCAGGTCCATCCTCTCTCATTACTAACTCCTGTCTCCGGGCAGTTAGTTTGAAATAATGGTCATCCCTTCCCTTCCATGAGCCATTGCCCTCCTAAGTCACTGTCACTCTACTGTAAGTCCGTGATAAAGATGGCGTTTCGAATGTTAAGTTTGTTGGAGTCTGGTTTATACCCCATTAATTTTGTTATATTTTGAACGTACCGTTAACTAACTGAAGCCAATCCGATTTTACTGTGTGTCTTATAGGCATTATTTAGCAAATTTCCCTTAGGGGAAATCAGCTATTGGGATCGTACTCATGACGCTATTTTCGAAAAATTTCTTCAAACATCCATCGATCCTACCCAGGAGATGACGAAAATGCGCTCCCTTAAGAATTTTATATATATATATATATATATATATATATATATATATATATCACATCTCTAAGGTCGCAATTTTTGTTTAATCGCTACTAATCTCGATATTCAATTGATGTATGTAAAAAGAAAGATCATATTCGTTAATGGTTGAAATCGCGGTGTTTAGTGGTGGAATATTGGAAAATTCAATATATCTCCATTACTATATGTCTGATTGAATACTTTTATAAAACCATTCTTATTGCAAATTAAATTCACTATAAATATTGTTATATAAATTTATTCTCTATCTCAATATTAACCGAGATATTTGCATTTTTCTGTTTTCTGCCTTCTGCAAACCCCCACTTCTATTCACCAAATATTTTATTCAAGAGAACTTTATGACACGATCCCCAGGGAGAGAAGTGGCCCCATAGCCGTAGCGCTAGCATCTATTATACATCAAAGCACCTGATGATGGCACGTTAGCACCGAAAGGCCTTGTGCTGTAATAAAAAAATTGGTGGGAAGACTTCTTGTTATTAAGACCTGTTACCCAGATATGCACTCCCACTTCCAACAACATACGAATTATTAACATGCTATGGTGGCCACCCCCTCCGCCATCCTATGTTCTTGAACTACTAAAATTTGATTGATTAAAATAAAGATTATTTTGATTCATTATAAATTACAATAGTAAATATAGTAAATAGTTCTCAATAAAATTAATGTTATATTCTGATATATTTCAGTAGTCGTTTTTCTTTCCGGTGAGCGGTTGACAGACCTGTTTTTAGCAGATTTCCCTTAAGGGAAATCAGCTATTGAGGTCGTACTCATGACGCGAGTTTTGAAAAATTTCCTCAAATGTCCATCGATCCTACCCAGGAGATGACGAAAATGAGGTCCGTTCAAAATTATATATATATATCTATATATATATATATATATATATATATATATATATATATATCTATATATATATATATATATATATATTTGTCTGTTAACGCTCTAGCGGTCGCAATTTTTGTTTAATCGTTACCAAACTTCATATTTAAGCGTTTTACGTAAAAAGAGAGATCAAGTTCGTTAATGGCTGAAATCGGACCAGTGGGAGGGGGGGGGTTTAAAGGGGGGGATTTTTGAAAATTCAAAATATCTCCGTTACTATACGTCGGATCGAAAAATATTATAGAATCAATCTTATTGCAAATTACATTTACTATAAATATTGTTATATACATTTATTCTCTATCTTGAATATTAACTGAGATATTTGCATTTGTATTCTTCTGACTTTCCGCCGTGAGCTCTGGCGGCCGTTTTTGTAATTATTCGTACCTCTCGTGAATAGGTTTAGAGGTTACTTACTACTACAGCTGTTATTAGGCAGATTTCTCTATTGTAAAACTTCACGTGGGAAATCTGCTTAGTTTACGCAGCCCCTGCGTGACGGACTTTTTTACATTTCAGACGCTTTCCATCGGTAAATTATTAAAATGACTGAAAGATGTCTTATTACCGTTTGTAATATTTGTTGATTTATTCACTTAATATTCAGGGTGGTGTTGTGTTACCAGTATGTAGATTTATCTATTGTTAAACTTCACGAGGGAAATCTGCTTAGTTTACGCAGCCCCTGCGTGACGGACGTTTTTACATTTCAGACGCTTTCCATCGGTAAATTATTAAAATGACTGAAAGATGTCTTATTACCGTTTGTAATATTTGTTGATTTATTCACTTAATATTCAGGGTGGTGTTGTGTTACCAGTATGTAGATTTATCTATTGTTAAACTTCACGAGGGAAATCTGCTTAGTTTACGCAGCCCCTGCGTGACGGACATTTTTACATTTCAGACGCTTTCCATCGGTAAATTATTAAAATGACTGAAAGATGTCTTATTACCGTTTGTAATATTTGTTGATTTATTTACTTAATATTCAGGGTGGTGTTGTGTTACCAGTATGTAGATTTATCTATTGTTAAACTTCACGAGGGAAATCTGCTTAGTTTACGCAGCCCTTGCTTGACCGACTTTTTTACATTTCAGACGCTTTCCATCGGTAAATTATTAAAATGACTGAAAGATGTCTTATTACCGTTTGTAATATTTGTTGATTTATTCACTTAATATTCAGGGTGGTGTTGTGTTACCAGTATGTAGATTTATCTATTGTTAAACTTCACGAGGGAAATCTGCTTAGTTTACGCAGCCCCTGCGTGACGGACTTTTTTACATTTCAGACGCTTTCCATCGGTAAATTATTAAAATGACTGAAAGATGTCTTATTACCGTTTGTAATATTTGTTGATTTATTCACTTAATATTCAGGGTGGTGTTGTGTTACCAGTATGTAGATTTATCTATTGTTAAACTTCACGAGGGAAATCTGCTCAGTTTACGCAGCCCCTGCGTGACGGACTTTTTTAAAAATATTTTTTATTGGAGTAACAACAGAAATCGTTATAACCAGTTTCCCTCGTAACGAATTTCATTCACTGTTCTCCAAATGTAATTCATTACTCTGGATAACGCAGCGGCACTCCAGATGAAGGGGAGACTAAAGAATAAAGCAATTAAAGAGGCCGTAGCAGTTTTTGAATTCCAGGAAAGCTTTAACCGAGATTAGAGAACACAGAATTCGATTAAAATCTGGGGTTAAACTCCTCAAAACAAATAACAATTCCCATTGGGTAATGGAATGAAGAGTGACTGGAATCGGTCCAGTTCTATTCCATTCATGGCGGGAAACGTTTATATATTCAACAACATACTATAATCATTTTGTACACTTGTCCCTTAAAAATAAGTCAGTATTTCAAATGTCCCAGGTTTTAGCAGATTTCGCTTGGGGAAGATCAGCTATTGAGGTCGTACTCATGACGGGGTTTTTGAAAAAATTCTTTAAATGTCCATCGATCCGTACCTCAGGAAATGACGAGAAGGAGGTTTGATCAAAATTATAAATATACATATATATATATATATATATATATATATATATATATATATATATAATATTTTGTCTGGTAGCGATAGAGATGATATAAAGAAGATAGATAGATTAAGTTGGCTAAAATCTCACCAGTGGGAGGTTTACAGGGGGGGGGGGATATCTGGAAATATCTCTTTATTCTCTATCTTGAATATTAACCAAAATATTTGCTTTTTTTAGCCTTCAGCAAACCCCGACTCCTACTCATGTCATATTAATAATATGCTCTTAAATCATGTATTACTTCATTCTAAGCTTAAATACCAAATATTGTTTTCATTTAAATACTTTGTGAGATATATGAAAAACATTCTGTTGACCCCCGCTCTCCTTCTGTTCTTGGATAATTAAAATTTGAGTGATTACGATAAGCATTATTCTAATTCATTATAAATCACAGTATTAGATATAGTAAATAGTTTTTAATAAAATAAATGTGTTATATTCAGATATATTTCAGTAATTGTTTTTCTTCATGTAAAGAATATTTCTATCTAACTTTTCAGCTCTGAGCGGTTTGCAGACCCGTTGGTTTACAATTCATACGCTTTCCGTTAGGAGGTTATTAAAATTGACTGAATGATTTCGCATTACCGTATGTATTTATTCACTTAATATTCTTGATGGTTTTAAGTGTTGCCAGTATGTAGATTTATGTATTGTAAAACATCACTTGGGAAATCTGCTTAGTTTACGCAGCCCCTGCGTGACGGACTTATTAAATTAGTTCGTGTAATACACTAATAGGTGTTCCTGTAATGAATGAATTTGTGTTTTTTTTAATGCATATAAGCAAGTACAAGTACACTAATTACAAACTTACCCCCAAACAATTGTTCACTAACAGTGCTTTCGGACACAGAATTCTATTGCCACAATATTAATAATCACGCCACTAGATATCCAAAAGTCAAGGGCTACAAAAGCAATAATGACACCAGAAGATATATGTGTATATATATATATATATATATATATATATATATATATATATATACCCAGGATATGACGGGAAGGAGTGACAACTCCTTGCAGGTAGAGCGATTCATTTCCTATGATATAGAATCTCATAACCTTTAAGCAGCTAGGAGCAATCATCCAAGACACATATTGTTATGTTGTAACACTGAGCAAACCACCTTTAACATTAACGTCAATAAGAGACTTAACTTAATAAATTCTCTTTAAATTTTATCCATAAGTTTATATCATTATGTGAACCAACTTCACACTACATTTTGTATGTTAACCTAACGCAATAAACGAACGCATTTGCAAATATGTCAAAAATGAGAGCTATTTCAAGATGATTAGTATTGAGTACCTAAATTTAACTCAAATTGATTGTTCTTTCTTGAATTTTAAGGGCAAACAACTACTAGATTTTCATCGCGCTTAATACCTATAACTCTCGTTTTGGATACGTACCTGCATTTTGTGAGTAAATTGTAAATATTGTTATATCCTCATTTATATCACTATTTACCTAATATTACGATATAAACGAGGATACAATAAATTTCATTATACAAATGTGTAATTTAATTTTGTTTTTATTACAAATTTGTAATTTTCATAAAATTAAATATTTTATCTAGCCATTTGGGGTCATCTCCAAGGGCCACTACTATATTATTGGAAATATTGCATTCGTTTCGAATATTTGTATACGTATGGCATTCCATTAATATACGGTAGGTAGTTAAATTTGTGTTACTCTTCCCACATATCGGGGGTTGATCTTTTGTCATGTGATTGTAAATCTTGTGTGGTCTATTCGGATTCTTCATAGTACGACTTCATTTCTTCTGTTGTCTCTTGACGTATACTTCCATGAGCGGAAGGAGGTTTTAATAGTTCTTAGTTTATTGTTCTGGGTTTCGTTGTCAGTTTTTCTTCAATATCTTCTTTGAGTGGTTGATAGAGCTCTGCAGATGTAATTGTTGTTGGAGGGGCTTCCCTTAAGGGAAATCAGCTATTGAGGTTGTACTCATGACGGAATTTTCGAAATTTTTCTTCAAATGTCCATCGATCCTACCCAGGAGATGACGAAAATGATGTCCGTTCAAAACTGTATATATATATATATATATATATATATATATATATATATATATATATATATTTGTGTGTTACCGCTCTCGCGCTCGCAATTTTTGTTTTATAGATACCAAACTCGATATATTTTCGTTTTATGTAAAAAGAATGATCAAGTTCGTTAACGGCTGAAATCGGACAAGTGGGAGGAAAGGGGGGTTTAAAGGGGAGGATTTTTGAAAATTCGAAATATCTCGCTACTATAAGTTGGACCGAAAACTTGTACAGAATCAATCTTATTGTAAATTAAAGCTACTAAAAATATTGTAATGTCTCATTTATTCGCTATCTTGAATATTAAACAAGATATTTGCATATGTAATCTCCGTGTGGTCACTAGTATGCTATGTTCGGACTTTTGCCCCGAGAGCTCTGGCGGCCGTTTCCATAACTATTCGTCCCTCGTGAATAGGTTTAGAGGTTAGGTTAACTGTTTTTTTGGGGCTAGAAACTACTGGGTTATTACGCCCTAAATAATGTTTTAGGTTTAGAGGTTTCTTACTACTACAGTTGTTATTAGGCAGATTTCTCTATTGTAAAACTTCTCGTGGGAAATCTGCTTAGTTTACGCAGCGCCTGCGTGACGGACTTTTTTATTTCTATCTAATCCTACATGGCTTTGGAAATAAAAGCCCTTTACAAGCTAGATTCTGTCACTGCCACTGAAGTCGTGATATAAACAAATTCCAAAGAAGGCCATTAGTAGTTTAATTGTCAACGCAACAAAATATCTCACTTTACCTGAAAAATTAATAAGAGTGTGGCTGTTAGACACTGCAAGAATTGTTTTTAAATATTTAAATTCTCATTAAAAAATAACAAAAATAAATACATATAGCGGTTGCTTACGATAATTAAATCCAGCTAAGCCTGAGAGTTAACAACCCGTAAACAATATATTTGAAGACCCCAGGCAAAGAACATTCTAAGTCACTTTTTCTTACTTTTGAGTAAATTGAAAATTAGTCTTTGAAACGTCATATGAAAATTGATATTTATTGAACAATAAATTTTTTTGTACTGATCAAATAGATTTAAATTCGAAATAAACCTGTTCAATCTCCATTTTAGCAGATTTCCCTTAAGGGAAATCAGTTATTGAGGTCGTACTCATGACGGAATTTTCGAAAAATTTCTTGAAATATCCATCGATCCTACCCAGGAGATGACGAAAATGAGGTCCGTTCAAAACTATATATATATATCTATATATATATATATCTATATATATATATATATATATATATATATATATATATATATATATATATTTGTCTGTTAACACTCTAGCGGTCGCAATTTTTGTTTAATCGTCATCCAACTCGGTATTTAATCGTTTGATGTAAAAAGGAAGATCAAGTTCGTTAACGGCTGAAATCGGACCAGAGGGAGGGGGGGGTTTAGAGGAGGGGATTTTTGAAAATTCGAAATATCTCCGTTATAATGCGTCGTATCGAAAAATTGTATGAATCAATCTGGAAATTAAATTTACTATAACTATTGGTATATGCAGTTATTCTGTATCTTGAATAGTAACCGAGATATTTGCATTTGTATTCTGCGTGATACTGGTCACCAGTAAGCTATGTTCGAACTTTCCGGCGAGAGCTCTGGCGGCCGTTTCTATAACTTCGCCCCTCGTGAATAGGTTTAGAGGTTAGGTCAACTGTTTTTTGGGGCTAGAAACTACTGGGTTGTTACGCCCTAAATAATGTTTTAGGTTTAGAGGTTTCTTACTACTACAGTTGTTATTAGGCAGATTTCCCTATTGTAAAACTTCACGTGGGAAATCTGCTTAGTTTACGCAGCCCCTGACGGACTTTTAGGTTATATTTATTAAAAAAAATCAAAAATAATGTCATAAAAAACAGTGAAAAAACAGTCTAAGTCAGTTGAAACATGGAAATAACATTCTCTGTTCATGCATAGGTTATTGGGAATTTATAAACTTTACATAAGAACACATTAAAAAAGTCAAAGAATATAAGTAAATATTTATTATTATAAAAGAATAAGTGAATATTTAAGATTATTAAACACATTTCTGTAGAATTCGTATGATACTGGATTGTTTGAATATATTTCAGAATACATTTTATAAAGTTTATTAATGTTTAGATCTTCAAAGAGGTACACTTTACTGTTGTTTTTTTTTTAACTGTAGTGTGATTTTCGTTCCTTTAAAGAAGATAGATGTTCGTGGACCTTATCCAGTGTTTCTTTTGGTTTTGAATGTTTTCTGTTTTTGTGTTTGCCTCGATCAACTGGAGCTTTTCCAGTGGTATTCAACGATTTTTTAATCGTATTAATTGTTTGGTTTGTAATTCCATGCAATGATATGAATGCTTTTTGACAGACAGTGATTTCATTGACTTTCCCATCTGTCAAAATCCTTACCTTGTATTCGTAAGAGAATTCTTAAGAGAAGTAGAATCCTCTTCATTCACTCGAGGCCTACGCTGTTTGATCGGTAAAACACTAATAAGTCCGGTTAAATGTTCCATTTGTTTATTGTAGTCCGCCATTTGATTAAATTGTTTCAATAGCTCGTCTCTTTCCTTTTCTTGGATTGTTTCAAAGCATTTAAAGCGCTTACAATTACACATCACCAGGCATGTGTGACATGGCACGGATTCTCTTCGTTGCGTCTGATATTCTTCCATATTTCCTCTTTGTTGTTGCCATTGCAGTAATATTTTCGTCGTTATCACTCATTTTGATCACTATCCACTATTTATAATAAGTTAAAATTCAATGTATTGACTTAAACAGCCCACAATCACTGACAACAAAGTATGTAAAACTGAGAGGTTATGTTAAACATAGAATGTTATTTCAAAGTAACTTGAACAGCTGATAGTGACATAGAATATTCTTCCACTGTAAATCAATCAGCTGGTTGAACATAGAATGATATTTCCCTGTATATGATTTTTTCCAGCTTTAATAACAGTGGCACAGAATGTTCTTTCCCCTTGATGAGTAGACTAGGTTGTAGTACTCGGCCTTAACTACTAGATAGCGCGAAAACCTCATTTTTGAAAAAAAATGACTTAGAATGTTCTTTGCCTGTGGTCTTCATTTATATCAATTAATATAAGCAATTAGAAATTGTTTTTACGCCACAGATCTAATTAGAATCTTAAATGTTGTGGTAAATATGAATTTCGTACAGTTTTTAGTATATGTTGTCAATGGATTGACTGCCTTCTGTCAATAGTCAAGTGAATCGTAGAGAAAGTGCTGCTGTTGTCGTTTTGGACATTCTGTCACTATTGGTCTTATCGTCAAGTCAACGGTACAAGTAAAGCAAATGGCTCTGTCTGTCTTTGTTATCGAATATTCGTGGGGGTTTTTGTCGTCTCGAGAGAACCCCTTCATCCTCAAGACTTCCTGAAACTTGATGGTCACAATAAATGTTTTAATAATAGATCCTACTTTATTTTCAGAACTTTGATTTGGTCCAGATTCAATTTTAAATGTTTTTCCATTTCAATCGAGAATCAAATTTAAAAAGACCTTTAAAAAAAATAATGCTTACTATACTTTCATATTAGATTCTATGATTTCAAATTATAGGTTAGGTTGTTAATTTTTTTTTAAATTATCCGTTAATGAGCAAACTAAAAGACTATGAAAGAAAAATAGCGGCTTTTTGAGTGTTTATGCATTTTTTTGGAGATAAACCAAAATATTTTGGAATTTTCTCAAAAAATGCTCTTCTATGAACAAATATGAAAAGTAATACTAAAAAAAAACTATGTTGCATACACCTATGACAATAATTGGTATTTGGGTTTAGTTTTGTCAAAACACGAAGATGAAGGTGATATTAAAGTTAAATTCTTTAACTTTCTTAAATTAAATTAAATACTTTAATTTCTTATTTTTTTTAGTATTACTTTACATATTTGTTCATAGAATAGCATTTTTTGAGAAAATTCCAAAATATTTTGGTTTATCTCCAAAAAAATGCATAAACACTCAAAAAGCCGCTATTTTTCTTTCATAGTCTTTTAGTTTGCTCATTAACGGATAATTTAAAAAAAAGTTTGCTTGCTTAATTACTCTGCCTCATGTGCAAAAATATATTTGAAAAATTGGGTTTTTTTAATTAAAATTTTTAATAAGGACACAGTTCGTGAAATTCGGGGGGGGGGGACTTATATTTTAATATGATCATCAAATTATTTTTTCCTGTATCTCCATGCTTTTGAGAACACTTAAGTGAAAATTTTATCTTGATATATTGAAAATAACTAAAGTTATGATTTTTTTTCTAATACAATGTGTGTCAAATAAGCAACCTTTGAAATGTCAGTTACACAAACTTTCTCAATACTTCAGCATTTTTTTTCACAAAAACTACTGGAGATATCAAAGTAAAATTTTATATTCTTCATAAGGAAGGTAAAAAACCATGGGTGACATTTTTCAATTTTGCTGGATGATTTGAAATGGAATGACCCTTTAACCCCCCTTTTACTAATCGCATTTTCGAGGCTTAAATACCAAATATTGTCTTCATTTAAATTTTACTATGTAAGATACACGCAAAAACAAAGTGCGATTTTCCCGGTTTGACTCAAAGATGTATATATTATCTATATCATACTCAATATTTAACCGTTTCTTTCAACGTATTTGTTAAATTGCTCAAATCGGGCCACTTACAAGGAGGGTTTGGAGGGGGGGGGGTGCCAAAAAGTTCAAATTTTCTCCATTATTATGAGTTGGATCGAAACACTTTATTGAACCAATCCTGTTGAAATATGGTTGCTCTATACATTTTTCGTAGCTAAAATATTAAACAGGATATTCCTATTTAATTGTTTTGAGCTTTCAATAAAAACCCCCAATTCTACTCATCGAGTTATTGCCTAAAAATACATAATATATGATGAGATAAGATGACCAGTGTCATCTGTAAATATGGGAAATCTGCTTAGTTTACGCAGCACATGCGTGACGGACTTTCTAGTCAAAAACAGAGATTATATGGTGATGTTATATCACTAGTGTTCCTTAACAGCACGGGGGAAATCTGCTTAACTAATCTATGGCGGAAGGTGAACAGAAAAATTGAGGGCTCAAATGATTATTAAAGTCAGGACGCGAAATTAGTCGAGAACAAAAAATGATTTTAATAATCATTTGTGGTTTTCATTTTTTTCTTGACCTTATTTTAAGCAGCGCCTGCGTGAAGGACTTTCAATCTTAGTGCCTGTAAGTGCTAACTTCCTTCTGTACACTTGACTGCGATAGCGAAATATATACGGTAGTCAAATTGAACGTTAGATGATGATAATAAATTTTATTTCATGACTTGCCATTACATACTACATAAATGTAAATAAGATTGGGTAGAGATTACATAGCATGTGAAACATTAAGGAAATAGGCCCTTAGTTGGAAGGAAATTGCGATGCAAAAAGGCGGCACAGAAACGAGAATTGAACCACGGCGAAAGCTCCTCGGTTGACTTGGTCCTTTTGAAAAAGGCCTTGTGCTGGGAAATTTCTCACCCTTTTCTTATATATTTCCTTTCAATGTCGCTTCGACGAAGGACGCTTAAATCCTTGACTACATAGAAAAGTATCTGCAGCAATGTTCATAATGCTCTTAAGGTGTTAATAATTTTTCTAATGGATACTTTTTAGCAGATTTCCCTAAAAGGAAATGATCTGTTGAACCACTAGCGCAAGTCGAAGATCCTTCTCCCCTTAGAACCAATCTTATTGCAAATTAAATGGACTAAAATATGTTGGTATACTTGTATTATCTATCTTGAATATTAACCGAGAGATTTGCATTTTTTAGTTTTCATCCTTCAACAAGTCCCCCCTACTCCTACTCACGTCACATAAACAATACCCATTTTTAACAATTATATGTTATATAATGAAACATTTATTTTATTTGAAGCTTTAATACCAAATATTATATGAGATACATGACAATATGTTCTGTTAATACCATCCCCGTCTTTTGTTCTTTGATTACTAAAATTTGTTATTTATTTAGAGCTTCGGAGATGTGGCGATGTAGAAAGAAAACTGTATAAAATTTTAAAAAACGAAACAAAATTAAATTAAACGAAAATAAAACAACGTAACAGAAATTTAACACAAAAAAACAGAAAAGTAACACAATACAGAAATTGAACACGAAAAACAGAAATGTAACACAAAACAGAGATGGAAACCAAAAACCGGAAACGGAACACAAAAAAGAAATACAAAACAAAAATGGAACAGAAAACAGAACTGAAACGAAAAACAGAAATGGAAACAAAAACGGAAATGGAACACAAAAACAAAATAGAAAACCAAAATGGAACACGAAAACAAAATGGAAAACCAACAACAGACATGGAACATAAAACAGAAATAGAAAACAAAAATGGAACTGAAAACAGAACTGAAACGAAAAACAGAAATGGAAAAAAAAAAAAAGAAATCGAACAATAAATAGACATCGAACATAACAAAGGAACAAACGAAATATAGAATCCAAAAGTAATTACAAAAACTTAAGCGTGAGAATTGAAAAATGAAACTTAGAGTCACGTTCAATAAAAGGGAAATCAAATAAAATATATTTAACAAAAATAAATATATTCTTAAATAAAATGGAATATATATCTAAAATGTGTTATCAATGAATTTAAAATAGTTTTCTGTTTTATCCCAATCACACAAACACTAAAATTTCTGAAGTAGGGATAAAAACTATTTTGATTCATTATAAATTACAGTACTAGAAATAGTAAATAGTTTTCAGTAAAATGAATATGTTACATTCAGATATATTTCAGTAATTGTTTTTTTATCCGTTGGAGAATATATCAATCAATCTATTCAGCTCTTACAAGTTGGCAGACCTGATTGTTTACAGTTCAGAGACTTTCCGTTGCAGATGTTATTAAAATTTTAATTGACTGAAAGATTTCTGAGCATCGTTTGTATTTATTCGCGTAATATTCAGGGTGGTGTTATGTGTTACAATTATGTATATTTATCTATTGTAAAACTCCACGTGGGTTATGACGGACTTTTAAATAAATATAAGACTCCAAACATGTTTTTTTATTAATGATAAAATCCGTTTTTAGAGTTGGAATAAGTTCATTTTTATGTATGGCAAATTCCCAATAACTCTCTCGTTCTGGCAATTCCTCTTTTTTTTCCCTCACCCCAACAAAGTTTGTAGCGTGCACTTATCCACTCGCTCCTCCCACGCTGGCACATCCCCTATCTGCTATGACCCACATTCTCACTAAGCACGATCATATAAGCATCTCTATTATTCCCCTCCGGAAAATTCTTTTCTTGGATAATATTGTGTTTTGTTTTTTTTGTGACCGTAAGAATGAATTCACAAGAGATTTACAATAAATAACGTAAATATATTTGACCTACAAATATTTTATGCCAAAAAGAAAATATTTAATATAACACACAGTGTGTCCCTTCTCCCCACGTGTCCTAAATTCATCCCGTGCCGTGAGGACAAAGAATTCCGTATATTTTCAAAAGCCCTGAAAGAATGTGAGTGTATTTTCTAATATTATGAAATTTAAAGAGAGTTAACAAAAAAATTAAAAATATTTGGAACTTGAAAGCGATACTGTAGCGAGCGTCCAAATAATTAGGAGCAAAATCACTCACAGTTGTGCCTACACACTTTGGCCACCGTGTAAAATTTTAAGATTTAAAACTAAGGAAAAAACTTAATTCAGTTAGTTATATGGGTTGTTTACCTGAAGACCATTAACAAAAAAAAACGTCACTCACGCAGGGGCTGCGTTAACTGAGCAGATTTCTGACATGCCTCACGTTTTTGCATTTATCTCAAAACGTAAAAGTTCAATGAAAAACATATTTGGTATTTAGGATTTAAATAATGTGCTCCATAATATAACAGCTTATTGTTAATATTACCTGAGTAGGAGTGTGGGTTTACTGAAGGCCGAAAACTAAAAAAAATGCAAACATCTCGGATAATAATGAAGGTAATGAAAAAAACCTATATAACAACATTTATAAAACATTGTATTTGCAATAAGGTTGACTCTATACAAATTTTCCATTCGACGCAATAATAAAGGAGATATTAGGAATTTTCGAAATCCCCCCTTTGGTCCGATGTTAGCCGTTAACGAACTTGATCTTCATTTTTACATAAAACGTTTAAATATCGAGTTTGTCATCGATCAAACAAAATGTTTTTCTCACCGATATATTACAATTTTGAACAGACCTCATTTTCGTCATCATCTAGGTAGGATCGATGGACATATGAAGAATTTTTTTGAAAATCCCATCCTGTGTACAACCTCAGCTGATTTCACCTACGGGAAATCTGCTAAAACAATTCTTTCCCTCACACATTTCACAATGTCTACGTAATTAAACGGTTCTAAAAATAAGAATATATTGAAATTAAGCATTCTTTGTCAAGAAACGATTAGACAGAGAACAGGTGAAATGAAAAGGTAAAACAATTAAGCAAACCAACATATTCTAAATATATAAAAATAATTTCCTTTCTAAAAATTGAATTGACTAGAGAAATTTTGGGTTTTACTTTCATTTTATATGAAACTATCTCAGTTCCCCGTTATTCGCGGATTGATATTATAAAGGTTTAATGAAGGGGTTTTACATATTGGATTAATTTATGTACGAAGTACAAACCACAGCCATCCACGTGTTATACAAGTGAAGAAAGTATTGATTGGACGAATATATATATATATATATATATATATATATATATATATATATATATATATATATATACAGTAGAGCGTCGTTTATCCGAACGTCAATTATCCGAAACGTCAATTATCCGAACGCGCTTTGGAAAGTTTTTTTTTTTTTTAACTACATATTTCAATTTGCATGCTGTATTATATACGGAATGAAGAAGTTGAAAATTTCAAGAATATGTATTCTTTGAAGCAATGCCCTGTTTAGAGCGTGAATAACTTTTTAGCAGAACGGAAAAGCCTGGGTTCCCTCCTTTTGTGTTCGCGGGACTGACTGAGCCCTACCGTTCGAGGAATCAGAGCTTCTTTCTGTTTCCCTGAAATGGAAGTCTACTCCGCGGCTGGAAACGCGGGATGTCAGCCCTTCCGCCTCTCCCACTCTTTTTGCAGGTCAGTTCTAGACAACAGTTCATGCGCGTCGGAAGTATGTATTTTAATATGTAATATGTAATGATGAATACAAAGTGTTTTATACAATTATCCTATTTTCTTAAAAAAACTAGTTATCCGAACAAATCGATTATCCGAACGTGCGCGATCACAATTAGTTCGGATAAACGACGCTCTACTGTATATATATATATATATATATATATATATATATATATATATATATATATAGAGAGAGAGAGAGAGAGAGAGAGAGAGAGAGAGAGAGAGAGAGAGAGAGAGAGAGAGAGAGAGAATAGATCATGATAAATAAAAAATAAAGATTAATTTAATTGACACATTTCTTGTTCTAATCTTTTCGGTTTCACCACATGCTAAAAATGTTCCTTCTGTACAATCATTACCTTATTTTATACGTAAATCATGGAATATCTATAACTTAACATTTATGCAGATCTGTTCAAAAAACCGTTCCCAATGAAAATACAAATACTGCATCATATTACCATTAGTAGAAAAAAATAAAATAAAGTTCAATGCCTCTATTGTAAAACCAGAAAAGAACTCGGAAACAATGGTTATAATTCAATCCTTCAAAGTAACTTTTAATATTAGAAAATATATTTTTTACAAAGTTCCTTTATAACGTAGTTCTGTATAACTATAACGCTGATATTGACAAACAGTTAATCATTCTTTTAATACAAAGAGTAACTTCTTAATTATATTGATTAAGTAACGCAATTTATTTATATTTATTTATTAACGTACACTTTTTTGCATCTAAGGCTAATTGGGACGGGTTATCTACAGGTTACCACCCTTTCGAGCCTGGGTGAGACTGAGGATTTTATTTAATGAATTCCGTAACTAAAAAAATTCTTATTGCTCAGGCGGGAATTGAACTCGTCACTCTAGGTTTACCCTAAGTAGTAGTAACGCAATGTAGAATGTATATAACTATCTAATTATCAGAAAGACTAAATAAAATTCCAGTACACCTCTAAAAACATCACCAAAGTTCTATATCTTAATGAAATCGAAAATTCATAATATTTCCGTTATTATGAGTCGTACGGAAAAATGTTACAGAACCAACTTTGTTGGACTACTGATGCGCAAGAATTGTTGGCATACGTTGACCGAATTGTTTTCGTAACTCAGTTTTTAAGCAAGTTATTCGTACTATCTTGTGTTTAATCTTTAGTATGCCCTTAGTTCTCCTCATCGGGTCTTTACTTAGAAAGAGAAAATAAAGTCCGTCACGCAGGGGCTACGTTAACGAAGCAGATTTCCCTCGTGAAGTTTAAATAGAGATAAATCAACATACTGGTAAAAAACACCACCAGATATTAAGTAAATAAATACAAACGATAATAAGAAACCCCCCAGACGGGAAGAGTCTGAAATGTAATCAAACAGGTCTACCAACCTCAAGGGAAAGAAAAACAATTACTGAATTATATCAGAATATAACATATTAATTTTATTGAAAACTATATGAATCAGAATCATTTTTATCTCAAACAATCAAATTATAGGAGTCCAAAAACTTAAAACGGGGGGGTCACCATAACATATTTGCATGTATCTCGTATAATTAAGGACTCTTGAAAACAATATTTGATATTTAAGCTTCGAATAATGTGTTTTATTATTTAACTGAGTACTGTTTATTTAACATGAGTAGAAGTGGGGATTTACTGAAGGCTGAAAACTGAAAAATGCAAACATCTCGGTTAATATTGAAGATATAGAATAAATGTATATAAAAACATTTATAGTACATTTAATTTTCAATGAGATTGATTTTATACTCTTTTTTTTCGATCCAACGTATAGTAACGGAGATATTTCGAATATTCAAAGTTCTCCTCCTCTAACCCCTCCCCCACCCACTTGTCCGATTTCAGCCATGAACGATCTTGATCTTCCTTTTTACATAAAACGACTAAATGTCGAGTTTGGTAACGTTCAAACAATAATTGCAACCACTTAAATATAATATATATTTAATTTTGAACGGACCTCATTTTCGTCATCTCCTAGGTAGGATCGAAGAGCATTTGAAGAAAAAGTAATCGCGATATGATTACGATCTCAATAGCTGATTTCCCTTAAGAGAAATCTGCTAATATATGGAGAGATGAGTTCATTACTTTCCAAAAAGTGGGAAATCTGCTTCTTGACGGACACAGCTATTACGTGACGGACTTTTTAAAATTTATCTTACTTATGGTGTGGGCACGGAAATAGATATATTCGAATAAATATCGGATTGATAAGCATACAATTATTCAAAGCTGTAAGAAAATACAATCAACTAAATCAGCGAGAAAGTCATCTCTCATTCTCTGATTGGAATACTCTGAAGAGGAAATGTTAGCGAAAAATAACGTGGTAACTCCAATAACATAAATCGTTCATTATAATGAACAGCATTGTCATTGTCCTGAGAGGGACGAACAGATATGGCTTAGAGAGCTGGATTTTATGACTGAATGTCATCAGTAATAACAATAATGGCCCACAGCATGACTCAATGTGAATGACAATATGATATAATGTCGTCATAAATTATGTTGCATTATAGTCGCATCCAGTGTCGTAACTAGTCACATTCGGTAAGGCGTGCAGTCACATTTAATGTGCGCCCATTCAGAGGGTATGATTAAATTCAAACAAACCATGAAGTAAACTGTAAAATTATAATTTATACCTAAAATCATATAAATATAAACCATCCCCAACTAAATCTTATACACTTGAAAAGCTTAAATTCCATTTTCTTGCTCCTAAGCTGTATAACACAACTTCAAAGCACAGCTTCCAAAGGACTAATGAAATGCCTTTCCATTAAATCTTTCTCGAGATAACGTTTTTATCTCCGCCCGAAAAACAAGCACAGCGTTCCGAACAGCTGTAAGTTAAAGCTGGATTCTGAGAAATAGAGCGACAGGAAATGGCTTTTCACGGAAAAGGGCACAGTTATAAAGAACGTCGCTTGAAAGGAATCCAAGATTAACCTCAAGGAACCTCCAGTTATGTTATGAGCGTAGGCACAATAACACAGGAGTTCTGTTTACAATTCATTTTATCCGTCAATGGCAGCTTAAAATAGAAATGATTATCGACCGAAATATAAAAGCTATATAATACCTTTATTTTCATCATATCACAGTTATTATTTTGTACTCCGGGCGAAGCTTGAATGCAGTCCTCTTACTTCATGGTATAGTTGGTATATAACCGCTGCAAGTACAGAAAAATTTACTATATATCGTTTTTGTACCATATTAAGTATTGAGACTCCCAAAACAGGTGAGTCTATTAAATAGAATTATCATGAATAATTCAAACTGTGCTACCAGAAGGTTTGTTACACGAATTGTTGAGAGGAATGGAACCAGTCCATTGTAAGCTATTAGAATTTCAATGATATTTGACAGCTGATGCATGGAATTTGTCACCATTATCATTTTGAATAATGCCTCTATTTGATCTTTACCGGCATCTGTAATGTTAATATTTACTTCTCTAATTCCTGCAGCTGTTCATTGAAGTATTCATACTTGGAACTGTATTACGTTTAAATGGTTTAAATCCGTATAATAGAAATGGAAATTCTCTTAAACTTTTTTCGCAAAATCGTTAAGAGTTGAGCTATAATGTTCGTAGACTTTCAAAAACAGATTGATAAGAGTAATCTAATAACATCTTAATTGTAAAGTTACTAAAACATACTCAGTAATAGCTACCTTGAGCTCACTGCCTCATGTACTATCCACAAACTCAACCATTATCCAATTATCGAGAACACAGAATACAAACTTCATCATATTTCTATGTGTTCAGAAGGAATGAAATACACTAATTAAATGAATCTTAATGGAAAAACATGTCGGAACCGGGGGTTGGTGTTTTTATACAGCCTACAGCACTGAATGACTCATTTAGGATAATCCGCTGGTCTCAATCTCACTTAGTAAACCCAGAGTAGTGAATTCGATTCTCACTCGGGCAATAGAAATTCATTTATTCGTTGAAGGAGAAATGGCCCAAGGTCAATAGATGAAGAACACGTGAACTCTCTCCACCTTTCTTTATGTTTTGCGTCCTCTTTGACGCGTCTTCAAAAGTAATACACTTTTTATAAAAAGATTCGACTTTACTATCTCGGCGGTCAAGATTAAAACAAATTTTTTGGCGGGAACCATAGCTCGTCCGTTACACGTAATAAAATGCAAATATCTCGTTTAATATTCAAGATAGAGAAAAAATGTATATAATAATATTTATAGTAACTTTAATTTGTAAGATTGGTTCTATACAATTTTCGAACCGATATATCGTAACGAAGATATTTCGAATTTTCGAAAATCCCGCCCTTTAACCCCCCCCCTCCCACAGGTCCGATTTCAGCCAACACAAACTTGATCTTTCTTTTTACATAAAACTATTAAATACCGAGGTTAGTGACAATTAAACAAAAATTGCGACCGCTAGAGTGTTAACAGACAAATATATATAAAGGTTAGAACGGACCTCATTTTCGTCATCTCCTGGGATCGATGGGGTTAGAGGAAATTTTTCGATTATCGCGTCCTGAGTATGACCTCAATAGCTGATTTCCTAGAGGGACATCTACTAATAGATATCTACCACGCTACTCAGCTGATAATATTGATGCATTAAAATTGTTGTAAAGTGTAAATATCGATTTCCTGCAAAGTTTCGAGTTTTGAAATATCGATTCTGGAATAAACATAGCTACATCTACATCTAATCGACTGGCTGTTTAATTAAATATTTAATAAATATACCATGTAAATTCCTTATAAAATAAATCGTTCTGCCTGCGACAAATTTTATATAGGGGATCGTTGCTGACCTTTAGAAAAACATTAAAACAGCATTGACGAAAATTTAAAAAAATATATAACATATAGAAAATAGAACATTTTTATCAGACCATACTTTGACATTTAAGCATCAATTTAATTTTGACGAGGTAGACATTTTAGATAATGACAAAAATGTAACGAAGCGGAAGATAAAAGAAAATATCCACATTATTAAAAGGGAAATAAATCGGTGGAGATATTTCACGTGTTTTTTTTTTCTATTGACCTTCAACGAAGATCGAATTGAGGTCACATTTCCACGAGAGAATTTATTTAGGAACGAACTCATTAAACAACATTCTTAGCCCCACCCGAGCTAGAAAAGGGTGGTAAACTATAGACAACCCGTCCCAATTAGCACTAAGTGGACGTTAACTAAATAGCAAAATAACAACGACAAACAAACTAATTATTTCATATAATTTTTTTTCATGTAATAAAAATTTTAATAATCGCGTATACGCCTATAAACGAATGGGGTTTATTCTCGAAAGCCATCGGAATAATTTTCTTATGGGTTCCTCTAGGATCTTAATAAAATATTTAGCCTTTTTGTAGATAAATTATTTTTGGTGGAATGCCTGGGTGAAGAAGCCTATACAATGACGTATTGTAGATGAAAACAGGCCTACTGTGTATCCAGATTAATTCGTTTCCCTACCTCCCAGTTTCCCTAGAAGAGACACATAGATCAATTCCGTTAATGACTAAAAACTGACCAGTTGAAGGTTCACAGGGGGGATTTTCGAAATATCTCCGTTAGTATACGTCGGATAGAAAATGTTTATAGAACTAATCTTATCGGAAATTCCATGTTCTATAAATGTGGTTCTATACATATTTTCTGAATCATGAATATTAACCGAGATATTTGGATATTTCAGTTTTCGGCCTTCAGTAAACCCCAGCTCCTACTCATATGATATTAACAATAATCTGTTACATCATTAACCTCTTCACTCCATGGTTAAATACCAAATATTGTTATCATTGAAGTTTTACTTTTTGAGATACGTGCAAATATGTTGTCATGACATCATCAATTTAGAGTATTCGTTTTTACTCGAAAACGTTTATTTTATGTATACCACAGTCAATATTTAACCGTTTAAGTTACACTAAAAATGCTATTAGCTGAAATCGGGGTTGAAATATTGGGTGTTTAGAGGGGGTGGAATTTGAAAATTCAAAATATTTCCATTATTTTAAGTCGGATCGTAAAGCCAATCTTTTTAAGCTATTGATGTTCAACAATTGTTCAAATATGCATGTTTTCTTAACTCAAGGATTAAGCGAGTTATTCAAGCTTTCTTGGTTTTAGCCTTCAGTAACCCCCCCCCCCAGCCTTTTACTCATCGATTTTTTTATAGAGAATATGTGGTGAGTTGAGATCACATGTGTGTTATATCAGCACGTGGGAAAACTGCTTAGTTTACTCAGCCCCTTCGTGACGGACATTTTACCATTTTGGTCGAATGTAATAGGTTTTCCAGCTGCCTCCGATAATAAGCGCCGACTAAAAGTTGTTTGAAGTGGTTCATTAATTAATTGGAATGAAATTATTATTATTATTTATTAACGTCCACTTTTTGCAGCTAAGGCTAATTGGGACGGGTTATCTACAGGTTACCACCCCTTTCTAGCCAGGATGGGATTTTAGGATGTTATTTAATGAATTTCCTCACTAAATAATTTCCTTTGCCAAGAAGAGAATCGAACTCGCCACTCTAGGTTTGCCATGTGAGATAAAGGTCACCGCTTTTACTCGCATGGCTAACCTGAGCCCCGAAATGAAATTATGACCTAAAATTAGTTTAATGGTACTAACAAGTGGAGTGCACGGGCTTACGATTTGAACGGAAATCGTTTAGTGTTGAGTAGCTAATGAAAATCAAATTCAGTTAAAGCGAGAGAAAGTAATTCTCACGTGTTCGTCTAAAATAATAAGTTAAAGTTTTCCTGACTGTCTTGAGTAGTCCCCAAGACGTATATTTCAGGAGGTCCTCGTGGCTCAGTTGATACTGCTTTCTTTTTTTTTTTTTAACCGGAAATCTCGAGATCGAATCACGCCTAGACCAACTATTTTTTTCTGGATTTTTTTTTTCATTTTTTGCTTCTAGGGCGTTTATTTAATATTAATAAAAAAAAAGTTTTTCTTTAATTATTGGCATTTATTTTTTATCGTGTTCCATATATTTAAAGAAAATTTGAATGCTTTCTGTCAAAAATATAATAGTTATAAGGAAATATTTCATATTATTCAAGAAATATATTATTAATTGAATACATAAGTATATAACAATTATCAATAATAACGCGGATATTTGAATATTTTTTTAAACGGTTTTATTTAACATTATCCTTTTAATTGTTATTATTTTAATACCATTAATAAAGATATTTAAAATTTTCTAGCTCTCGACATAAAAATATGCTTTAACAGTTATATACATTAGAGCTATATTTCCATTATGGACGGCCTTGGATCACTGACGCATATTTCTATCTACAAGTTAAGAATTTTATCAAGTGTTTCCAAAACTGGTGGTATTTGATTGAAGAGAATCTCAAAATATCATCTAGTATCTGATAATTATTCATTAAAGATATTTGCGCTTATTCAAATGAACCACATCATTATCTTGTTCGTTACTGCGGGCATCTGAACTGTCTGTTAGTTCCATCGATCACGAGGTTGCGTAGCCTGTATATACAACAGCATACAACTCCACGTTGTTACCTAGTCTGCAGAAACAACATTCAACATGGAAAGGACGAGCCATTACCATTCCTTGCTGACAGTGAACTATGACAGTGTCTATGTGTGAGGGTTTTAAGGATTGATAGAGCCGCACTATATTCACAGTGCCACCTAACAGCACCTATGTGCCGAACCAACATTTTCTGAAGGACATAGGGCCCGTCTCTCACGACAATATACAACTCCAAAAGATGGGTGTCATCCATAACCCAATACACAGAGCTGTTTCTCTTTGATGATGAACAACAAACATGGGAAATAAAACCCCATCACGCGGTGGCTGAGTAAAATAAACAGTTTTCCCACGAGCAAGGATGACAAACAGTTTAGGTCATTGCCCATTCTATGCATTTCTGTTCCCTCATACTAAAGACCCTATGTAAACAAAGTTGGATATTAAAATAAGTAATATCGTTGCTGATGGTGATAATTACATGAATAAAAGCGTAGATATAATCTTAGCCAAAGAAATATGAAAATAATCTGTCAGGCAAGGGCTGCATAAACTAAGTAGATTTCCCACGTGGATTTATGATAGACTATTGATCTTACTATACATTCTCCATTTCTAATTAAAACTTCAATGTATAAAAGTGGGGGTTTAGTGAAGTCTGGAAACAACAATTCAATGTTAAACAAGATTGGCTGGCTCTAAACAATTTGTCAATCCTAATTATAATAACGAAGATACTTTCAATTATCGAATCCTTCTAAAGCACCTTCTATTCCAGATTAAATTTCAGCCATTAACGACTGTGAACTTCAGTGTTGAATAAAACAGGTAAATATTGAGTATGATATAGATAACATGAGTAACGAGCTTAGTATCTGATTTTAATGAAGGGAAATCTGCTAAAAATAAATATTTTCCAGATGAGAAAACACCATAATACGGAAAACAAATATTTGATATTTAAGCTTCGAATAAAGTAACTCAATTTTAACTTGATATAACAGATTATTATTAGCATGCGATGCCTAGAAAAAAAAATAAAAATAAAATAAATCTGAGATAATTTTCGATTTAGGGGAAAAATGTATATAACAACATTTAAAGGTCATTAGATTTGCAATAAGATTGGTTATATAGCATGTGTCTATACTACGTATAATTACGATGATATTTCGAATTTTCGAAATTCCTCCTACAACAATTGCTACCAGATATATATATATATATATATATATATATATATATATATATATAAAACACACACACACACACACACACACACACCACACACACACACACACACACACACACAGTTCTAAACGAACCTCATTTTCTTCATCTCCTGGGTAGGATCGACATTTGAGAAAAATGTGGGTAACAACGAAAAAATGCATTATTTTATATTAAAAAAAAATGTTGTGTTAAATATTTCGATCCAACTCATTATATGGAGAAATTTGAGATTTTGCAGGTCTTTTGAGCACAACTCCTCTTTTACCGATTTTCGCCATTAAAGAAGATAATCATTAGTTTTCCATGTAACATTTAAATGTCTAGTTTGGAGAAGAAGGAAGTAGGAATTGCGACCGCTAAAGCGTCACAAATTTGAAAGGATCACATTTTCTTCATCTCTTACATAAGTTTTGAAGACTTTTTCGTGTAATGAGTACCACTCCAACAGCTGGATTCCAAAGGGGAAGTCTGAGGAAAAATGTTCAAACGAAGGTTCGAAAATAACAGATATCTAGAATATAGTGTCGTCATTGAGAAGATCATTAACTCAAGAAGAGAAGGAGGCATGGACGCGTAAAATAGGCCATTAAAGGAAGAAGAGCTCCATGACTAAAGAGCTAGTACATTAAACCGGTTGGAAAGAAGCTGAAGAGGCCCTTCAAGAAGAAAGATACAAAGGCCGTTTTCTGATCATTTCACCATAAAGTAGATAATTAATTTTATTAGCAGATTCCTTAAGGGAAATCAGCTATTGAGGATGTACTCATGACGCGATTATCGAAAAATGTCTTCGAATGTCCAACGATCCTACCTACTAAAGGACTAAAAGGAGGTCCATTCAAAATTATATATATATATATATATATATATATATATATATATATATATATATATAGATTGTCTGTTACCGGAAGGGGGGTTTACTGAAGGCCGCAAAACTATAAAATGCAAATATCTCGGTTAATAATGAAGCAGTGAAAAAACGTACATAACAACATTTATAGAACATTACATGTTCAATAAGATTGGTTCTATACAAATTTTCCATCCGAAGGAGAATAACGGAGATATTGAGAATTTTCGAACCCCCCCCCCCATTCCACTGGTCGGATTTCAGCCAATAACGAACTTGATCTCTCTTTTCAAATAGAACGATTAACTCAAAATTGCGACCGCTTGAGCGGAAACACACAAATATATAGATATAATTTTGGATGGACCTCATTTTCGTCATCTACTAGGTATGATCGATGGACATTTGAAGTCATTTTTCAAAAAATGCGTCATGAATACAACCTCAATAGATGATTTCCCTTAAGGAAAATCTACTATAATGTGTACGACACGCCCTAAGAAGACTCATTAGAGGAAAATAAAAAGAGGTTGTTTTCCAGCTGTCGTTATTTTTGTTAGAGGTTTCAGTGACCCATCGGTCACCTCTCTCGGCTGAGTTTCCTCTGAACTAACAGTGAGCTGTTGTTCACACCAGGAGTCCCGAGATTCACCTGGTGGAAAATCGCTCAGAATCGTGAGACAATTGAGGAGACACGATTGGCAAATAACCAATCTTTTGTCTAAATACAGCTACAATACGGCAGGGAATGTATGAAGCGGCCCAACTTGACCTTTAGTCAAAACCGTGTGGCAGGCCTTGCCCACTCATGGTCTAATAACAACTTGTCTCATGATATCCCATTTTGTCAAGCGAATCCTCTGTGACGTGGGTGTAATTCACTCGCAGTAACAATTACTCTTTCTCCCTAGTTGGTAAAGAAGTTTTAAACCTACATTTAGTTCTTTTAGGTTTAATTTAAAAAAAAAAAAAATGCTTTACAGTTTTTTCTAACGATTTTCCTTCGTTAGCGAAAGTAATTATAACTTTGTAGATAGGTTTTAGTCGTTTAGGAATATTGGGAAACTTCTACCAGTAATGGTTATTCTTACATTAGTTTTTCTCTAAGAGATATGTTTCTTCTTACAATTCTTTAATAAAAAATTGAGGTTCTCATTATTATTATTAATATTTATTAAAGTCCACTTTTTACTACTATGGTTAATTCGGAGGGGTTATCTACAGGTTACTAGTTATTTAATTATATTTTTGGGGTTCAGGTTGTCCATGTAAGTTAAGGCGTTGGTAATCCAAAAGTCATGAGCTCGATTCCTCCTTGGCTAATAGGAATTTATTTAGTGACGGACTCATTATTTTAGTATTTATTTATACAGGAGCACTCGCAACTATGCGATTATGGCTCAAAATTTAGCAATGTAATAAAAACAATATAATAGAAAATTAATAAAAACTGTATCAACAAAAAAACAAGATATATAAACAGTAAATACAAGTAATAAAAACAACAAATAAACATTAAACTAGTATTAAAGGTAACAATTTAAAATGGTTATATTAAAAAAATAATATTTTATTCCTATATACTAGTACATTTATAATGTATAAATTATATTAAATTTCTCAGTAAGTCAAAATCAAACAGAAGAGTAGTTAAAATCAAAACTCATTAAATAAAATCCATAGTCCCACCCTGGCTAGAAATGAGGGCCAACTTGTAGGTAACCCATTCCAAATGCATGAAGATACATTAATAAATTACGAGTGCATTAATTTTAAATACATTAACAAATAACAATAAAAAAATATTTTTTTTTGACCCGGAAGGGGGAACGTTGGGTCAATCTGACCAAGCAACATTTTGGGAGCGCTCTAGAAATTATTTTTCTTTACTTCTGAACTTGTCCACCAGTCTACCTTCAAGCCAGTTTCTGCTGGTCAGCAGTCAATATTTAGTTATGTTTATTACAGGAACGTGGTGTGTTATTATCTCCCAAAATTGTTCGTGGGCCTTTCTGACCCAACGTTCCTACTCCCCTCCCACTGGTCCGATTTCAACCATTAACGAACTTGATCTTTCTTTTTACATAAAACGCTTAAATATGAAGTTTGGTAACGATCAAACAAAAATTGCGACCGCTAGAGCGTTAACAGATATATATATATATATATATATATATATATATATATATATAATTTTGAACGGACCTCATTTTCGTCATCTCCTGGGTAGGATCGATGGACATTTGAGGAAATTTTTCAAAGCTCGCGTCATGAGTACGACCTCAATAGCTGATTTCCCTTAAGGGAAATCTGCTAAAAGAGGGCTTTGCATTGACTGTAAGGACTGCTGCAGAAATGCTTCAACTACAGTTGTCTGAATCATATTGTACTGAGTAGAAGGAATTTATATTTTTTCATTTTGTATACTATATCTATTATTTGTTTCAGTTTTTGAACATTAAACCAAAATAAGATTGATGTTTATTATGTAATTTATATTTCTTCTTCTTCTTTTTATAATTTATATTGAATGAGACATTAAATTAATAAAAATAAAATAATGTGAATTAAGTGTACTTTAAATCATCCTTAATGACTATCGGGACGTCCCAACGTTCTCACTAATGTGAAGTTCTTCCACGTTCCCACTCCCAGGTTAAAAACCTTAATAACATTCTAATTATTTGATATGCATTTTTTTGGAAATCAAACAATATATATATAATATATTATGCAGTGACGAACTCATTGAATAAAACCCTTAGTCCCACTATGGCTAGATAAGGGTTGTAACCTGTTGATAGTCCATCCCAATTAGACATAGTACCTATAAGTTGACATTAATAAATAACATTTCAATATATATTTTATAAGGTTTGTGTGATAAGTAGTTTAGTGTGTTGGGCAGTATTTATTATAATTACATTCCTATTTAAGAACTTCTTTAACAAATTGATACGAAGAACTAGTAAAAAAAAAAAATATATTAAAAAAAAGCAAGCATTTTCAGAGAAAATGTGACAGTACAAAAAAATAAATTAGTAAACAGAAAAGGCTGGGAAAGAGAGCAAAGGAGCCTAAAACAATAAAGTCGTTGAAGTGGACATGTTCGTTGCCAACGAAGTTTAAAACAAAGCAACAGAAAACACTTGATCCTTTTCTCACACGCCCTCTCTTTAATCCCTCTCTAAGTCTTAAATGCAATACCAACTGATTTTATTTACTTCTCCTCAAAGAAAATTCAGCCCTGTTTAAGTTTTGCTCATGATTAGTTTTCCTGTAAACATTTCTTAGAATGACTCGATTGTTAAAGAATTTCACAATATATGTACAAGAAATACAATATATGTTATTGTATCTGCAGGCTAATATTAAATTGTCAAATTGCTTCAGTTGAGCAGTTAGTGTCCAATTCCAATATTACCCCAGTCATTTGTATTTTTTTTTTTACCTTCTGTTCCCACTAACTTATATAAAAACATACACTAATACATATAAACCTGTATATCACGGGCCGTCTTATTTCAAACCTAAATACCGCATAACTTTTTCATCCGACTATTCTTATCTTATGTGGCTGTCGGTAACTTAGGTTGAAATGAAACTAGTTCAAATACAGAAAGAAAGAGAATTTTATTTGGACCAATACATAAGTATTATACACAAATGGATGTTATTATACAAGATTTGTTACAAAATTAAGAGATTTTGATATAATTTAGGACGTAGTCGTCCTTCAGTCATTGCACCTAAATTATAATGAGTTGCTCCACTTGACATTGGGAGGCTGCCACGATACTTCCTTACAAGCCGTTGAAGATGTACTGAAATAGAAGCAACCTCCTATTCCCTGTGGATTTGGCTGTTTCTAACAAACCAGGGAGCATTCGCCGCTATTCGAAGTTCAAATACAAAATTCTAAAGTCTGATCGTCTCGGACTCTCTTTCCCAAAAGAATTTTTTATATTTCTTAGAGCATTTGGGCTTAATCGCAATATTTTGATTTTGTTCAACATACTATTCATTTCGACTTAACAATTTTCCGAAACATCGGCAAGCTGATGTGGTTTCATTTCAACTTTATTTATAAGCAATCTTGTACTAATCGACGTCCATTTCACTTTGTATAGGTCTATTTTTATTTGATCTATACTAGGGGATCCCAAACTATTTTGACAAGAGACCTCTTTTTCAAAATGAACTGAAACCTCAGACCCTCTCCCCTGGGGTTATTCCAGGTCAGTCATTAAACTATATGATCTTCAGTGTCGAATGAAATGGTTAAATATAGTATATATTGAATAAATATTTTTGGGCCAAGAACCTTATTTTCATCATGTCCAAGGTAGGATCGATATGCATTTGAGATTTGTTGAAAATTTCGCCTTGTGTACAATCTCAATAGCAGATTTCCTTTGAGGAAAATCTGCTAATATAAAAATGTATTGGGATGAAGCCATGATGACGGATAGCACAGCTCATTCGTATAATCTTGATATTCTTGTCATCGGCAAGGGGAAAAGTATCAACCAACATAGGTTTAGATGAGATTACTATTTTACCTTTTAGCAGATTTCTCTTAATGATAATTAGCTATTGAGGTCGTACTCATGAAGCTATTTCTGAAAAAATTCCCTCAAATGTCCATCGATCCTACCCATTAGACGAAAATGAAGTCCGTTCAAAACTCTCTCTCTCTCTCTCTCTCTCTCTCTCTCTCTCTCTCTCTCTCTCTCTCTCTCTCTCTCTCTCTCTCTCTCTGTATATATATATATATATATATATATATATATATTTGTCTGTTAACGCTCTAGTGATCTCAATTTTTTTATGATCGTTACCAAACTGAATATTTAAACGTTTTATGTAATACTAAAGATCAAGTTCGTCAATGGCTGGAATCTAACCAGTAAGAGGGGGAGTTTCGAAAATTCCTAATATTTCCGTTTTATACGTCGTATCGAAAAAATGAAAAGAAGCATTCTTATTGCTAATGTAAAGTTCTATAAATGTTGGTATGTATGTTTTTTCACTATCTTAATTATTAACCAAGATATATGCATTTTTATTTTACGCCCTTCACTAAACCCCCCTCTTACTCATGCAAGCCTAAATACTAAATATTGTTCTGTTTAATCTTTTACGTTTTGAGATAAATTAAAATACGTGACGCACTCTTTTTTACCCCTACTCTAGATCCCCATTCCTCCGTTTCATTTGCTGTCGTTACCGGACAAGTTCCTTAATTTTTCAAGAAAGGCATTACAAGACACACACATCGTCCACTACATAGGATTAAAGGACATTTGAGATATTTTTCTAAAATACCGCCATGAGTTTAGCCTTGACTATTTTGGAAGAATCTACTAAATGAGTTTAAAGCGTAAGGAATGGCGAGTAGACCCAACTAATGAGATTTTGGTCAGTTTTAAAGTCAGCAATTTCTCAGAGTGAAGCCAGCCCCTGGAGTCTAAGGATGCTAATCCTCGGATCAGCCTGGAAGTCGGTTCATTAATCGTTCATGCTAAATCCGGATCAGGACTCCTTAAGGACCTAACGCAGAATTCATTAGGAAATGTCTCACTGGGTGCAAACATTTCTGCCGAGATAAATAAGTCCGTCACGCAGGGGCTGCGTTCACTAAGCAGATTTTCCACGTACATCAAGAATTAGTAAATATTCAATAATAACAATATTCAGTACTTAGGCTTCAAATAAAGTGTTTCAGTATATAACAGCTTATTGATAATATGGCATGAGCAGGAATGAGGGTTGAAAAATAAGGAGGAAGTATGGAAATATCTCAGTTAATATTCAATATAGAGAAAACAAATGCATAAAAACATGTTTAGTTTATTACATTTGCAATAACATTTATTCTTTACAATTTTTCGATACGTCGCATAATAAGAGGGATACTTTCTACACCCCTTCCCCAGGTTCGATTTCAGCTGTTAAAGAACTTGATATATATATATATATATATATATATATATATATATATATATATATATATATATATACACACACACTTTTAAACGGACCTCATTTTCGTCCTCTACTAGGTAGGATCGATGAACATTTGAAATGCTTTTTCAAAAATCGCGTCATGAGCACAACCTCCATTCTACACGCGGGAAGTTTGATTATTTAACTATCCATAATATTCAAAACAGAAAAATGGATTATTTTTTTACTTTATTGCATTAGCTCCTGAATACAACAATATAATTACACGTGTATATTTTTTTAATATTTAAGAATTCAGTGAAATCTTGTTAAAACTCAATTAATCCAGAATTAATTGCATTCAGTATAATATAAATTTTTACGATATTTTGTAACATGCATAATACTATTAATTGGCAATAGATTCTCAGCCTGAGTGATAGTATCAAACTAAAAACACTAAAATTACTAAATAAAATATAGGTACTCTATGCCATTCATAGCCACTATTAAACAAAAGTCCGTCACTCAGGGGCTGCGTAAACTAAGCAGATTTCCCACGTGAAGGTTTACAATAGAGAGATCTGCATACTGCTAACACAACAACACCCTGACTAAATACAAACGGTAATGAGAAATCTTTCAGTTAATTAAAATAAATTCCCACTGAAACGGCTGTTGAATTGTAAGAATAATTTATATTTTAATAACTCAAATTTTAGTAGTCCAAGAACTAAAGAAGGGGGGGAGGCGGATGAACAGAACGTATTTGCATAAATCTCACAAAGTAAGGAAGGTAAGGTAACGTTAGAAACGACAGGTAGGGTTAGACGAAGCCTCCCACCTGAGCCGACGGAAATGGCCGACCTAATCTGAACCATACCCGACCACAGACTTCATAAAAATGCAAATATCTCGGTTAATATTCATGATAGAGAATACATGTATATAACAATATTTATAGTAACTTTAATTTGCAATAAGATTGGTTCTATACAATTTTTCGATCCGATGCATAATAACGGAGAAATTTCGAATTTTCGAAAATCCTCCCCTCTAAACCCCCCTCCCACTGGTCTGATTTCAGCCGTTAACGAACTTCCTCCTCCTTCCTTTTTACATAAAACGCTTAAACACCGAGTTTGGTGACGAAATGAGGTCGGTTAACAAATTTATATATATATATATATATATATATATATATATATATATATATATATAAATATATAGTTTTGAACGGACCTCATTTTCGTCATCTCCTGGGTAGGATCGATGGACATTTGAAGAAATTTTTCGAAAATCGCGTCATGAGTACGACCTCAATAGCTGATTTCCCTTATGGGAAATCTGCTAAAAAAATGAACAAGAAACAATCAACTAAAAGTTGAGGAAGACTGAAACTGTATTTTATTAACTGAATATTTAAAATTTTTTTTTTGTATTATTAAGTTACTCATTTTAGAAATATGAGATTGGCATGGCCATTACAAAGGCACGCAATCTCCTGATCCCACGGCAATGTTTATTTTATTTCATTTGAGAGGAGTTGAGTGCAGTTTTAAAACGTCCATCACGTAGGGGATGCGTATACTAAGCAGATTTCCCAATTACATCTCGTACTTGCATTCATCTCAAAACATAATTGTTTCGTATATCTCAGACAGTAAACATTCAATCGAAGCAATGTTTGGTATTTAAGATTTGAATACTGTTGTTCATGATATAAGAATTTATTGGTAATAAGACGTGTTTACTAAAGGATGAAAACTGAACAATGCAAATATCCAAGTTACAGAAAAACGTCCGTCACGGAGGGGCTGCGTTAACTAAGAAGATTTTCAACTTACATCTCGTATTTGCATTTATCTCAAAACGAAAAGTTCAATGAGAACCATATTTGGTATTTAGGCTTCAAATAAAGTACTTCATAATATAACAGCTCTTTTTTAAAAAGACATGAGTAGGTGTGGGAGTTAACTGATGGCCAAAAACTAAAATATGGAAATATCTCGGTAAATATTCAATTTAGAACAAGTATATGACAACATTTGTAGAACATCACATTTCCAATGTGATTAATTCTATACAATGTTTCGATCTGACGCATAACAACGGAGATATTTCGAATTTTCGAAATTCTCCCCCTCTAACCTCCCCCCCCCCTCCCACTGATCCAATTTTAGCTGTTAACGAACTTGATCTTCATTTTATATATATATATATATATATATATATATATATATACATACAGTTTTGAACGGACCTAATTTTCGTCATCTCCTGGGTAGCATTGATGGCCATTTGAGGAAATTTTACGAAAATCACGTCCTGAGAACGACCTCAATAGCTAATTTCTCTTAAGGGAATTAAAATGGGAAGGGAAAATATTTTGGCATCTTATTCTCACTGTACTTGATATGATCTGGTATTTTCACCTTACAGCTGTACTTTAATATTGTATGATTTGTTCTGCCAATTTCTGGATGAACTTCCTTCTGGTAATAAAACTGAAATTGGGTTTCTCTGAACAATACTTGAATCTATTTTGTAAAACGTACTTATTAGCCACTGTTTGAGAGGAATAATTTAAACTCAAGAATTACATTGAAAATCGGATGAGTAGAAGTGAGGATTTACAAAAAGCTGAAACCAACAAAAAAATATAAATAACTCGGTTTATATTTGATTCCGAGAAAACATGTATAGAATAATAGTTATAGAAAATTACAATTACAATAACATTGGCCCCACATAAAATTATTGGGTCCGACTTTTAGTAACCGAGATATTTAGAATTTTCTCATCTAAACTCCCCCCCCCCTCAGGCCCCAAGGTCGATCTGACCCTCTATTTACTAGAATCCTTTTTGTTTTTAATGAAACGGGTATTTCTCTGAGTACTATTCAGAAACCTCTTCCTACAAATCATCCTTTCAGAAACATCGTTCTCATTTTCACAGACTAGAAATCGACAGTGCACACATGAAGTCACATTCTATTCAGTGCTTTGTAGTTGACAGTTCCTTGAAATATCTGGATACAAAAATATTATTAAATTCTCAAAGAACACTTGGTAATATTGATTATTGATAAGCAGTTAGGAGGACGATGAAACCATTTAAAACGGATATGCTGCAATGATATTAACAGATTTCCTTTAAGGGGATTCAGAACTTGAGATTTAACTGATGACGCGCCGTTTGACAAATGCCATCAAATATCCACCGATACTAATAGTAGAACAAAAAAATATACTTATATACTCTAGGAACATACTCGTAGAACATTCATATATACGTTTTCCAATATAATAAGGTGTAAAGGTTAAACTGTATACTTTATAGAAGAAGTGGTTGTGATGGATTACTAGGTTGAAGTTGATAAACGGTTGACACACCATAAGTCACCGTCTCACTCTATACAACACAAATCCCCAAGTATAACAAAACATTTTCAAGTAAGTTTAGAAGCAAGTCTTCTACTCCAGGAAATTTTAATTTTAAGTTATGCACACTTCAAGTTAATTTTAAGTTTTTAATGACTTGTTCACTATTAAGTCATGAAAAAAAATGTATATAAAGTAAATAATCCGTGTGGTAAATAATAGTATTGAATTATCGTGACATAAGGGATTGAATTTTTGTTAATTATTGATTCAGCAGTTTCTACAATTAGAAGATAAAATTAACTAAAAGACATATATAGATTAAATTAATGAACAGGATTAATTTATGTCATCTTCTGGATAGGATCAATGGACATTTTAAAAAAGATGTTTAACATCGTGTCATGAGAACTACCACAAAAACGTGATTTTCCACTAAGGAAATCGGCAAAAAGAATGTGTAGGAAATTAGATTTAATTTAATAACGCCTTCCAAAGGCCCGATTTCAGCCATTAATAAACTTCATCTTTAGGATTATGTGAAAGGCAAATATTTTCGCTGTGACGTGATCATATAAGATTTTACGTTTTAAATTAGATGATTTTTATTTTATCAACACCACAATCAATATTTAATGGTTTCATGGAAAACTAAAGCCTAAATTAGGCAACGACTGAAATCACTAATAATCGTTTTATGTAAAAAGAAAGTTCAAGTCCTTTAGTAACTGAAATTGAACCAGTGGGAGAGGATGAATTTCGAAAACTCGAAGCATCTCCGTTACTATACGTCGGGCCGAAAAATTGTATGGAACCAATCTTATTGAGAATTAAATGATCTATAAATATTGTCCTATACATATTTTAATTATCATGAATATTAACGGAGATATTTGGAGTTTATAGTTTTCCGCTTTCAGTAAACCCCCACTCCTACTCATGTCATATTAAAAATAAGCTGTTATATCATGAACCACTTCATTACAAGGTTAAATAGGAAATATTGTATTCATTGAACTTTTACTTTGTGAGATAAATGCAAATACGCTCTGTTGACTCCCCCCCCCCCCCCCCCCCAATCCTTCTTTTGTTCTTTGGTTACTAACATTTGAGTCACTGAGATAAAAATTATTCTGATTCATTATAAATTACAGCACTAGCTATATTAAATAGTGTTTTAAAAAATTAATATTATATTCAGATATATTTCATTAATTATTTCTGTATCTGGTCTAGAATATTTCTGTCTGTCTATTCATCTCTGAGAGGTCGGATGCCCTGTTTGTTTAGAATTCAGACGCATTCCATTGTGGAGATTGCTGAAATGTAAATTGACTGAAAGATTCCTCATTACCGTTCGTATTTATACACTTAATATTCACTGAGGAGTTAACATTATGTAGATGTATCAATTGTAAGCATGGGAAATCTACTTAGTTTACGCAGCCCCTGAGTGGCGGACTTTTTTTGGGTTCAGCCTTTTGTGAACTCCTAGTTCTACTCATCCAATTTTCATTTACCTGTATACCTATGTGAATAAACATCTATTGTCGAGCTAACATTTTGATTTCAGCACCTGGGAAATCGACTTAGTTTAGACCTACATGAGGGACTTTTCTTCTCAATGAAGTTTGGGGTTTTTGGAAAATGTTCCATTTCTTGAAAGGGCATTGTGTGTTGCAGGTGGTTAAGATGCTGGCAGTGATAGTGCTGGTGTTTGCAGTGCTTTGGCTTCCCTTCAGGGGCATGCTCGTCTACAACTCCTTCGCCTCTCTGTTCGGCAAGCCTCTCTTCCTCGACCTATGGTTCCTCATGTTCGCCAAAACCTGCGTCTATATCAACAGGTATCTATTCCAAAAATCATTCAATACATGAAGAATTTTATTTATTTATTTTACTTATAAAGGGTATATTGCTTATTTTATTTTTTTCACTTGGAAAACATCTCTCAAATAACTAGAAGAATAGTGTTATGTTTTCAGACAACCTATTTCTATTACACTATAATTTTTAATCACAAACTCTTTTATTGACCTCCAGGTCCTCATACATTCTTAACCTTCAATAACACATCTTCTAGAAAACATCTGATCTCCAACATCTCCCCCCTTTGATGATCCCCTTCTTCTGCCAGTAACTTCCTTCTCCTCAGCTGATCCCCTTGTTTCTTCTTATGCCTTCCTCCTACTGCAACCTGCCAAGAATTGATCTTTCTAAGCAATCTGTAAACCATAACGTTTTAGTATCTTCCAACTATTCCAATTTCAAAGTATTACACAACTTGAAGTACCATACCTCGACGTCCATATTCTGCGGGTTGAACTTCTCGCATTTGGTCCTCCAGCATGTCCTCTCTTCCGGCGCCACGTGGTTCTGCTCATCTTCTTCCTCAAGGCTAACTTTAGTTTTCCCCCGACCTTTCTTCAGCATGAGTCCATTACCTCGTCGCCAACGTTATCTTTATTAACAACATATTTCTATTAGCTTATACATTTTACTTTTTAATTACAAACTCTTTTATTAACCTCCTTATTCTCATGCTTTCTTAACTTAGTATAACACATCTACCAAAATATATGAGCTATCAAACATCTGAACTACGAAACGTCTGATCTACTACAAATTGAATTACAGTTTATACCTTTTGAAATCTTCTTTAAGTACTTTGTAGACCTACTTCGTGGTAATTCTATATTTTGTGATAAATATTTATACTTTTTAGATGTGATGGGATGTGGGCAATATATTTGCTGCTGGCAGTATTTTTATGATTAAACTAAATTTATCATTTATATCATTGGAGTCAGTACTATATCCATTTTTTTAAGAACAAATTTAAACAAGTTTAGTTTCAATATCCACTTATATTCTTCATCTCTCCCACCCTATACACTTAAAATTGTATGTATATATATAAATCATATAATATTTTATTGAAAATAAATGCGTTTGTCATATCATTTTATTACAGGGTATAGAATACCTATGTGCAAAACACTACAGGTATATACTTTGTGAATTTAATGAAAAGAGCGGACATTATAGATTCAAGAAACAGAGCAGCTCTTGTAAATTGAGTGGGCTTTAATACATAATTTGAAATGGCAAAATCTCACATGTGCAAGTAAACATGAAATTAAGAAATGCGAATGTTCGGAAGTAAGAATAAGAAATGTAAGGGGGGGGGTCCTGTTTACTTTAGTCAAATAAACTAATAGTTTAACTAAAGAAAAATAGGACATTAAGAAATAAAGAATTGATGATGTTCACAGTAAAAATGTGGAATAACAGATCGATTCAAGGAGGTTTTGTCTGAGAATATTAAAGATAATAGAATTTAATAGAGAATGCACTCCTTGGAAATATGTTCATATACAGCTGTTAGCCAGTTATTGTATTATCATCTAACAAGTACACACCATTGAGGAGTAAGCGATAGAAGCAGACATTATTTCTACTAGAGAAAATAGCGAAAGAAAAAAGGATAGAAAGATGAAAAAAGCCGAAACTATCGTGGGAGAACATCTTAATGATTGATTCCCGAGCAGTGCTGTCAGCAACCCAATTTCGTTGGGCTGCCCACTTTATTGCTAAATTAAGTTTTCTTCCTCTTCCCACTCTTCACTCCCTCATAGGTCACAGCCGTAATATATTTTTAATGAGTAAATACAAAGAGGGCATTTAAGCATGTAACTTTTCGTCCCTTACAGCCGTTTCTGCAACATTTTAGCAAATTTCCCTAAAGGAAAATCAGCTATTTAAGTTGTACTTATGATGCGAACTCAAAATAGTTCTCCTAATGTTCATCGATCATATTTGAGCTGTCGATTCCAAGCTGAAATATAAAGTATAATTTGCATTGTACTTTTGTCGGATTTCCCTTAAGCGAAATCAGTTATTGAGGTTGTACTCATGATTTTCGAAAAAAATATTCAAATGACCATCGATCCTACCTAGTTGATAACGAGAAAATGGGTATATGTATGCGTGTGTGTGTGTGTGTGTGTGTGTGTGTGTGTGTATAATATATATATATATATATATATAATTATTTATTTATATTCAATAGGGGAGTGGGTTAGAAGGGGTGCTTTCGAAAACTCCAAACTTTCTACGTTATAATGAGTCGAAAAATGTCATAGAACCAATCTTTTAAAACTGTTGATGCTCTAAAATTGTTCTACGCATTTTCTCGCAACTCAAATATCTAGCGAGTTATTCGTACTTTTTTTGTTTACAACCTTCAGTATGCCTCCACTTCCACTCATCAAATTTTTACTTATAAATGGAGAATATATAGTAAGAAGAGATAACACGTGTCCTCTCCAACGCGTGGGAAATCTGCGTAGTTTAGCGCATGAGTTCTTGCTGAGAAAGAAACAGCCAAATTACGTGGCATATTCGTAGTTAATGATATTGTCTTTCCTCTTTCTTCAAAGATATCCTTGTCAATATTATCAGTGCACGTGGCTCGCGTTTTGTAAGCAATAACTTGGGCCGGAAATTCAAAAGGCAATTAACCTCATTACGGTAAATACAGACGCTGACTGAGACAGGCACTATTCTAATGACGTCGAGGAACAGGCTGGCTTTTGAGTGAGATCTCAGAGGATCTAAGGGAAGGCTGTAATCTCTGGCCTATGAAATTGGCTCGGAGTACCCTAATGAATGAACGAGCAACACTCCTTCTCTGCTTTATCTCCAATATTATCACCGCCATTCAAATCAACAAGTATCATTGAACAAGTGGCTTTTGAAGTACATTAAAACTTTAATGTAACTCTACCAATTCAAGCAGTACAAGAGATGCTTATCGATGTTGTTAATGTATGTGAAAACTATGTGAGTAAATTGAGTAATACTCTTGTTACATACAAAATGTATAACACAATTGTAGGATATTATTCTCAAAAAGATCGGATGCCTGGCATTTTTCGATACGCTTCATAATAACGGAGATTATTCCATTTTTTCTAATTATTTTGATCATTCTAAAATCTCCCATTTCTCTACTGGTCTAGCCAAGGAGTTGATCCGGCGTTTAATAAAAAAACGTTTAAATATGGCGTTTGGTGGTTACCACTCTAACCTTTTGTTAACTTTCATATATATGTGTGTGCTTGTGTAAAATATGTGTATGTATTCTATGAGAAAAGAGAGAGAGAGAGAGGGGGGGGGAGGGAGGGAGAGAGAGAGAGAGAGAGGGAGAGAGAGAGAGGGACGGTGGGAGGGAGAGAGGGAGGGAGGGAGAGAGGGTGGGAGAGAGAGAGGGAGAGAGAGAGAGAGAGAGAGAGAGAGAGAGAGGGGGGGGGGTGAGAGAGAGAGAGAGGGGGGTGAGAGAGAGAGAGAGAGAGGGAGAGAGAGAGGGGGAGAGAGGGAGGGAGAGAGAGAGAGAGAGAGAGAGAGAGAGGGAGAGAGAGAGAGAGAGAGAGAGAGAGAGAGAGAGAGAGAGAGAGAGAGAGAGAGAGAGAGAGAGAGAGAGAGAGAGAGAGAGAGAGAGAGAGAGAGAGAGAGAGAGAGAGAGAGATGGAAATAAAATTATCACAGCAACTCAATTTAGTTATGCATATTTCTTATTTGTGTGATTTTTTGATCGATCATACTACTTCGTGAGATATCTATCCCACTTCTATTTTTTATGCAACGAGCTACCTCCGAAGTATAAAAATAAATTACAGGAAGCAAGAATCCGGTATCTTTTTCTGTGGCTGACGGGAATTGATCTGTCAACTACAGAATTATCCCTGCGGGCCAAATTGTACGTAGGAGGAAAGAAACTTTGTTATCTTAATAGCAAGTCTTTGATGTAACACTGAATTGTTTTTTTTTTTGTTTTTTTTATGTTTTTACTCAGTTATTGGGAAGGGAATTTTAGTCTTTGATACGAATAACTCTGTTTACAATTAAATTACTTTTTGTTAAGAATACTGGATTGAATAACTAATGTAATTATTTCGAGAATTAAGTAGGAAAGAAAGTCTGATCTAATAATTTAAGTATTTTTTAATATGGGAGAATATGATCTGTTTTTCAAGGGCAGTACTCCGGCATATATATCTCTGATGGGTCTGGATATAAACGCAAATGAAATAGTTTTTATTATAAAAATAAACGTAAAAGAAATACAACACTACACGAAATACCTAGTTTAACTTGGAAAAAGGAAATATCCTACGCTATTGGAAAGCCCATAGAATATAATTTTCCTCTGTCTCACATTCAGCCACATAACATAACCCAAGCGGAGCACTCAATTTAAAAGCTCCCGCGGAAATTGATTCTTGGGTAACTACATTATTCACACTTCCATTTTCCGCATTAAATATTTCTCCATATGTCCATTTATTGTACAGGAACGCTTGTGACCCAGAAAGGGAAACGCCATTTATATTATCTACACTGACATTTTCCCTGCCTATCTATTGTTAGGGATGAAATTCACATTTTTATTTATTTTTACTGAAATTCTTTATTTTCTCGTGTAAATTTGATATAACTTATATAATGGTGTATTGAGGATTGAAAAAGTTAGGTAATGGAAGTTACTTCTGCCAAAATCATATTTTATATAATAACCGTTTAGAAAATGTTTCTTACGTATTTAAGCAGATTTTTCTTCTGGGTAGTAATTGATGAGGATCTGTTCATAAGGGAATTTTGGAAAAATATCTAAGAAAACAAGTGGACTTAACCTAGCATATAAAAAGTCCGTCACGCTGGGGTTGCGTAAACTAAGCAGATTTCCCACGTGAAATTATACAATAGAGAAATCTCCATACGAGAGCCGAACAGTTACGGCAAAAGGCCGAACTAGCTTTTGGCGGGAAACTCAAACTTCCGTTATCGGGCCAAATTTAATAAAACTCAAATATCTCGGCTAATATTCAAGATAGAGAATAAATGTATAGAACAATATTTATAGTAAATTTTATTTTCAATAAGATTGGTTTTATACACATTTTTGATCCGACGTATGGTAACGGAGATATTTCGAGTTTTCGAAAATCCCCCCCCTCCCACTGGTCCGATTTAAGCCATTAACGAACTTGATCTGTCTTGTTGCAAAAAACGTTTAAATATCGAGTTTGGTAACAATCAAACAAAAATTGCGACCGCTAGAGCGTTAACAGACATATATATATATATATATATATATATATATATATATATATATATATATATATATATATATATATATAAGTCCGTCACGCTGGGGTTGCGTAAACTAAGCAGATTTCCCACGTGAAATTATACAATAGAGAAATCTCCATACGAGAGCCGAACAGTTACGGCAAAAGGCCGAACTAGCTTTTGGCGGGAAACTCAATCTTCCGTTATCGGGCCAAATTTAATAAAACTCAAATATCTCGGCTAATATTCAAGATAGAGAATAAATGTATAGAACAATATTTATAGTAAATTTTATTTGCAATAAGATTGGTTTTATACACATTTTTGATCCGACGTATGGTAACGGAGATATTTCGAGTTTTCGAAAATCCCCCCTCTCCCACTGGTCCTATTTCAGCCATTAACGAACTTGATCTGTCTTTTTGCATAAAACGTTTAAATATCGAGTTTGGTAACGATCAAACAAAAATTGCGACCGCTAGAGCCTTAACAGATTAACCCTTAAGGTAAATCTGCTAGAAATTGTCTTTTCATTAGAATATCTCACCACTACGTAACCTGTAGGTGCAGTAAATGGAAAGCACACGCACACACGAACTCGTATCATACGATATGTATGCGGGTCCTGTCGTCCATGGTTTAGCTACATCTTCATCTGTCCTCAGTAAAAAAAAGTCCGTCACGCAGGGACTGCGTAAACTAAGCAGATTTCCCACGTGAAGTTTTACAATAGGGAAATCTGCCTAATAACAGCTGTAGTAGTAAGAAACCTCTAAACCTAAAACATTATTTAGGGCGTAACAACCCAGTAGTTTCTAGCCCCAAAAAACAGTTGACCTAACCTCTAAACCAATTCAGGAGGGGCGAAGTTATAGAAACGGCCGCCAGAGCTCTCGCCGGAAAGTTCGAATATAGCCTACTGGTGACCAGTATCACGCAGAATACAAATGCAAATATCTCGGTTAATATTCAAGATACAGAATAAATGAATAGAACAATATTTATAGTAAATTTAATTTTCAATAAGATTTATTCTATACAATTTTTCGATCCGACGCATAATAACGGAGATATTTTGAATTTTCAAAAATCCCCCCTCTAAACCCCCCCTCCTACTGGTCCGATTTCAGCCATTAACGAACTTGATCTTCCATTTTACATAAAACGATTAAATTCCGAGTTTGGTAAAGATCAAACAAGAATTGCGACCGCTAGAGCGTTAACAGACAAATATATATATATATCTATATATATATATATAGATATATATATATATATATATAGATATATATATATAATTTTGAACGGACCTCATTTTCGTCATCTCCTGGGTAGGATCGATGGACATTTGAAGAAATTTTTCGAAACTCGCATCATGAGTACGACCTCAATAGCTGATTTCCCTTAAGGGAAATCTGCTAAAAGTCCGTCACGCAGGGGCTGCGTAAACTAAGCAGATTTCCCACGTGTAGTTTTACAATAGAGAAATTTCACGAGAGCCGAAGAGTTAAGAAAACGGCCGACCTAGCTTTTGGCGGGAAACTCACTCTTATCCGTTAGCCGCCCCGATTTCATAAAATTGCAAATAACGCAGTTAATATGCAAGATAGAGAAAAACTGTATATAATAATATTTATAGAAAATACAATTCCAAATAAGATTGACTCTATACAATCTTTCGATCGGACGAATAGTAACGGAATTTTTCGAAAATCCTCCTCTCTAAACCCCCTCCCCTCCCAATGGTCCGATTTCAGCCATGAACGAGCTTGATATTTCTTTTTACATAAAACGCTAAATATCGATTTTGGTAACGACAAACAAAAATTGCGACCGCTAGAGCGGTAACAAGGCAAATATATATATATATATATATATATATATATATACAGTTTTGAATGGACCTCATTTTCGTCATCTACTAGGTAGGATCGATGGACATTTGAAGAAAAATGTCGAAAATTCCGTCATGAGTACAACCTCAATAGCTGATTTCCCTTAAGGGAAATCTGCTAAAATTAAAATAGTTGCACCTGATCGCTCTAGCTTTGCACCTAAAAATATTCTTTAACTATTTTATACTTTAGAGCTATATTTTCATTATCCTTAGCCTTGGATCACTGACGAATATTTCTATCATCAAGTTAACAATTTTATTGCGGATTATAATGAAGTTGAAGAATAGAATGAATTTTAATACAATCCTCTCTAGATGATATTTTACGATTCTGTTCAATCAAATACGAACAGTTTTGGAGACGCTTGATACAATTTTAGCAGATTTCCTTTAAGGAAAATCAGCTATTGAGGTCGTACTCATGACGGAATTTTCGAAATGTTTCTTCAAATGTCCATCGATCCTACCTAGTAGATGACGAAAATGAGGTCCATTCAAAACTGTATATATATATATATATATATATATATATATATATATATATATATATATATCTATATATATATATATAAAATTGTAACCTCTGTCTGTACATTGATTTTTTTTGCGAAATTTCAAGATAACTTTTCGTTTCACATGTCATAGACACCATATCTGCATTTTGTTTCTTTCGTGTTTGTTTGTTTGTTTGTTACCTTTTCACGCATAAACGGCTGAACCGAATTTTATGAAACTTGGTATCTATATTACTACTAACCCAACTTAGACTTTAGGCTATATTAATTTTCTCTGAGACGAACAGGAGTGGGGGTTATAAGGGAAGCCTGAAATTAAAAATAGCGATATTTCGTTTTCTATTGGTTTTTCCGCAAATATAAACATATCAAAAGTTGTTTATTTTGTTATTTAGAGTAACTTTTATTATATGCACTTTTGCCGTATACGGAAGTATAAATGAGTTATACGCTAAAAACTATTGCGGGAGTCCACAATTTTATTTGGCACAAAAGACTCAACTGAACTAAATCAAACTCGCTATGTGAATTAATACTAACGATTTCCTTATAATAAGCCATACTAACATTTCTAGGGACGGGCAGGAGTGGGGGTTATAAGGGAGGCCTGAAATTAAAAATAGCGATATTTCGTTTCCTATTGCTTTTTCAGCAAATACGCACATAACAAAAGTTGTTTATTTTTTTATTTAGAGTAACGTTTGTTATATGCACTTTTGCCGTATACCTAAGTATAAATGAGTTATACGTTAAAACTTTAGCGGGCACTAACGGCTGAACCGAACTTAACAATACTCGGTATGTCAATTAGCATTAATTCTTCCATGATTATAAGTTATATTAAAATTTTTAGGTTCGAACGGGAGGGGGGTTGTAAGGGAGGCCTGAAATAAAAATTCACCATATTTACATGTATGAGACGGGAAATATAAAAATATGGAAGACTGTGAAGAATTATCGAACAAATAATTCTATTATTAGCAAATCACCGGCAACGACGGGTATTAATCCTAAACACGGGGATGGGTAAATGTCAAAGTATTGTGCAATGTAAAGCCTGCTAAAAAATACCATCACCATTCAGCCCCAAATGAATTCCCGGGCGAAGCCGGGTATCTGAGCTAGTATATATATAAAATTGTAACCTCTGTCTGTACATTGATTTTTTTCGCGAAATTTCACGATAACTTTTCGTTTCACATGTCATAGACACCACATCTGCATTTTGTTTCTTTCGTGTATGTTTGTTTGTTTGTTACCTTTTCACGCATAAACGGCTGAACCGAATTTTATGAAACTTGGTATGTATATTACTACTAACCCAACTTAGACTTTAGGCTATATTAATTTTCTCTGAGGCGAACAGGAGTGGGGGTTATAAGGGAAGCCTGAAATTAAAAATAGCGATATTTCGTTTTCTATTGTTTTTTCGGCAAATATGCACATAACAAAAGTTGTTTATTTTGTTATTTAGAGTAACTTTTGTTATATACACTTTTGTCGTATACCGAAGTTTAAATGCGTTATACGCTAAAAATTATAGCGGGAGTCAACAATATTATTTGCCAGAAATGACTCAACCGAACTAAATAAAACTCGGTATGTGTATTAGCATTGAGGCCTTCATTATAATAAGCCATACCAACATTTCTATGGACGGGCAGGAGTGGGGGTTATAAGGGAAGCCTGAAATTAAAAATAGTGATATTTCGTTTCATATTGGTTTTTCCGCCAATATAAACATAACAAAAGTTGTTTATTTTGTTATTTGGAGTAACGTTTGTTATATACACTTTTGTCGTATACCTAAGTATAAATGAGTTATACGTTAAAACTTTAGCGGGAGCCAACAATTTTATTGGGCACTAACGGCTGAACCGAACTTAACAAAGCTCGGTATGTCAATTAGCATTAATTCTTCCATGATTATAAGTTATATTAAAATTTTTAGGTTGGAACGGGAGGGGGGTTATAAGGGAGGCCTGAAATAAAAATTCACCATATTTACATGTATAAGAGGCGGGAAATATAAAAATATCGAAGACAGTGAAGCCTTATCGAACAAATATTCTATTATTAGCAAATCCACGGCAACGACGGGTATCAATCCTAAACACTGGGACGGGTAAATGTCAAATATTTGTGCAATGTAAAACCTGCTAAAAAATACTGTCACCATTCAGCCTCAAATGAGTTCCCGGGCGAAGCCGGGTATCTGAGCTAGTATATATATATATATATATATATATATATATATATATATATATATATATATATATATATTTGTCTGTTACCGCTCTAGCGGTCGCAATTTTTGTTTGATCGTTACCAAACTCGGAATTTAATCGTTTTATGTAAAAAGGAAGATCAAGTTCGTTAATGGCTGAAATCGGTCCAGTGGGAGGGGGGGTTTAGAGGGGGATTTTCGGAAAATTCGAAATATCTCCGTTATTATGCGTCGGATCGAAAAATTGTATAGAATCAATCTTATTACAAATTAAATTTACTATAAATATTGTTCTATACATTTATTTCCTATCTTGAATATTAACCGAGATATTTGCATTTTTATTAAAATTGGGCCGGTAACGGGTTTTTGAGTTTCCCGCCAAAACCTAGTTCGGCCCTTTGCCGTAAGTGTTGGGCTCTTGTATGGAGATTTCCCTATTGTAAAACTTCACTTGGGAAATCTGCTTCGTTTACGCAGCCCCTGCGTGACGGACTTTTTTAGACGAACGCGTGAGAAGTGCGTTCTCTCGCTTTAAAAGAATTTGTTTATCATTAGGTATTAAACACTAACTCATTTTCGTTCAAATCGGTGGAGGGAAGGCCGTGCACTCCCCTTGGTAGTATTAAGTCGACGATATTAAATGTTTCTATATTTCGTCCGTCACTCATCATGAATATTTCAATCAGTTCCTTGATCAATAGCGTCATAAACTTTTAAAGTGATCGAATGTCATTACGAGGGGAGATCGTATCCTAACAATAATTGCTTTGAAGAAAAACAGATGTTCGCTACAGGAAAGCCCTTCTTTGAAAATGTCTCTTCGCAATCAGCAGTCTAGAGTGTACTATTAGTTTCCTGTGGTTTTCGACTACTTTAGATAAGACTTAATGCGTTACTGAAAGCAGTGGAATTTCAATGCACGCTTAGACGTCATTCTATGGCCTTAAAAATGATATATATGACGACTGCTTCCTACACTGAAGTAATTCTCGTAAATGGAGTCATTTAGATATCTACGAATAAATCTTCGGCGTTGCAGGAGTATTTTTAACCCTCTGCTATATCTGCTAAGAAGCGTACCATGTAATTTACTTCCTATGTCAAACCGTATAGAACCTCTATTTAAGTACAGGCTAGGCTTTGCTATTTCGTGTATCCTCTGCTATACTTAGAAAGGTTAGACATTCTGTTTTGGAAGTATCCATTGCTGTTAAATTCAAGTTTGACTCCCGGTTTATTTTGTCATAATTACGTCCTTTGGTTCCTATTGGAATGAAAAGTATTTTTAGCAGATTTCCCTCAAATGTCTATCGATCCTACCTAGGAGATGACAAAATGAGGTCCGTTCAGAACTATATATATTTGTTTGTTAAAGCTCTAGCGGGCGTAATTTTTGTAAGATCGTTACCAAACTAGATATATTAAAGTTTCATGTAAAGATCATGTTCGTTAACGGTTGAAATCGGACGGAAGGGAGGAGGGGGAATTTTGAAAATTCGAAATATCTCCGTTTTACACGTCGGAAACATTGTATGGAACCAATATTGTTACTAATGTAGTGTTCTATAAATGTTGTTATTTATGTACTTTCACATCTCGATTATTAACCGAGATATTTGCATGTTATAGTTTTTGGCTTCAGTAAACCCCCACTCCTACTAAGCCATATTAACAAAAAGCTGTTGTATTGTGAAGCACTTTATTTGAAGCCTAAATACCAAATATTGTTTTCATTGAACATTTCGTTTTGTGATAAATGCAAATACGTGACGCGCGTGAGAAATCTGCTTAGATAAAGCAACCCCCATGTGACGGACTTTTTTTAAAGAAAGATTCTAAGAAATATACGGACAAGATAAACAAGAATAACTATACTATGTCACTAGCACTTAGGTATACTACCGGGAGTGTTCACCCTGAAGTCATATAGTAACCTTCTTGCCATATAACACCCTAAAAAGTTATGGATACCCCTCCTGGGCTATATTGATATCGACTGTCTGGCTCTGATTGAATGAAAAATAATCGAATATTTTTGAGATCACTTCTTTTATTAAGCGTCTGTTTGAGAAAACCTATTCCTTGGAGAAGAGTTGAAGCTAAAATTCTCATATTGCTGCCCAAAGTCACTTCTCTGTTCTTAAAGAACAATGACGCAACTGCTAGGAGTACAATTTTACAGTAGACCAAAAAGAAGAAAAAAATAATTTAAAATACTCACCGTGAAAATTAGTTAAGGGACTGAAAATAATTACAAAGCATATATTTATTACTTTTATATTAGTGGACTGCGAACAAGTCATTTTAATAATTGACCTTAATTTTCTACCTTTATCAATTACGTCATTGTTCCCCTTAAATTTGTTCTTGTTTTATATTGCCGAGCTGTTAACATTTTATTTCTTGTCTCTTAAGTACGAAATACAATTATATCATTGTTCTACCGAAAGCTATAAGGCTTTGTGATGTCATTAAGCATTAAAACTCAATTAGTGACATATTGCAGTTGCGTCATTGTTCTTCTGGAACAGCGATATGACAATTCATTCCAGATTACACGTTTAACGAGGAAGTATTACCATTTTAGCAGATTTCCCTTGAGGGAAATCAGCTATTGAGGTCGTACTCATGACGCGAGTTTCGAAAAATTCGAAATCATGTTCTAGCCCTAGCCTGGAGATGACGAAAATGATGTCAGTTAAAAATTATATATATATATATATATATATATATATATATATATATATATATATTTGCCTGTTACCGCTCTAGCAGTAAATTTTTGTTTTATCGTTACCAAACTCGATATTTAGTCGTTTCATGTAAAAAGAAAGATCGAAAAAGTGTAAAGAATCAATCTTATTGCAAATTAAATGTACTATAAATATTGCCATATACATATATTCTCTATCTGGAATATTAACCGAGATATTTGCATTTTCCAGTATTCAGTAAATCCCCACTCCTACTCGTGTTACCTAAACAATCATCTGCTATATAATAAATCACGTTATTCGAAGCTTAAATACCAAATATTGTTTCCGAGAGACCTTTATTTTACGAGATACATGCAAATATGTTCTTGTGACCCTCCCCCCCGTCTTAAATTCTTGAGCTACTAAAATTTGATTGATTGAAATTAAAATAATAAAATTATTCTGATTCATTATAGATTACAGTACTAGACATAGTACATAGTTTTCAATAAAATTAATATGTTATATTATGATATGTTTGAGTTATTGTCTATAATAACGGAATAACTGAAAGGCTTTGGCAGACCTGTTGTTTTTACATTTGAGACACTTATCGCCGGGCGGGGAAAGGTTTCTTATTACCGTTTGTATTTATTCACCTAATACTCATGGTGGTATTGTGTTAGCAGGATGTAGGTTTATCTATTATTAAAATTCATGTGGGAAATCTGCTTAGTTTACGCAGCCCCTGCGTAATGGAGTTTTTTTTTCTTATCAGTAATTATTTTCGATTTACTTCCTGGGTTCATAGGTTGAAATCACGACACATCTGCTAATTTATGAGATATTCATTTGGCCTTGCGTTGTTGCTAAAAAAATGGGTTAATATTAACAATTTAAATGTATTAAAAGGTAGCCTTCGTGCCGCAAACTACTTTTTCATTAGGTTGGCTGCAGTTTATTTGCTGGTTGTAGCAAAATATGAAATAACATTTGGCTACAGTAAATGGATATTGAATAATAGAACTTGCTGGCTGAGAATTAAAAAGAAATGCCTGGGAATGCGAAGTTGCTCAATCGCGTGTCGGGTTTGGACAATTAATAGAGTCCGGCGCATTAAGAGCGAGAACAGGAAAACGAAGTCAGAAAAAGAAAGTCTAGTTTCATATTAAATATGTGATGGAAATAAAGGAGACAATCGACGCCCACGTGAATATAACGCGAAAGAAAATTCATAGCTCCTATAAATACATACTCAGAGTCAAATTACGAAACCGGTACTACGGAGACAGAAATGAGCCAGGGTGTTGAACATGGTGAATTGTGAGTATTTCGCGTTAACCCTCGGTCGTGCGCGTGAAGAATATTACGCCATCGGGCGCGGGCGCGTGTATCTCACAGATCATCCTCAACCATTTTTACGGAAATACAGTTTTTTAATATATATTTTGCACTAAAATGTTCAGCGTGTGATTAGAAACCATAAAAGAGGAAGTATTTGTTTGAAAGAAGTAAATAATTTTTAAAATTGACAAGTATTATAATATAAAGAAACGGTGGACGATAATTTTAAGAATATTATTAAAAAACACAAATAAAATCAATAAAAATTATCTAAATATAACTTCAATCAAAAATAAGTAGCACAAAATCACTTTTAGATAAGACTTATTGAAAATCATCAACAAATTTCTTTTGCAGAGCTGCATTACAATTAGGACAAAGCATGGAACTATGTTGTTAACAAATTTTGTTTTTGCAAATCTCACAACAGTAATTAGTACACCTACATTTATTTTCAGTTTTGCTTGGTTGACATCATTTTCTTTTGTTCGTTGTAGCGGAGGGCCTTTTTTTATGTTGTTCTGTACTTGAGTTCAATGTATGGTCCAATGAGCTAGTGTACTCTTATGACTCTCTGTAGTCTTCAAGTTTCGTCCTTAGTTCGGTTGGTAAACGTCAACTATTGTCACTGCGTCGTGCAATATATCCTTGTACAAGTTCTTTTGAAAGCTCATGTTTGAGCAAAATAATAGAATAATAGGTTTATATGATTCCATTTAATAAAGAGAAACTTAATTGATGTACATATTTATGAAATACAGATTTCAAAAAAACTTACGAGATCGGGCGCGTGGTATCTAGGAGATACAATACATACCAATGTACTGTACAATTTACATACTGTAAATTATACAATTTAATGACAGGTGAAACTGACGAATCCGTTAAACACAGTGACTCAACATACCTTGAGGGGGAGTTCTCTAAAACACATAACTCGAAGCATTACACCACCACTCTCTGCTAGGAGGAGTGGCAAATATTTTTCTAGAAACTGTGTATCTGAGAGATCACGCGCCCGACGGAGGGTTAAACTTGAAAGAAAAACTAATGGATGACAATCAAATATAGAGTTGTATTGCTTTGGATGAAGCAATAAATTCAAGGACTAATTTAGTAATATGACATTTGATAGAATATGATAAGAAAAAAGTACCACTGGATAATAAACGTCAAAAAACCACCGTCACGCAGGGGTTGCTTAAACTAAACAAAGTTCCAAGGTGCTGGTAAGGCACCACCTCTGATCTCATCTCACAACATATTCTCTATTCCTAAATAAAAATCCGATGAGTAGAATTGGGGGTTTACTGGAAGCCTTAAACATGTACGAATAATTCGCTTAATATTTGCGCTACTAAAAAATGTATAAAAGAACATTTGTAGGGCATCAACAGTTATACAAAATTGGCTGTATAACATTTTACGAACCGGCTCTTCCTATTCCAGTCTGATTTCACCCAATTACAAATATGATCTTTCTTCTCGGCTGAAACGGTTAACTATCGAGTATGGTAAACATCAAATAAACATTTTCGGAACGAGAACAAATCTTAATTGATGGCATCATTAACACGAATTTCCATTCATCTTGCATAATAAATGTATATAATAATATAACAAGATTTGGTATTTAAGCTTAGCATAACAGTTTATTGTTAATTTGACATGAGCAGAGGTGAGAATTTACTGAGGGCAGAATACAAAAAAAAAAAACGTCCGTCACGCAGGGGATGCGTAAACTAAGGAGATTTCCATGTGAAGTTTTACAATAGAGAAATCTACTTACTGGTAACACAACACCACCGTCATTAAATACAAACGTAAATGAGAAATATATCAGTTGAATCAAAAAAAAACCCCACAGAAACAGCTTCTGAATTGGAATAATAATTTATATTTTAATAACTCAAATTTAATTAGTCCAAGAACTAAAGAAGGGGGGGGGTGGATAAACAGAAAGTATTTGCATAAATCTTACAAAGTAACGAAGGTAAGCTAAGGTTAGAAACGACAGGTAAGGTTAGAAGAACCCTCCTACCTGAGCCGACGGAAATGGCCGACCTAATCCGAACTATACCCGACCACAGACTTCATAAAAATGCAAATATCTCGGTTAATATTCAAGATAGAGAATAAATGTATATAACAATATTTATAGTAAATTTAATTTGCAATAAGATTGGTTATGTACATTTTTTTGATCCGACGCATAATAACGGAGATATTTCGACTTTTCGAAAATCCTCCCCTCTAAACCCCCCCTCCCACTGGTCCGATTTCAGCCATTAACGAACTTGATCTTCCTTTTTACATAAAACGATTAAATTCCGAGTTTGGTAACGATCAAACAAAAATTGCGAACGCTAGAGCGGTAACACAAATATATAGATAGATATATAGAGTGTTGAACGGGCCTCATTTTCGTCATCTACTAGGTAGGATCGAAGGACATTTGAAGAAGAATTTCGAAAATCCCGTCATGAGTACGACCTTAATAGCTGATTTCCCTTATGGAAAATCTTCTAAAAAAAATCGAACCATCTCGATTAATATTCATGATAGATAATATATATATATATATAAAAAAATATATCATATATATCTATAAATATATATATATATATATATATATATAGAGAGAGAGAGAGAGAGAGAAAGAGAGAGAGAGAGAGAGAGAGATTCGCAGGTAATTACATTATTAGCAAATTTCCCTTAAGGAAATCAGGAGTATTGAGGTCGTACTCATGACGCAATTTTTCGAAAAATTTCTTCAAATATCCCTAGATCCTACCAAGGATAAGACTAAAATAGAGGTCCATTCAAAAACTATATATATATATATAATATATATATATATATAATATATAAATATATATATATGTCTGCTAACTCTCTAGCGGTAGTAATTTTTGTTTAATCGTTACCAAACTCGGTATTTAATCGTTTTATGTAAAAAGGAAGGTCAAGTTCGTTAACAGCTGAAATCGGACCAGTGGGAGGGGGGGGGCGTTTAGAGGGGGGATTTTTGAAAATTCGAAATATCTCCGTTACTATACGTCGGATCGAAAAATTGTATAGAACCAATCTTATTGCACATTGTAAATTAAATGTACTATAAATATTGTTGTTTTGTTAAATACATTTATTCTCTATCTTGAATATTAACCGAGATATTTTCATTTTTATTAAGTGTAACGGACGAGCTATGGTTCCCGCCGAAAGCTAGTTCGACCGTTTCCGTAACTGATCGGTACTCGTATGGAGATTTCTCTATTGTATACGTGGGAAATCTGCTTAGTTTACGCAGCCCCTGCGTGGCGGACTTTTAATATGGTTGGTTCTATACACTTTTTTCGATCCGACTAATAACAACGGAGACATTTCAAATTTTCAAAATTCCCCCTCTCAGCCCCAGCTCCCCCCAGTCCTATTTCAGCCGTTAACGAACATAATCTTTAGTTTTGCATGAAACGTTTATATATCGTATAACCTTAAGGGAAATTAAGGCTTAAGGAGTAATAAACTGAGCTTTCAAGGGCGTAGGACTTCTTCGGACAGTCAATAAAATCGTGCCGGTCGGTTTATAAAGGACAGGGATGAGTGAATTCTGTTTGTTTGCAAGGGAGGTTTCCAACCTGTTATATTGACAAGAGATCATATTTAGCCTAATATTGTTTGTTCGAGAAATTAAAAACTATTAAACGCACAGAGTCAAGAGCTCTCTACCCCTTCCTTTTGGCATGTTTCGCGTGAACAATAAGATAACTGATCATACAACAGAAGTTGTAGTGTACTGATTGATTCACATTTTCGAAGATTCGTATGTATGTTTTTGTAGCAATAATATGTCCAATGAAAGCAACGAATTTTTAATTAGCTTTAAGATGGTATTCCTGCAAGAACAAGCATTCGGTTCTACTCATTTAGATATTTTATTTGTAACAGAATTATCTTGTACAAATAAATTCTTAAATTACTTATAATCTTCTCAATACAGTCTAGTATGTTAATTGACATATATATATATATATATATATATATATATATATATATATATATATATATATACATATACATATACACTGACAAAACTCAAGAAAAAACGAAAACCATTTACTTGAGACATAAATTATCTTTTGGTCGACACTAATTTAAAAGTGTGTGTATGTATATATAAAATATATATATATAATAAATAGAAAGTATATATATAAATCTATATAAAGAAATTTACATAATTGGGGCACACACATATCGTTTTATTCTGAAATGTAAAGAGAAGTTTTGTTAACTTTTTCGTCTAATTTTGAAGAAGCGCTAATATTTTTTTTTTTTCACTAAACAATACCATTATATATTTCTTGAAGTATTTCTGTCGGGCTGTTCCTGTTGCAAAGCTTACAGACCTTATATTTCACCTACTATAAGTGAAAAAATCCCGTCTATTAAATACAGTTTAATGTAATCAGGGTTTGCCACTGTCAGGAGGGTAACTGTTCTCAGTTTTTTTTCTTAAGTGAATTTTAAATAATTTTCTGGGTTCCCAGAGTTGAACCTGCTTATTTTTCTGTATGTTGACTTATTAGTTGAATTTAAGTTTCTATGGATGTCTAAAGAAAGATGATGGGTTTTCTTTTCTTTTAGCAGATTTCCCTTGATGGAAATAAGCTTTTGAGGTTGTACTCATGAAGGAATTATCGACATTTATCTTCAAATGTCCATCGATCCTAAGAAACGAGTAGATGACGAAAATGATGTCCGTTCGAAACTGTATATATATATATATATATATATATATATATATATATATATATATATGTGTCAGTTACAGCTCTAGCGCTCTCAATTTTTGTTTGATCTATAACAAACTCGAAATTTATTCTTTTTGTGTAATAAGAAAGATCAAGTTCGCTAACGGATGAAATCCAGTGGACCAGTGGGAGGGGGGGGTTAGAGGGGAGGATTTTCCGGAAAGTCGAAATATCTCCGTTATTATGAGTAGGATGCAAAACATTGTATAGGAACTAATCCTATTGCCAAATTAAATTTACTATAATTATTGTTTCTATACATTTTATTCTTCTTTCTTGATTTTTAACCGAGATTATTTGCGTTTGTATATTCTGCGTTGTGGTCGGCTTTGTATTCGGCCTTTTCAGCCGAGAGCTCTGGCGGCCCGTTCTGAAAACTCCTGAATAGAGTTAGGAATAGGTCCTGTCCCTCGTGAATAGGTTTAGAGGTTTCTTATCTACTACAGTTGTTATTAGGAAGATTTCTCTATTGGAAAACTTCACGTGGGAATATATTGCTTAGTTTAACGCAGCCCCTGCGTGACGGACTTTTTGTTTTTTTTTTCAAATATATCCTCTGTATGTACGAAACTCAAACCGTGGTGAGCTCACATGCATTGACAGTTTGGATATCCTTTTCACCTATAAGTCAAAATAGGGGTTGCTTTTTGCCTACCGAGGTGGATGTATCATTCCCGATTTAAGATCAATTTTAAATTCCGAAGACTCTGCATTGGCAGAAAGTTCTCTCTACAAATAATAAAAGAAGTGATAAAAAAAAATCGATACCAGGTTTAGGGATTTATTAGACCTATTCTTTCCATTTTAGCACAATATTTTAAAGCATGGACATTGACTGGCCTGTGATGGGCTATTGGAGGTAGACACCTACCTTAGAGGTGAGAGGACGTGTCTTTAAATTTAATTACAAAGTTTGTTGAAGAAAATTAATGTAGTACGTGTTCTTCCCTCACTGTTGCTACTTAACGAAATCACTTATAATAGTAAGAAATTCAAAAAGAAGTTTCACAGGTAGTTTGTTTTTTTTTACCTTAAAGGTGGCCTCAGTTACTAAATCGCCTAACCCCCACCAGCGAGGCATAAAATATTATATAAACAAAGGATAATCAACTGACTAAATGAAGACAGAATTAAAAAAGAAAAAATCTAGATTATCCTCAAGAATTATTAAAAAGTCCGTCACGCAGGGGACTAACTAAGCAGATTTCCCTCGTGAAGTTTAGTAATAGATAAATATACATACTGGTCACGCAACACCACCGTGAATAAATACAACAGAAATGTTTCATTCAATTTCCATAGCCTACCGACAGGAAGCGTTAGGTTAGAAATGTAAACAAACTGGTCGGCCCGCGCTCACACCGGAAAGAAAAACCATTACTGAAATATATCAGATTATAACATATTAATTTTATTGAGAACTATTTACTATATCTAGTACTGTAATTAATAATGAGTCAGAATAATTGTTATCTCAATCAATCAAATTTTAGTAGTCCAAAACCTTAAGACGGGGGGGAGGGGCAACATATTTGCATGTATCTAGTATAATAAAGGTCTCTTGAATACTATTTTTGGTATTTAAACTTCGAATAATGTGATTTATTAGTAGCAGAGTATTTTTTATTTAACATGAGTATGAAAGTAGTGGACGGTTTTGGGGGGGCTGATGGCTGGAAAAACTGAAAAATGCAAATATCTCGGTTAATATTACAAGAATAGAGAATTATTGTATAGAAACAGTATTTACAGTACATGTTTATTTATAGTAATTTAATTTGCAATAATATTTGTTCTAAACAATGTTTTTCGATCTGACTTATAGTAACGGAGGATAGTTCGAATTTTCGAATAAATCCTCTCCTCTAAACCCCCCTCCCCCACTGGCCCGTATTTCACCGTTTAACGAAATTGAACTTTCTTTTTACCATATAAAACGATAACAACCAATAACTGCGACTGCTAGAGCGGTAGCAGACAAATATGTATGTGTGTGTGTGTATATATATATATTATAATGATAGGTTAATAAATATTATTAATATTTAAATTTAATCTATTTACCGGCTACTTCTCAGGGTCATATATTGCACGGCAAGCATTATCGTTTATATTATATATTTTTATTTATTTTAATATTACTACATTTTTTTTTATAATTTCTATTTTCAAATCTCCCATTACCTCTTCCAAAATTTTTATTGAGTGGTTTGTAATTTGAATTCCCACTACTATTATAAAATTGTCGGGAAACATTATCCGGGTTTCTTGGTTTGAATGCTATTACTAGGGGGGAAAGGACTATGGCTCCTGTTATAACCTGGTGGCCTACGTCCATGTATTTCGATTCCGCTTTTCTCTATCGAAAATTCTCTTTGTCTATTTCTTACTCCTATTTGGGTTGTTTCCCATCATTCTCACTCACGATTTTCTTCTCCATCCGTTCCCCTCATGATATCCCGAGCTGGTAATTTTTGTAAAAGGTCAAGAAATTACTCTTTATTACTGTATTCGGGGCCGACCCCCACGAATACATTGTTATTTGCCAATGGGAAGTGTTTTATTTATGCATTTAATTTGCTAAGACTCAGGAAAAGGTGGATTAAGATATTTCCAGTCTTTAAATAATTTCCTAGCATAATCATCCCATAGTTAAATTTTTCTCCTGGGCAATATTTCCCATTAGTAATTTGATTTCTACAATCATCCTGCCCGATCTTCTTCCCCAATAATAATTTCAAAAATCTTTCTTTAAAATGAATGAAAATTCTAATAAAATTCCTTTTTCAATCAAGCCCACCAAGTTCTTGGAACTCCCCTCATGCACACTGAAAAAATTAACTCCTTGTTTTCCCCATGTATCTAAAAAAAAACCCCTTCCCCTTCCATAAATTGTTAAAATAATTTTCTAATTCAGACATGAAAAGCCAGAAGGGCTCTCCTGTCTACAATCACTAAATTTAGGACATCTCGCTTCAGGAATTGACTCTAATTTTCTTACAGTTGGGCAAATGACCTATCTGAACTTTTTTTAATTCCGTGCCGGATATTTTTCCATTTCATCAGCTATTCCTCACTATTTTGAAATCTGTCTCTAATAAATTCTCTATTTGAATTAACGATCTATCTTCAATTATTTGTTTATTTTCGTGAGTTATTTTCTGAATATTTAGATTTATTTGATCATTTATCTTCCCTTGAATAATCTTTTCATGCTCAATTTCCCCTTTTAATTCATTCCGAATTAAGTTTTTCTGTTGATAGCATTCTTGTCGGGTTTCTATTATTTTGGCATCCATTTCATCCATTAATTCCGTTTTTAGAAGTTCTCTAGTCTGAACGGTTTCTTTTTTTAAATTTTCTGTTTCACCTGCTAACCTATTCTCTAAAGATTTTAAGTTTATTTCATTTTCGTTTTTAAGATTATTTATCTCATTCATAAATTCATTTCTCACGTTTGATACATCTTTTTTCGTTTAAATTCTTCTAGTTTGTTATTATTTTCTTCTAGTTTATTATTATTTTGTTCTAGTTTGTTATTATTTTCTTCTAGTTTGGCTTCCAATTTAGTATTTCCTGCTTTTATTAAGTTCATTATAGCTTCCAGCATGTTTTGATCTTTTTCGATAGGCCTACTGACCTCTTTTTGTCCTTTTAAATAGTTTAAAAATTAATTATATGTCTAGCCTGATCTTTATATATGATATTATTGGTCTGTGTTCCCTCTAACGGTTCACTTTCAATAGATAGATTTTCAAGATCCAAATTATTACTTTCCTGTTCTACATCACTACTCCTATCCTCAAAACTTTTGCTATTAGTATTAATATCCATTTTTATAATCTATGTTAATTAAAAAAAAAATTTTTTTTTAAATGAATAACCTAAATAAATATTGTAAATGTTTAAATTTAAAAAAACGTTTAAGCCGTGCCCTTTCACGTTGGGGCCATTTTATATAATGATAGGTTAATAAATATTATTAATATTTAAATTTAATCTATTTACCGGCTACTTCTCAGGGTCATATATTGCACAGCAAGCATTCCCGTTTCCACCATCTCTGCTATAAGAGCTAATGTATCTATTTAATCAGAGATATAGCACAATACGGGTAGATAATTACAGAAACACTTACTCCTTTTTACAAGATTGGTTCTATAACATTTTTCGATCTACCTCTTATTAACGAAGATACTTTGAATGTTCAAATTTCTCCCTCTATCCCTAGTCTGATTTTAGCCATTAATGACTAAGAGCATAAATGTTGAATGAAACTGTTAAATATGGAGATATATAGATTAAATAAACATTTTCCAGTTGATAACGTAAAATCCTAATTAATAACTTCATAACTCAATGTATTTGGATGAATCTCACTCATTAAAGGTTCATTGAAAACAATATTTGATATATCAGAATAGTATGAGACATTTCGTAATATAAAATCTTATTGTTCATATAACAGTAGTGGGAGTTTAACGAGGGCTAAAAACTAAAAAATATTTAGGTTAGTATTAAAGATAGGGAATAAATGGATATGACAATATTTATGTAAAAATAAATATGCAGCCATTCTGGGTCTAAACAAAGAAACTACTTTTCTATCCTTAAAACATCTTATTTATTCAAATCCACAACGCGTGTCAAGCACTCTAGCTCCTTATCAGGAGGTACCTTTCTCTCTCTCACTCTCTCTCTCTCTCTCTCTCTCTCTCTCTATATATATATATATATATATATATATATATATATATATATATATATAAAATGTCATTATTTTTAAAATCAATTCATCTATCATATAGTTCAATTGGTATAATAATAATGACGTTCTAAAATGTTTTTAGTCACTTTTGATAATGAGGATGACATTATTATATAATGTAATATAAATATAATACATATTTATGGATACATAAACATATATATCAGTATATACATCCCAGTAGATTAACAGTCACTAACATTTGACGTTTCGTTGAAACTTAAAAAAAGTTCGTCACGCATGGGCTACGTAAATTAAGCAGATTTGACGTCCTGTTTTACAATAGAGAAATCCCACCTAATGGCTGTAGTAGAAAGGGTGGTCTAAACCTATAGATTAACCCCGACGCCGAATAGCCTGGAAGTTGCAACCATAGCTCTCGGCGGAGAGTTCGGAACCGTGGGGTTCCGTCAACCACACACACAATACAAATGCCAATATCTCGGTTAATATTCAAGATAGGGAATAAATGTATATGACGTTAATAATAGTAAATGTAATTTACGATAAGATTGGGATTCTATACAATTTCTCGATCCGACGCATAACAACGTAAAGTTTTTGAATTTTCAAAAATCCCCCTTCTAAACCCCCCCTCCCACTTGTCCGATTTCAGCCTTTAACGAACTTGATCTCTCTTTTTACGTAAAACGCTTAAATATGAAGTTTGGTAACGATCAAACAAAAATTGCGACCGCTAGAGCGTTAACAGACAAATATATATATATATATATATATATATATATATATATATATATATATATATATATATATTTTTGAACGGACCTCATTTTTGTCATCTACTGGTAGGATCGATGTACATTTGAGGAAATGTAGAGTAACCGATACTCTAGGAAAAATAAGGAAATCTACCTTTATTAAGCAATTCAGTAAAATCAATAATAATGGGAATTTAATGGGGGAAAGAAATTAAGGAAAACACTTTATTTGCATTGAATTGACAATTTATATTCAAAACAAGGCGAGTATTTAAGAAACGTTTAGAAATAAATTTGTATATCCTAATCGTTAGAGAAGCAGCTGTTGCATAACAAATTATTTATTTTCGAATAACATTAATAACCTCGTAAGTGGTAAGAGTAATAATTTCCTATTAACTGTTTTTTTTGGGGGGGGGGGCTCAGGTTAGCCATGCGAGTTAAAGCGTTGACCTTTATCTCACATGGCTAACCTAGAGTGGCGAGTTCGATTCTCGCCTGGGTAAAGGAAATTATTTAGTGACGAAATTCATTAAATAACGTCCTAAAATCCCACCCTGGCTAGAAAAGGGTGGTAACCTGTAGATAACCCGTCCCAATTAGCCTGAGTTGCAAAAGGTGGACGTTAATAAATAATAATATTAGCTGTTTTTTTTTGTTTTTTTTTTAACGGTAGAGCAAATTTGTTTCTTTTATTAATTTATTCAAACCCTCAAACTCTAGTACCATGTAAAAATATTATAATAACAATGGCCCCAAATAATTTAGTCGTCATAGACATTTGCTAATGAGATTTCAGAATTTGCCCACACAAAATTTAATGAGAGAAAACAATAAAAGTATTTTCCTTACATAATAATAACAAATAATTCTCATATAGTAAATAAATAGTAAAAACCCAGAAATTTATTGAGTCACTTAAATTCTTAGTTCCAACTTAATGTCTCCAAATAGCTCTTCCGGCATTCCCTTTTCGTCATTCATCTTGGATAGAATATATAAATGGCAAAACAGAATTGGAATTTTTTATATTAGTTCCTGTGAAAGGGCCTGATATTGCTAATATGGGGTCTCAGGTGTCACTAACAGAAGTGGGAGTTTACTTGGAAGTCAAATCATAAATTTGCCAATACTTCTGCTACTACGAGTATATATTTCATCCAAATCTGAATTTTATTGTAATATTTTCCGTCACTAGGAGATGTTAATATAAGCAATAACATTTGAGGGTTAGCCATGTGAGGTGAAGCGTTGACTTTAATCTCACATGGTAAACCTAGTGTAGCGAGTTCGAACCCCGCCTGGGCAATAGGAATTTATTTAGTGGAGGAATTCATTAAATAAAATCCTTAGTCCCACTCTGGCTAGGATAGGTAGCCTGTAGATAACCCGTCCCAAATTGCCTTAGTTGAAAAAGTGGACGTTAATAAATAATTTAATTTAACATTTGGTTATGTACGGTGTTAATAAAAAATAGAAACGTACTCACTGGTAATGAACTACAGCCATGAAAGGCCAAGACCTCTCTTATCACTATTGTTTCCATACTTCGTGCCTCTAAACCAAGTGTGGGTAACCTTTGCAAGCTGCGGGCCAAACTGTAGTGTGCAAATACGTTCGCGGGCCGCTTTTAAAAGTAGTGCATTTTAAAATAGTGTTCATATTTTTTAACGATAGATATCAGACTTGAAATTATAACGACAATGTAATTATAATACAATTTATTAAAATAACAAAATGAAATGAAAAAAAATAGGTACAACATGGTACAATCAATGAGTTTGAATTTGGGAAACTAATCCATTGATGTTTGGATTAATTCCACTGATACAAAGACGAAACAAATTTTCCAAATTATCGTCAGTCAGCCGTGTACGATGTAATTTTTTTATTTTACCTTCCATCAATGAAAATAAAAACCTTTTTTTTCGCATTTATATGTACTGCAAAACGCACAAATCTGCTTCGCATACTTCCTCATTCGGGAGTTAGTAGTGTAATATTTTTGTTCGATTGGGTTTTTCAAAATGTCTCGCGGGCTGGGGGTGGTCCACATATGCTCTAAGCAAAGCTTCTAATATTACTGATTAACAATTTTCGCTACTCAACTTCCACATCATTTACCCACCTACAGCAGGTTTTGAAAACGTTCTTAAAATATCCACCGACTCTTGTCTAATGAAGAACTGTCACCCATATATTTATATATTGTTGCGATAATTGTCTATAGTTAGTCAGGTATTTAAAAAGTCCGTCACGCAGGGGCTGCGTAAACTAAGCAGATTTCCATCGTGAAGTTATACAATAGAGAAATCTCCATACGAGGTCCGAACAGTTACGGCCAAAGGGTGCCGAAACTAGCTTTTGAGGGAAATTCCGTCATATGTTATCGGCCCAAATTATAATAAAAATGCCAATATCTGGTTAATATTCTCGATATGAGAATAAATGTAAAAGAACCAATATTATAGTAAGATTTTAATTTACAATATGAATGATTCTGTACAATTTTGTTTCCTACGTATGGTAACGGAGATATGTTCGAATTTTCGAAAATCCCCCCCTTTTAAGCCCCCCCCCCTTCTCCCACTAGTCCGATTTCACCATTAACAACTTGAACTGTCTTTTGCATACAACGTTTAAATCTCGAGTTTGGTAACGATCAAATGAAAATTGCGACCCGCTAGAGGCGTTTAACAACAAATATATATATATATTATAATAGTATATATATATTAAATATCTATATATTATATATATATATATATATAATTGTTAACGGACCACATTTTCGTCATCTCCTGGTAGGATCGATGGACAATTTGAAGAAAATTCTTCGAAAATCGCGTGAATGAGTACGACCTCATGCTGATTTTCCTTAAGGTGAAATCTCTAAAAGTCCGTCACGCAGGGCTTGCGTAAAACTAAGCAGATTTCCCACGTGAATTATACAATAGAGAAATCTCCATACGAATCCGAAACATAAGGCAAAGGGCCCGAACATAGCTTTTTTTTATGGCGGGAAACAGTTATCCGTTATCGGCCCAAATATAATAAAAATGGCAAATATCTCCGCTTAATATTCAAGATAGAGAATAGAATGTATAGAACAATATTTATAGTAAATTTAATTCTGCAATAGGATTAGTTCAAATACAATGTTTTTGATCCGACCCCAAAAAAAACGGAAATATTTCGAAGGAAAATCCCCCCTAGTTACTGGTCCGATTTCAGCCATTAACGAACTATGATCTCTCTTTTTAACATAAAACATTTAAATAATCGAGTTTGGTAACAGATCAAACAAAACTACTCGCGACCGCTAAAGCGTACATATATATATATATAAATATATATATATATATATATATATATATATATATATAGTATGTATATATTTTCCCTTTGCACATTACCCATGCACCATACTATTTTATGTCTATATGTACCATACTATTACAGTATACAGCATGTTGTGTATACAAAGAAACATCGTGTTTGTATCTACAAGAAATGTTCATAAATTTGTCTTGAAATTAATAATAATAGAATTATAAAAGAAAAGAAAAAAAAATAAAACGAAAAGAAAAAAAATGAAAAACAAAAAAGAGATAGAATCAATAAATAACAAAATTATATATATATATATATATATATATAAATAATATATATATAAAGAGGAGAGAGAGGAGAGAAGAGAGAGAGAGAAGAGAGAGAGAGAGAGAGAGAGAGAGAGAGAGAGAGAGAGAGAGAGAATTTTGAACGTACCTCAATAAAATTTTCAAAAATCGCGTCATGAGTCCGACCTCAATAGCTGATTTCTCTTAAGGGAAAGCTGCTAAAAGTACGAAGAAAATGAAGGCATCCCTGCAGAAGATTGGCACCTCGAATCTTCACGAGCAGCATGCCGCCTATAACTTACCCTGCTCGCCCGACAATTTAGTCAGACAGTTCTCACAGTTTCATTAATTGAACAATGCGTTCAGTGCAGTTACAAGTGGCCATTAGTACAATGCAGTGTTTAGTGAACATCAGTGATTCGTGTGGTAGTGAGTTATTGTGCTTTGTAATAAGGATGGGAAGTTAACGCAGTGTTAACTAATTTACCAAGTTTGTATAAGTGAGTATTGATCGTAAAATAAATTTTGAAGTGATAAAAACTTTAAAGTTTGTGTGTTTAATTTTGCAACCCAAAAAGGCCTTAATAATCAACGTTTATTATTTTTGTAATAAACGTAGCAATATTTTATTTATCTTTCAGGAGTATTCATTGGCAGATAAACAATTAATTCAGCAGATAAACATAATGAATTCAATTGGTTAATTTATTGGATGAAACCTATGTATTATTTCTATAGTAAAGGTTAATTTAAATGAGCTAGGGTTAACATCAGTAATTTCATTCTGTACAAGGCGTCAAAATATTTGTAGTGGTTACACGAGCTGAATTTGACAAATATACTTCAAAGCTGTGGCGAATGTAATTTCCTCTCCATGGTCTAGACAAATTAATTTCTTTGTGGCAGCCATATTGGTAGATAATTGAATTTGCATTGACCACTCCATCTCATTGCCGGAGATTAATGTTTAGACAAGTAAGCCTATGACACTCTCTGTCCATGTTTCTAGTCAATGTTGCCATAAGGATTTTATTTAGTAAATTCTCCGTCGAATGATTTTCCATTGCCAAAGCGGAAATCGGACACACGAATCTAACTTTACCAAGAACACTAAGGATCAACGTATTCGTGTGGATATCAACCCAGCTTCTTTCAGCTCCGCATGTCAACTTCAGCTGATTTCCTTTAAGGGAATATTTTGTATTTTCGAATTAACTCCTTCTCTAAGCCCAATCCCACTACTGGTCCGATTTCAAACATTAATGAATATGATCATTAATTGGGAATGAAACGGTTAAATATTGAGCACGTTATAAGACAAAAAAGCATTTTCAAGTCAAGAAATAAAATTTTGATTCATGCAGTCGCCACACAATGTATTTGCGTGTATCTCTTCTATTAATATGATCTGATGGTATTTAAGCTTGGAATAAGACTTTCATTAAATATTTGCTTATTGTCAAAGCACAATGACTAAAAGTGGGGATTTAATATGAAAATTTAATGCAAAAATTTGACTGTTTGAGATAAAAATTATTCTAAATCATAATAAATTAAAGTATTAGATATAGTAAATAGTTTTCCTTAAAATTAATATGTTATATTCAGATATATTTCAGTAATTGTTTTTCTTTCCGGATGAAGAATATTTCTATTTATCTTTTCGTTTCTGAGAGGTTTGCTGACCTGTCTGTTTATAATCCAGACGCTTTCCGTTGGGAGGTTATTAAAATTGGCTGAAAGATTTCTCATAACCGTTTGTATTTATTCACTTAATATTCACGGTTGTGTTAAATGTTTGTTACCAGTATGTAGATTTATCTCTTGTAAAACTTCACGTTGGAAATTAGCTTAGTTTACGAAGCTCCTGCATGTGGTACTTTTCTTTAAATGTTTTATTGAAAACACAATCAGCGTATGAAATAATTATATTGTTAACTTGAAATAAGTGTAAATGTTTGAAATTTAATAATAAATGGGTGTTTCATTTTTTTATTAGTAGTAAAGATGAGCGTGGTACCTTGAAAGCGCTATGCGCAAATACATATTTTTCTGATGGGTTGGCTTTTTATTTAAGATTCCTCAGATGTCTAACCCTCACCACCCGTCCAATTCAATATTGGATAATAAGTCATTTTCCCAGCTGATTTACCTGTCATATGCAATATATTGTATAATAATAAATAATAAAAAAGGAATTGTATAATAATATTTATTATTTCCTTATTACTGGCTTAGAGGAGAAAAAACTTATCCCATTACTTATTCTGGACAGCCCATTTATTATTAAAATTAATTACATAGCATTACTATAAGAGCCAGAAATTTGTGTTTTTATAAACTTTCACAGTAAGTGGGGTCTGAATGGATTATAATACAAAAAATTATAAAATACTGAAAATGAATCACTCCAGATAAAAGACCATTTTCTCTACGCAATTGTCCTAAGCTATTATTGTGAACCCTGTAGTATTTATTAAATTTAGGTGGCACCCATAATTTATTAATTTGTAACGTGTAAACTGATTCCCCTTCGGTTAAAACAACTGTTGAGTTACGATTATGATGCGTTTTACGAAAAATGTAGGTTTGATTGCTACTAAAGTTATCACTTAAGCAATTCTGAGCAACTGCTGATATCAGACAAGGAGAAATGTGGGTGGGGTAAGAGGAAGGGGTGTAAAATTCGATACATGTCCGTAATTATAATTCAGATCGAAAAATGGCCTATAACAAATCATATTAAAAATTTAATTCTGTACAATTGTAGTTTTATTATTTTTATTATTATTAATTTCAAATTTTGTTTCACCGTTACTTCTACTCATACACTTTTCATTAAATGCGACTGGTTCAATAAACATCTTCTATTCTGTGTAAATTGGAGGGCCATAGGAAATAAAGGGCACATATTGGTTATCTGCGTAATATTTGAGCAGGCGAGAAATGTGTAGAGTTAGAATAAGTGGAGGATATCTCATTTTTTCGTCATTTATTGACCTTCTGCCATTTTACCTTCAATAGTATTATTTCAGTTTCATCCCCTTCAAGTGTCCATTCATAGTTATGCAATTTTCATATTGAGTCACTAAGTCACTTTTAAAAATCTTTTCAAAATATGAATTTTAATTCTTGATAACATTGGGGTTCTAAGGGAGATTTAGAGAATGGAGTGGGAGATATCATCATCTGTAGCCATTCCAGAAAGTAGGAAGTCTGCTGAGTAACTTAATTGGAAAAAAAATTGGTTTTATGCAGAAACTGGGACCCACATGAGCGTAAAACGTGAAGTAGCCATAATTCAAGTTAACTAACGAGTCCGATAACTCACGAAAGGTCTGCAGTATGACTTTCTTCAAAGCGGAGTATTCGCCCAGAGAGGTTATTTGGGCTTTCATCTGCAGAATTAATTGATTGGAAATAGTTGTTATGAAAAACGAAGTAAAATGCACATGTATAACTTGGTAGGTGTTTCCAAAGAAAACATAATTAATATTAACAGGCAAAATATGTTTCGAAGGTAGTACGCATTTGCGTGGGCTTATATTTGCAAGTAAGGAACTTAACTATTCCTCAATACTTGCCAGCAAGTACATTAGTCTCAAAATCTAAACCAAAAATGCTCGAGTATCGTGGGCTAGAAGTAATAACCATTCTGTTGGGTTAGCTTTGAATCTGCCTCTCAAATAATTACTTATAATGAAGTGGAATGATTTTTAGGAAGTTTTCTGTTGTAAACTCAGGCGAATGTAGAACATAGGTTCTGCAACTCTCGTATACGGATCGAATAAGAAATTGATATCGGCTTAAAGGATTTAAAACTAAGAAAAACAGATGATTTAATATATCCGTTTTATATTCCCTTTTTAATCCTCATAGTTTCACTATGAAATCTAGTTTTCCCATTATTTCATAATCCCGATAAAAGAAATAATAGTTTGCTAACTTTATTAATTTTTTTTGTAATCATATTACTTAATCCAATGAGGTATGAGGAACAATATAATACCATTTTTTTTTATCAATAAAAAAAACACAAATTGAAATTTTGCTGTTTGGAGGAGATATGAAATGCAATTTATTTCCAATAAATTTTAAATAATAGAAACGCCAATTTTTTTTGTTTTACTTTTTATTTTAAATATTAGTAGTAGTATAATAAATAAATAAAAGAAATTTATATAGTCTATCAATTGAATAGTCATATAAAATAAATTAATTAAATTAATTGGGACACAGTTAAGGCATTGACCGTAAGCTGACTTGGCAAACCTATAGTCGTGGATTCGATTCTCTCGAGGGCAATTGGCATTTATTTAGTGAAGAACTCATTAAATAAAATTCCTAGTCCCACCCTGGCTTCTAGGAATTAGTAGTAACCTGTAAATAATTCATTCTAATTAGTCCTAGTTGCAGCAAGTTACATTAAAAAATAGCAACTGCATTAATTAAATAAATTAATAGATAAGAATAAAGAATTACTTTTTTAACAATCTTAATAACATTCTAAACGTATAATATACATTTTTAATTTCTTGTTATGCGTTATTATTAGACATAGATTAATTAAAGAATGAAGCTTTTTGTTAATTTTAGCAGATTTCCCTTAAGGGAAATCAGCTATTGAGGTTGTACTCATGACGGAATTTTCGACATTTTTCTTCAAATGTCCATCGATCCTACCTAGTAGATGATGAAAATGAGGTCCGTTCAAAACTGTATATATATTATCTATATATATATATATATATATATATATATATATATATATATATATATATATATATATATTTGTCTGTTACCGCTCTAGCGGTCGCAATTTTTGTTTAATCCTTACCAAACTTCATATTTAAGCGTTTTATGTAAAAAGAAAGATCAAGTTCGTTAACGGCTGAAATCGGACCAGTGGGAGGGGGGGTTTAGAGGGGAGGATTTTTGAAAATTCGAAATATCTCCGTTACTATACGTCGGATCGAAAAATTATACAGAATCAATCTTATTACAAATTAAATTTACTATAAATATTGTTATATACATTTATTCTCTATCTTGAATATTAACCGAGATATTTGCATTTTTCAGTTTTCACCAAACCGCCACTTCTACTCATGTTACGTAAACAATACTCTGATACATAATAAATCACATTATTGGAAGTTTAAATACCAAAAATTGTATTCAAGAGACCTTTATTATACGAGATACATGCAAATATGCACTGGTGACTCGCCCCCCCCCCCTTCTCATCTTAAAGTTTTGGACTACTAAAATTTTATTGATTGAGATAACAATTATTCTGACTCATTATTAATTACAGTACTAGATATAGTAAATAGTTCTCAATAAAATTAATGTGTTATATTCTGATATATTTAAGTAATTGTTTTTCTTTCCGGTGTGAGGCGGGACCCGTTTGTATACATTTCTAACCTAGCGCTTCCTGTCGGCAGGCTATTGAAATTGGATGAAACATTTCTTATTTCCGTTTGTATTTATTCACGGTGTTGTGTTAGCAGTATGTATATTTATCTATTACTAAACTTCACGAGGGAAATCTGCTTAGTTTACGCAGCCCCTGCGTGACGGACTTTTTTATTGTGCTATGGAGATTTATGATTAGATTGACTTGGAGGAATAATTTTAAAGGTTAGTTAGCTCTATCAGTATCTACGGAAGTCCGTCACGCAGTAGCTGAGTAAACTAAGCAGATTTCCCTCGTAAACGTTAATAATAGATAAACCTCGATACTGCAAACACAACACTAGTACTGATATTTATAATGAATAATGTATATCTCGTTCAATCAAATTTTTGTACTACAAGAATTTAAAACGGGGGGGCACAAGAACATATTTGCATATATCTCGTTTAATAAAGGTCTCTGGAAAAGAATATTTGGTTTTTGAGCTTCGGATAATGTGTTTTTTTTTATTTTACGTCCACTTTATGCTACTAGGCTAATCGGGACGGGTTATCTACAGGTTACCATCCTTTTCTAGCCATGGTGGGAATAAGGAGTTTATTTAATGAGTCCGTCATTAAATAAATTTCTACTGCCCAGGGCGGGATCGGAACTCGCCACTCTAGGTCTGTCCATGCGAGATTAGGACCAACGCCCTAACCCGCACGGCCAACCCGTGCCCCATAATGTGGTTTATTATATAACAGAGTATTGTTTATGTAACAGGAGTAGAAGTGGGGGTTTACTGCAGATTGAAATAATATATAAAATATCTCGGTTAATATTGAAGATACAGAATAAATGTATATTATTATTATTATTATTATTATTTATTAACGTCCACTTTTTCAACCTAATTAGGACGAGTTATCTACAGGTCACCACCCTTTTCTAGCCAGGGTGGGATTTTAGGATGTTATTTAATGAATTTCGTCACTAAATAATTTCCTTTGCCCAGGCAAGAATCGAACTCGCCACTCTAGGTTTACCATGTGAGATAAAGGTCAACGCTTTAACTCACATGGCTAACCTGAGCCCCATATAAATGTATATGACATTATTTATAGTGTATAGAATAAATCGTATTGGAAATTAAATGCACTATATGACATTATTTATAGTGCATTTAATTTCCAATACGATTTATTCTATACACTTTTTCGATCCGACTTAAAGTAACGGAGATATTTTGAATTTTCTAAACCCCTCTCTTCCCTTGTCCGATTTCAGCCGATAACGAACTTGATCTTTGACATAAAACGACTCAATATCGAGTTTTGTAACGATCAAACAAAAATTGCGACCATGACAAATATATAGATAGATAGATCTGTGTGTGTGTGTATATATATATATATATATATATATAGATAGATAGATAGATAGATAGATAGATAGATAGATAGATAGATAGATAGATAGATATATTTATACAGTTTTGAACGGACCTCATTTTCGTCATCTACTAGGTAGCATCGATGGACATTTGAAGAAAAATTTCGAAAATTGCGTCATGAGTACGACCTCAATAGCAGATTTCCCTTAAGGGTAATGTGCTAAAAATGATGATTGCCTTAGTGAATAAGAGACAAAAACTTACCCTTTATGTGTTTAACATTGTTAATGCCCAGGAGGTCGAAACGCCTGCCAGCTCAAAAAGATAACAAAAATTGCTTAGTTTAAAACATTAAGATATTTTTTTTCTTGCCTAAAATAATTAAACAAGACTCAGTAAGGATTAGTCACATAATATGTTTTTTAAACGATGAGAAACTTATCTACACCTTAATGAGATGGTCCCCTTTTCTACTCATCTCATTTTCACTTTAATTACCTCTGTCTCTAAACTTCTGAAATTCAACTAACATTTCAATTCATGTTTAACATTGTTTTCCTACTGCTGGAGAAATAGAACATGAATTACCATATTACAGTGTATGGAAAATCTGCACGGTTTTCGAACCAGCTCCCTGACAGACTTCAGCATTCAGTTATATTCTTCACGTTAAGAAATACATTTCTATTCGGGTGTACCTTGTTCATTATGTAATGTAAACACATGTTGAGTGTACATACAAACAATTGTTTAAGAGGGCTGGAGTAGTTTAATCATCGCAAGCAGGCATAGTGCAAATACACCGCGGACATATCCTATTTCGCTGAACAACCCTCTACCCTGCTTTTAGTAATTAATTCCTTCAGGACCACTTTGTGATTCAGATGGGATGTTAGGACTGTCATATTAGGAAGTATCCACAAGAAGAAATTACTTCTGCTCTCTCCTGACCACTCTGTATAATTGACACGCCCACACGCGTCTCGACCACTTGACTAATCAAAGTGGCATAAACCTCGTATTCGGATTTGGTATCATACACAGAACACTTTATTACAACCCTCAAGAACGGGTAGCACAAATAGTTGACTACTTATGTCTTCGGACTCTGGCCAGCAAATATAATTTATTATCGTTTCATGAATACCGACAAAAAGCATTGTTTTATACTTTACAACCAATGGTTGGAGTGGGGTTTTACATGGAAGTCCATATACACCTGCCATTATCACCCTTAGTATTCATCCATTTTGAAAAAAAATATGTAGAGAATTAATCGTATTTATTTATTTATTTTATTACAATATACCGCATCTACTATTCTCATTAGCGGTAGACAGATCTATATTTCTTGGAACAAACAAGTTTCAGTTCAGAGACTGAAGGGCTCTTTATGTCTTCTTCATCGTTTCCAAGTTCTCTTAAGTTCGGTTTAAGGTTCGAAGCACTTCTTGGAAGATCGTATTATTTAACATTAAGGAAAAGATGTGAGACAATAAGATGGACATTACAACAATCGCAAGTTGGTGGGAATAAGCCTTTCAATAAATAATTTTTAAATTAATTTTGTGTGTCCAATTCTGACACGGGCAAGAACAACCTCTGTTCACGTTTTTCTACGTGCAGTATTCCAATGCTCAGTAATTTCCTTGATTTGTCGTAGTTTATTGTCCTGTTTTTTTCCGCCATTATGACTTCCACCTTTGAAATATGAGCTTTTGAAACTCTCGTTTCCAATCATCTGTATAGATGATTGGAAATTTAATCGTATTTAAAATATATTTTTCACTATTTAAAGGTATGTAGTAATAGGGAAATATAAATGACTACTTTCTACTTCTGATCAAAACTTCCAGCTTCCTTGGTATTAAAGCGGAATAGCTGGACAGAATTGTGTCATATTCTTTCTACTAATGCTAATGATGTAGAATCATTATACTTTCCTGGGATACAATATTTATTTGGACCTGTAACTGACAATAAATTCGCCAATATTCATCCAATAGCTATTCCATGCTCCAGGAGTGAAACAAAACAAAGACTATTGACAAAACATCATCAGTATACGATGAAAATGAAGGTACTATTCAGTGTTTTAGATATACCTAACTATATAGATATATATTACCACATTTATTTCAGTCCGACATTGATGGGTAACAGCTACATTTTACTACGGTGGGTAAAACAAAAGAATTAGAAATGAGGAAGAACATTTATCATGTAAATGAAGGAATTATTTTTTGCATGAATTAATTCAATCTCTATATTTCCACGAGTTATATCAAACCGTCAGTGACGGGTAGAGACAGCTAATAAATTTATAACAAGTGATGTAACATAGAAATATTATGTAAATTTAAAAAAAAAAAAAAAAAAAAAAAAAAAGCTTCGTCTAAATTCATTAAATAAAGCTCGTTTTCTAAAAAGGTATAACACCTTTGCGATTTATCAACTGTTTGAAAATTTGTTAAAATTAACAATTTGTTAAATGTTATTTTCCGAAAATCGCGCAATCATTGCAATCTCAATTGCTGATTTCCCTCAAGATAAAATCCCTCCTAATCTCCTAATAATACGTTTTAATATTGTTACGTTTATTACACAAATCAGTAATAAACGTTGTTTATTAGAAAGTTCTTTTGGATTGCAAAATTAAACACACACACACACACACTTGGTTAATTATTCTTAATTAACACTCATAGTATGCACTGATAGCTTCACTGTTCTTCTTATTACACAGTCTAATAACTCGCTCACGATCACTGAAGTTCACAAAACATGGCACTGCACTGATCTTCACGAAGTTAACGGCACTGCACTGTTCTTCAGATAAAAAGCTTCACCACACTGCATTAAGTCGCACTGTCGCACTGAACGCACTGATGATCACTTGAAGACAGTTGGGAACAAACTAACTAGCGGCGGCGACGTCCCATTCTAGCTTGTCGGGAACATAAAAGCGGAATTGTCTGGTCTCTTCTAGATCTGGACTGGTATTGCCCAAGGTACGTATAATATAAGGTAGCGCCATTTGGCGAATAGCCAATCAGAATGCAGCAAGCCTGCTACGTCACTAGGACCCAAAACTCGGAGTCAACCAGCTTAAGCACGATCAATATAAGCTGTTTTTCTGATTAATTTGGTGGATACGAAATTCTTAAAATGGAATATGTCTGTAAATGATACAAATTACTTTAGTTGAATATATTTTAATTGAAATAATCCATGTACAAATTAGATTCCATTAAAATAAATACACAATGGTTCCTTAAAATTGATATATGTCCCTTTACATTTAAAAATCGTAATTTTTCTACGTTATCAACACAATACAAAGAAAAACTTTACAATAATAAGATGAAGAGTTCAAATCATGAAAACAGTAATACCTCCTATTATACAAAGAAATTAAAGTTAATACCATTGAACTAACCAAGCAATAAACTAAGATTCCAGTAACTAGAATATAAGTTAGTAAACTATTTTAAACATCAACTAGTCCATTCAAGTTCAAGATTTTTAAAAGCTATCATTAGCATGTAGTCCTTCTTGATCTAAAAAGATGCTTATATTTAGAGTCACAAGGAATCCAAATTTTAATAGAAGAGGGACTTCAGAAATACCCAAACGAAGCGAAACTCGTGATAGGGATTCTTGAAATCAGTATTTTCATGGGTGATATCTAGTTCATGCCAACGTGCAACATTTTATCTGATTACCTAATAGCAATCTAGTAACTTGTTTTTTCAAATTAATGTTTTTACTTTTTAAATGTTTTACTTACATTAGCACGGACTTTAATTTGGATTCATATTCAAAAACTTTATTCTTTAAGAGAATACATTCATTACAATCAAATGTGAAAAATCACTTTTCTTCTTTTTGGGAGAAATCTCATTAATGTGAAAGAGGGTACGTTTACGTATTTTACTCCTACATTGTCTAGATGATTCACTTTTTGAGTCAGAAGTAGATGTTTGTTAACTTGCGGACGACACTGGTAAATTTAGATGGGGCAAAGCTTTTTCTTTTAATTTCAATCTTTTAGGAACATAGCCTAACAATTCTGCTTGGAAATTCCTTTCATAATCACTATCGCTGAAATGTTTTCAACCAACCCGAGAAATATCAGGATTAAAGTTCAAATCTCCTCGCCTACACACGACTTCCCACTGTTTCTTCATTTCTGGGTTTGTCGGGAACCGGTGATGATACAGACTTGCCTGATTTCCTAGGATTGTTGGAACATGTTGCTACAGCACAATCACTCGGTATTTTGCAAAAAAAATATCACTTATAGCAATAGAAAATAAAACAATTCACTAAAAGACACCGATGTAAACAATACTAAAAGTGGAAATTCGTTACGTCATGCCCCAAAGTCGCAAAAAAGTTACGATCTGCTCACCTGCCGAATGGCACCCCCCTGGTATTGCCGAGGACGGGCGGGACCATATGGTGGCACCTTTAGATCTCCTCGCTACTCCCCAAATACCTGTTATCTCTGTTTAATTTTTTATTATTAATGTATTTAATTTTCGCATCACTATACTAACTGTAGCATTTTAGCGCATTTGCCATAATCTAGGTATGAATTTGATGCAATGTTGTTCATATATGTATATATTTTTTGTTCCAGTGCCATAAACCCGTTCCTGTACAACGTTATGTCTAGTAACTTCAGACAGGCGTTCCACAGGGTGCTGATCGGGAGGAGAGCTGGCGACGGTAGCCGGAGGAACAGGACTTCCCTAGCACCTTCGACAGTGTCGACCACCCTCTAGCGTCAGGATGCACTGCGAGGCTCCAGGAACCCGGCGGGGACTAACCCCATCTACTTCACTTCGGTATCCTACTAGAGCCACAGCAGTGTCTTCTCTTGTCAAACCCATCATTGTCTCTTCATATATGTCACACCCGACATACTTTTTATGTACATAAACTCAGAGAACCAATCACGTTTGTATGCTCATTCCGGCAATCGAAAGGCAGATGGCCATCACGAATAAATAAAAACACCCAAAAAAAAAAACTCTCATTTGAAGTCCAATTGACAGGAGCAGGGCAGTCGCAAAGAATAATTAGTCCCTCACGCGGGGGCTGCGTTAACTAAGCAGATTTCCCATGTGCGTAACCTATTTGCATTTACCTCAAAGCGTAAAAGTTCAATGATAGCATCAACTTTGGCATTTAGGCTTCAAATAAAGTGTTTCATAATATAACAACTTATTGTTAATATGACATAAGTAGGAGTGGGGGTTTAATGAATAGCGAAAACTAAAAAATGCACGTAACAACATTTATAGAAAATCACATTTACAATAAGATGGTTTTATTCAATTTTCGACCCGACGCATAATAACGGAGATATTAAGAATTTTCGAAATCCCCTCATCCGGTGATTTGAACTGCTAACGAATTTGATCTTTACGCTTACGTGAAAGGTTTAGATGTCAATTTTGGTAACGATGAAACAAAAATTACGACCTCTAATTGTTTATGTGAGTTCAGGTTAGTATTTAGGCTTTAGGTATGTAGGCTAGTTAATTAGGCTCTTGCTGCCACTGCTCTGAATAGAAGGAAAGGCGTCGCAGCTGGGGGTTCCCCTAGGACTTTTCGGACTTGAACTAAATCTCCCAAATGTTGCACTTTTATGCTTAGCTGTGCTCGGTGAGTTAAGCTAAGTTTCCTGGCCCAATTTAGCTATTCAAAATTTTATATCTCTTAATAAATGGAGACCGGTGGTATGGGGAAACCTAAAGGTACAGCGGGGGCAGAGGTGGGAATATATAAAAAAAAAAGACCGCTAATTAAGTAAAATCGTTAGTCCCACCCTAGCTAGAAAACCTTGGTTACCTGTAAATTACCCGTCACAGTTTAGCGACATTAGCAAAAAGTGGACGTTAATAAGTAATAATAATATAAAGTTGACAGATTGTTATTATTATTATTACATTATATATTAAAAAAAAGGGCTCAGGTTAGCCATATGAGTTAAAGCGTTGCCTTTAATCTCACATGGTTAATCTAGAATAGCGAGTTCGATTCCCGTCTGGACAAAGGAATTTATTTAGTGACGGAAATCATTAAAAAGTGGACGTTAATAAACAATTTAAATTTTATATATTAAAGTTCTCTTTTTGCTACTATGTCTAATTGGGACGGGTTATCTACAGATTACAGTCCTGTTCAAGCCAGGGTGGTTTTCCGGATTTTAATTTTCGGAGTTTAATGAGTTTGTCTCTAAATAAAGTCCTATTACCCAGGTCGGAATCGAACTCACCACTATATTACAGATTGTTAGCAAATACCAGGAAAAATATACTGCATTTGGTAATTATCAATTTTTTACTTTCCTATATACTTGAGCCCAGTCTCTGTCTAATAGAGAAGATTCGAAATCTACATGTTTTATTTCGTGCGACTGCAATGTTCCTAATAGTTACCAATGGGATGCAAAATAGGTGAGGCAATAAAATAATCATGAAAACTGTTTTGAGTTGTTTATTTTTAATGAGTTCTGACTTTTAATTGTTGTTGTTGTTACGCAAATTTGGCCAATGGGCGACATTTTTACCCACTGCGCATTGGGCATGGCTCAAAAAGGAATAACCACAAAGTTCTGTGGACTTTATTTGTTCAACGATCGATTAGAACTCTGCTTTCAGTCTTTTAGCAAATATAAAATACTTGTGTCGTTTGAAACTATCTTTTTTTTTTCTTTCATGTACAAATTCAAAAAGGCTACATTAATTGTGTTCTGAAAATCAACAGATACTATTTCTAAGAACTCGGAAGAAAAGGGAAATAAGTATGGTTCGTCTCGCTGTTGTGTAAATATAAAAATTAGTTATAAAAGAGATTATTTTTATAAATATTGATTTTTAATTTTTTTTATTTATTATTTTTGTCTTTGGAAGGGAAAGTTTTATATTAATTATTAAACACTGTAGCATATTGTAAGCTGTACAAAGCTCAGTATTCTACTGAGGACTAGAGCATTAGACAATAGTTTACATATTATTATAACTCTTACTTTTTTGTTTGTATAATTATAAAATATATTGTAAGATGTACACAAATCATAATTTAATATATAAAATTTAGTATCAAGAAATAGAATTACATCCTTTTTCAAATTTTCACGTTTTCTTTCAACCACAATTCCTACATTTATATCCTGAAACTTAGGTGCCTCATGAATTTTCAAGAACTTTTTTTTTTTAACTTGTTGAAAACGATTTCTGATAAACAGTATTTGCTATTTCAGAGTTAACTAAGGCATAGTTATTAGTCAACGTACAAATACATCGCCAAGGGGAGTGCATGGCCTTCCCCCACCGATTCGAACGAACATTTTTTAGTGATTAGTACCTAATGAGAAACCAATTCCGTTAAAGAGAGAGAATGCACTTCTCGTCTAACTAGAGGGGAAAAAATGAAAAAAAGAAAAACCAGGGGAAAAAATAGTCACTCCCGGCGAGATTCGATCTTGAGATTTCCGGTTACAAAAAGAAACCACTATCAACTGAGCCACGGGGGCTACTTATAAATAAATCTTTTGGGAACAACTCAAGACGTTCAGGCAAACTTTAACATTTTTAATTTTAGACGAACGTGTGAGAAGTGCGTTCTCCAGCTTCAACAGAATTGGTTTTTCATTCGGTGCTAGACACTAAATAAGTGTTGTTAAAATCGGTGGGGGGTGGCCATACACTCCTCTTGTGAGACTAAGTTTAAATACAAATTTTACTTCACTTAATAATCATAGAATACATATGTCAGTTTTTGTTCCAAAAAATATCAATTAATCCACAATGTTAAAACATAATAACAATTTCTCGTTTTAGAGACACATACAATGCGTATTACAATAATCAACAATATAATATCTACTTAACAGTTAATAATCTTTATTATCAGAATACAGTTAATTTATGACTTAGGGAAACTAAAATGCCTATGATACTCAGTACATATATTTTCTCAAAACTGAAATCTGAGTTCAACTCGGTCATTGAAAAAATCTGTTATGGATGTATTGACCTAACCACGTCCCGTTATGGATAAATATTTATGCCAGTGAACGAATTTGTACAATTAGCCTAACACACATGTGTACATATCAGAAGTCAATGTCTTCGGGTGTTCCGTTTTCTTAAACAAATAATCATGAGGTTTTTCAAGGCTTTTCTAATACAAGTGCGGTGACAGGTCGCCAAAATGTACAAAGGCTTAAGGTCTTTCAAGTCTATTTGGTACAAATTAATTTTAGCATAAAATTGTAAAAAAGTAGTTTTAATAACTAATTTCTAGTGTTAAGTCTAATGTAATTGTAAAATGTTTTATTAAGTGCAGGGCTTCCCGTTAAAGTCTTGTTTTCTGTTGGGCAATTATTAGACTTGATGGAATAAGCAGTAGATGGCTGACATAGTATTCACTTGATGATCGTTGCATCCACTTGCAATATTCATATTCACGACTACAGTAACGAACTTTTTAGTGGAAGCCATACAATTTATTAAGAATGTTATCTGTATTTTAATTATATAAATTTCTCAGCAGTATTATTAAATGCCTAAACCCTACATAACTATTCAGTAACGTATCATAGCATTTAGGTGCTCAGAGTAAGAAGTTATATGGAGGCCTCACGGAATCTGTAAATACTGCTTTAAGGTAGCACAATTTATAAAACCAAAGTTAACTTTTATGTTATTTTAATATTTTATTTATGATTTTTTGAAAAACAAATGTACATACAGATATTACTTCATAGCAGTAATTCCATTGTTTTAACTGTGGTAAATGCACTTTCAAAATTCTGATTGTTTGTTGTTATTAATCATGATTCAAACTTAGGTGAATAAGTTTATTTTTATTTTCACAATTAAAACACATTCGTAACAAAATTTCAAAACTACAAAAAAGCACCATAAAATGTTAATACAATACCCCCAAAAATATTTTGTGGTGGGTGAATATCTACCGCATGATTTATTTTAATTTTATGGTCAAATGCTCACAAATGTAAACAACGATAAAAAAAAAAGACTGTACATAAAATTGCTGATAGAATTGTTTGTCTATCGTCATAATAATAAAACGACTAAATAAATAAATTATTTTAATGGTTTTCATAATTATTGTATGTAAAATTTTGAGTCCCAATGGTTAGAAGAACTAGAATAAACGATATTGAAATTTAAAAAAATTTCCTAACAAATATGTTTTGGTGAATACGATGCCGAAAGTGGGAGTTTCCAAACAGTTTTGAATAATAAAGGCTTCCTACAATGGAGGTTTCATTTTTTTTATTCATTGCCCGAGGCCTTACAGTTTTTCCGTGCCATTCTCAACTAATAAAACAATAAATCATGATATTAGAAACAATAGGCTAGTACAGAATTATATTTAAGTTAAAAAATGTTCACAATAACTTAATAGAATGTTAATATAAGCCATTTTTTAAAAAACTGTCTTAAAACTCAACAACAATGTCAATATCACCAAGTTATATATTTTGAAAACAATACGTAATTCTCATCTTTATTTGGCTTATTTTTGATTACACTTTCTCTAAAAGTAGGACAGTTTTCCTCTACAATGCGTTTAATAAGAAGTAGTGTACTTTCAGAGCAACAAGTCCATCTTCAGTGCATGTTGACGTAAAAAAAAAACCATATGAAAATCATACGCCAACACTATTTAAATTACTCAACAAATAAAAGAAACAACCTTAGCTAAAAAAGAAATAAATAAAAACCAAATTATTGCCAAGTTGTAGAAGATGGAGTTGTTGCTCTGAATGTACACTATATCTTTTAAACGCATCGTAGAGGAAGCCAGGTCTACTTTTTACACATTTATATATTATAAATATTGTTTCTGAGATATGTTAGCTGTACACACTCATTCACACACACACACACACACACACACACACACACACACACACACACACACACACACACACACACACACACACACACACACACACACACACACACACACACACACACACACCACACAAACACACACACACACACACACACACACAAACACACACAATCTCACGCACATTATCGTTGAACCCAATGACAGTTAAAAAAATAGTGTGGCTAATATTAACATTGTTTATAGTTATTGTGAACAATTTTTACTTAAATATAACCTCGTTAACTAATGTATAGTTCATATTTTTAACGCATGTTTTGTTGTTTGAGGTTTTGAGGATGGCTTCGTTCAATAAATAAATATACCTTCTTTTTCTTTCTTTTTTTGAGGCTGGATAGCTGCCTACCCTTAACCAATTTGAACGAAAAAATTTTAATGTGTAGTACCTAACGAAAAACAAATTCTGTTAAAGCGAGAGAACAGACTTCTCACGCGTTCGTCTAAAAAAAATGTTAAAGAATTACCCCAATGGCTTGAGGTGTTGGGAAGACCAAAATTTCTAAGAGATCTCGGTGGTTCAGTTGGTAGCGTTGTTTTCTGTAAGCGCAAGATTTCGAGATCGAATCTCGCCAGGATCGACTATTTTTCTTTTATTTTTTGTTTCTAGGACGTATATTTAATAATAATAAATATTTTTTTTTTAATTATTGGCATTTAATTTTTAACATGTTCCATATATTTTAAGAAAATTCGCTTTCTGTCATTAATATAACAACAAATAACAAACAATAAAAAAATTACAAAACAATAAACGCTTTCGGCGAGATTCGATCTAGAGATCTTTCAGTTCCAAAAGAACAACGCTACCAGCTGAACCACCAAAACCTCTTGGAGGTTTCGGTCTTCGCAACACCTCAAGACTTTAGGGCAAATCTTAAATAATGTTTTTTAGACGAACGCTTGAGAAGTGTGTTCTTTCGCTTTAACAGAATTTGTTTCGTTAGGTACCACACACTAACATATTTTTCGTTCAAATCGTTGGGGTCGAAGGCCGTGCACTCCCCTTGTAAGTAGTGATTTCCGAATGTCATTTTTCCATCAAAAGGTGTCAACTGCGTTCATTCTTGTCACTCTTGCTCAGTAAGTCATTTATTCCGTTTAGAAAGGAATCAATTGAATGTATCCAGATCTAATCTCTTTTCTTTTACTCCTTCTTCATAGTCTTAATTCAACACCCAAATATAGGCCAGTCGCGTCTCTGAGAATCTTATGCTCAAACCTTTCAACCTTCGGCCAAAGTGCCCATGCCTGGCAACCTTGGAAAACTAATTGTTTGATTATAGACATATATGGACCAACAGTCCTTAAGCTCGAGAGATTTTCCATGATCTTAATTCTCTAGAAACCGAGGTGATAGCAAAACAATTGGGGCTAGTTATTCCCTGCTCAAATTCAGTTGAACAGTCACAGATTTAGGTCTCCACAGCACTCAAGAAATTTGACACTTGCTAATTTTGGGAAGGATAGTTCCCCTATTTTAAAAATGTTTTGCAGTTGGAAAACTATATATATATATATATATATATATATATATATACATATGTAGTTATTTATTGCATGTTACACATTTTAAATCCAGTACAATAGCAAGGAGAAAGGAGAAATAAATTAGAAATCTTTTCGGTTGTCTGAGTTTATTTCTGGCTCGAATAGTTGGTGCGTGTAAGCTGAGAAGTCAATAAAACAATTCTTTCTCGAGACGTGTCTGCAATACTCGTGTCTTTTCCGATTCCCCTTCCTGTCTTAGGGACGAGTCTGCGACTTTACATTATTTAAGGAGTGTGCTCTGGAGGGTTTTTGCTCCAGTAACACATCTTGGATTTAAATTGGGGATAAAATATTACAACTATTTGTTTGAAATCAGTTCATCTACTGTCAATTCATACCATATTATAACTTGCGGAATGATATAATTATATATTTGTGAAACAAAAATCATTTATAGCGACAGACCCTCAGTATAATATTCTGTGATGATAGAATTAAGTAATTCGTAAATGAATCATGTAGCTTTTAATTGTGGTTACAAATTGAAAATGAGGAGAATCGTTAATTAACGATGAACGCTAATTCTGTGGGCTGTTGAACAGCCTATTCTTTTTTTTAGCACAACATTTGAAGACATGGTTTCAAACAAACAGCTCTAATCCGCCCCATCTTCAGTGCACTGTGACATCACAAATATTATTTATAATATATGTACTTATTTCTTTAAATGAATCAAATAAACATATGTATTTGTTATGTCACAGAGCACACAGGAGCTGGGACGGGTTGGCCCGAAAGTACTCCGCCAATAAAAAAATGATTTTTAAGAGTGGTGGTGTGTTACCTTCTAGCAGATTTCCCCTAAGGGATCACCTTTGTTTTTTATTTTATATTCCTATTTTCATTTTTATTTTGGCTAATTATTGTTGAAAACTTATTAATTTAATTTTAGCTCAACTTTAATTTCTTTAACATTTAGTTTTATTTTATTTATTTTTTATGTCGTGTGATTGATGATTTAGCTCTGTCATAAACAACTTTTCTTCGGTGAGCAGCCACACTCAATTCTTTAATAAAGTTTTTTTTCTTCTTGGATCAGAATGAACTCAGCTAATTTGGAAAAAAAGCAATTACTAATCAACATAAATAAATAACAATGTTTGATTCAGTTAAGATTTCTTAGCCCAACGAATTTTCGTCGGATTGTGGGAGCATACACTTATATAAAGATTTCTTCTAGGACATATTTCGTCGATATTTGGGATCAACCACAATCTTCCTTAACTGCCAGCCTCCACAGTTTTCTTTTTTTAACCTTCTTAACTTACAAAGTACAGCTTAAACTTTGACCTTTTTTTTTTCTTCTCTAAAACTCCATTGACCAACCAGAAAGTTTTTTAAGTGAGATTTCGAACTTACTAATTTCTTTAATATCACAGGCCTCTTCTAAATTATTATCATGTGGGTCTTCTGAATGCTTAACGTATTTTAGAATTTATTATTATTATTATTATGGATGAACGCCCGCTTTTTGCAAATTGGGGATAAATTCGAACAATAGCAGGGCTGGATAAAACAGCATTCCGTAATAAAAGATAAAACAGATGGAGTAATTGAATTACAAAACATATGATACGCGAAATTGGTTTCATATTAAGCTTTGATTATCCATTAGAAGAGTTAATTACACTAATTATTAAATTTTAATACAACCTTTCATTTCAACTATGCTGTGTTCATCGAGAACAAAATCATATATTGCACAAGACCCACAAGCTACTGTAATTCAATCTAATAAATTAAAAAAATCCATTTACAGTAACAGTACTTGTTGTTTATCTAAAATTACTAAATCTTTTGTACAAAATAATTGTTATATATTTTTTATTAGTGTAAATATATTAATATTAAAAACAATTGATATATAGGTTGGCAAAAGGTTTTCTGCCTTGCTTTAATGTATAGTGTATATTTATATTTCCTGTCAGAATTTTCACAATTAAGAGTATTGTAATTTTTAAAAGGTTCAAGGGGCTGAAATTATTTAATACATTATGCTCCTAAACTTAATTCATTGTCTATGTAAAAATAATGTATCATAGTAAATTAAGATGATGTAAAATAAAAGTCTGTTGTAAATAAATATATATAATAAAATAGAATATTTTTTTTGTATAGCTTAAACAAAACTCTAAATGTTAAGGCCTTTTAATGAAGAAAATTGTATTTTTATTGTACAAATACAATAAATTTAAAAATATTGAAATCCTTAAGATGCAAAATTTGCTTGTAGAAAATATCGTTTAAGTAACTCATATGTAATTATAAAGATTTAAAATTTATTTTGTTACATGTAAAATGTCACTATTTATATGTAGCATGAAAATTATTCTTTTTTTTTTCCTCAGAAAGTAAAGCAGAATTTTCGTTAAACGGCTTGTTATTTATTTCTTCTCACCATGTTTATAGCTGCTACTTTCCTAAACCTCAAAATGTGCCCTCCAAAATTTTACACTTTTCTAAATCCTTACTAAAAGATGATAGTATGGCAGGACTGGATGTTGTAACCAAGGGAGCCTGAATACTTAAACTGGCCAATACGAATCATTGGCCAACTTTTGAAGGCTAAGGGATGAGGAGAGTTGACTCTCTGATAATTATGGTTCAAATGGAGTTTTCCCAGCAATACCTGATGCCTTTATTGGATAGTATCAGAAAACCACTGAAATAACCTTTTTCTTCTCCAGTCCCTTCCCTTAGAAAACAGGATTTCCAGGAAAAAAGGTAAAACAGTCCGTCAGACAGGGGCTGCGTTAACTACGCAGATTTCCGCAGGTTGTAAATACATTTGAAGACCCCAGGCAAAGAACATTCTAAGTCACTTTTTCTTACTTTTGAGTAAATTGAAAATTAGTCTTTGAAACGTCATATGAAAATTGAGAATTGATATTTATTGAACAATAATTTTTTTTTGTACTGATCAAATAGATTTAAATTCGAAATAAAACTGTCCAATTTCCATTTTTGGTTATATTTATTAAAAAATAAATAAATCAAACATAATGTCATAAAAAACAGTGAAAAAACAGCCTAAGTCAGTTGAAACATGGAAATAACATTCTATGTTCATACATAGGTTATTGGGAATTTATAAACTTTACATAAGAACACATTAAAAAAGTCAATCTAAAAAAGGCCTGTATTTCCCATTTCAAGATTTTCCTTCCTAGCTTTGAACTCATCACATTTAGAGCACAAATCTTTTCTTGGGTATCCAAAGGCAAAATTATATTCGGTGTTGAACACATTTCTGTAGAATTCGTATGATACTGGATTATTTGGATATAATTCAGAATACATTTTATAAAGTTTATTAATGTTTAGATCTTCAGAGAGGTACACTTTACTGGGTTTTTTTTTAAACTGTAGTGCGATTTTCGTCCCTTTAAAGAAGATAGATGTTCGTGGACCTTATCCAGTGTTTCGAATGTTTTCTGTTGTTCTGTTTGATCGGTAAAACACTATTAAGTCTGGTTAAATGTTACATTTGTTTATTGTAGTCCACCATTAGATTAAATTGGTTCAATATTTCGTCTCTTTCATTTTCTTTGATTGTTTCAAAGCATTTAAAGCGCTTATAATTACACGGATCACCAGGCATGTGTGACATGGCAATGATTCTCTTCGTTGCGTCTGATATTCTTCCATATTTCCTCTTTATTGTAGCCATTGCAGTAATATTTTCGTCGTTATCACTCATTTTGATCACTATCCACTATTAATAATAAGTTAAATTCAATGAATTGACTTAAACAACCCACAATCACTGACAACAAAGTACGTAAAACTGAGAGGTTATGTTAAACATAGAATGTTATTTCAAAGTAACTTGAACAGCTGATAGTGACATAGAATATTCTTCCACTGTAAATCAATCAGCTGGTTGAACATAGAATGATATTTCCCTGTATAAGGTTTTTTCCAGCTTTAATTACAGTGGCACAGAATGTTCTTTTCCCTTGATGAGTAGACTAAGTTGTAGTACTCGGCCTATTTACTAGATAGTGCGAAAACCTCATTTTTGAAACAAAAATGACTTAGAATGTTCTTTGCCTGTGGTCTTCATTTACTTCAAAACGTAAAAGTTCAATGAGAACAATATTTGGCATTTAGGCTTCAAATAAAGTACTTCAAAATGTAACACCTTACTGTCAATATGACATGATTAGGAGTGGAGGTTTACTAAAGACCGGAAACTAAAAAATCCAGATATCTCGGTTAATAATCAAGATAGAGAAAACCGTACATAACAAGATTTATCGAGCATTACATTTGGAATAAGATTGATTCTATACAATTTTTAGATCCGACGTATAGTAACGGAGAAATTTTGAATTTTGGAAATTCCCCCCTCTAAACCCCCTCCCACTTGTCCGATTTCAGCCATTAATGAACTTGATCTTTCTTTTTACATTAAATACCGAGTTCGGTAACGATTAAAATTGCAACCGCTAGAGTGTTAACAGACATATATATATATATATATATATATATATATATATATATATAAAGTTTTGCACAGACCTCATTTTCGTATCCTGGGCATTTGAAGAAATTCTTCGAAAATCGCGTCATGAGTACGACCTCAATAGCTAATTTCCCTTAAGGGAAATCTGCTAATATCAGGCGCAGCTGGCCATAAGTATTAAATGATCGGCCATATCTTGTTAACCACGTCATAATCTAATTATTTCTCGTCATAATTAAAATACCTTTATCATATATTCTATATCTACTTATCTTAAAATGATCGATTTTAGCAGATTTCCCTCAAGGGAAATCAGCTATTGAGGTTGTACTCATGACGCGATTTTCGACATTTTTCTTCAAATGTCCATCGATCCTACGATATCGATATTTAGTCGTTTTATGTAAAAAGAAAGATCAAGTTCGTTAACGGCTGAAATCGGTCCAGTGGGAATGGGGATTTAGAGGGGAGGTTTTTTGAAAATTCGTATTATCTCCATTACCATACGTCGGATCAAAAAATTATATAGAACCAATCTTATTGCAAATTAAATTTACTATAAATATTGTTCTACACATTTATTCTCTATCTTCAATATTAACCGAGATATTTGCATTTTTATTAAATGTGGGCCGATAACGAACGTTTCAGGCCAAAAGCAAGTTCGGCTCTCGTATAGAGATTTCTCTATTGTATAGCTTCACGTGGGAAATCTGCTTAGTTTACGCAGCCCCTGCGTGACGGACTTTTAAATTATGACGCGAAAAAATCGAGCTCATGCTTGACGTGTAAATAATCGATCTGTTGTCAGCTGACTTAATCCATTTGGGGAATCTCAGTATCAACGACCTCCTTAGTGAGGAAGGGACTGTCACAGCGAACGTAAGAGGGAACAAGCACTTCAGAAATGTAAGTAGCAATCTGTAATTAAATTTAATAAATATATTATGTAATTAGGCACTTATAACGCAGTATCTAGCAAAGAATAATAATTGGGTTTTTTATTAAACTATTGTAATCATTTTTTAAAAGGGATGGCCCCGAAGAGGTGGTAGTTAAGAAACGAAACATGTAGGGCAATATAAATAAAGTTTGCGCGGAAAAAAGTATTTATTATTGGCGTCCCTTGCCATTAAACTATAAAGAGCATATAAGAATATTGGGTCCAGATTAAGAAGAAACATAAGAACTGTAATGTTAGTAACTGGAAAATTTCAAAAATAATTGGTCAACAACATGGTTTGAAGGTCTTTAATTATGAGCATCATTGAACTGATTTTCTAAATATTAAAAAAGGAAACGGAACGACTTCTTATCAGGGCAGTTATGTGGATTTAAAAAGCAACACACTCTCGAATGAAGTGCTCATTGTCTTTGAATTATCCAATGATAAGAATATAACGTAATGTACACAAGACTTCTGACAAGGACTAATGAAATAAATTATTGTTCAGTATGTTTAGTGGCATATGGATAAGTGAATGTGTCATGTGGCTCAAGCAGATATCTTGAGGACAATTCTCTTCAACGTGACAATAAACCCATTACTAAATAAATATTTTTTAATTCCCATAACTTAACATACCTCACTGGGTGTCGGATCACTAAAATATAATAGTGAAAAAACGACCTATTTATATTCACTTAATCAATTCATGGCGGTAGGACAACACAAAAGAAAAATGTCAAAGCATTATCAAAATCGCTTTTATTTCTCAGCTAAAATGACATATCTTCTTTTCGTCACGTCTCGTCTGGAGAAAATAGAACAAGAAGACGTAACTTGGGGGCTCAGGTTGGCCGTGTGAGTTAAGGCGTTGCTCTTACCTCACGTGGTAATCCTAGAGTGGCAAATTCGATTCCCCCATGCAATAGGAATTTATTTGGTGACGGACTCATTAAATAAATTCTACAGTTCCACCCTGGCAAGAAAATGGTGGTAACCTGTATATAAACCGTCCCAATTAGCCATCGTAGAATAAAGCGGACGTAAATAAATAAATAAATAAAACAAAATAAAAAAATAACTTCAACAATGAGTCACATAGGACGTTCCAATCCGAATATGCTGACAATCCATGCTTTCTAGCTAGCACAGCTAGTGGAAGGTCCTAAGTAGCGAAACAGCCGGTGTGGTCTTTACCTCTTAATGTACAATTTTCTCCTGATGAGGCGTTATGTGAACGAGAAACTATTTGAGAAATTAAAATGATTTTAATAATCACTTGATGTTTTTCTTCTGTGTTGAACTTCCACCATAATTTGAAATACTCATATACCAATTTTGAGGTTGTGTCCATGATCCGATTTTCTAATTTTCACTTCTTTCCTTTAATGAGCATTGATCCCTCCCAGGAGATGACAAAAATGAGGTCCGTTCAAAAGTGTGTGTGTGTGTGTGTGTGTGTGTGTGTGTGTGCGTGCGTGCGTGCGTGCGCGTGCGCGTGTGTGTGTGTATACACACACACACAAATATTAGGGATCTCGTCTTAGGTTTTATCATGCCACTTTAAAAAGCATTGTCATTTTTGTTTAATAATTCAAGGGAGGAACATGCAGTCGGGCTCAAATTTCAATTTCAACTTGATCGATATTAATTTAGCTTTTAGATGATACAATAGCTCGTTATATGACTTAATCAAGCCCCTTTTTTCATAACCATCTTCAAAGGGAGAACACATTCTTTTCGCATGGACTTAATTTGAGACTCTCAAAGGTCCTCTGGTAATTAAACACTCGGCAATATAAGAATAATTAAAATTAGGAAAAAAAATCTTAATAGAAAGTCATACAAGCTATTTTTTTAAAAAAATTCGTTTGTTGTCAAAGAACACTCTATATTACTAAGTTTGATTCTAAAGCGGGGTTGAAACAAGCAATAAATTATATTTGTTTTTTTGTAAATGTCATAATATCTTCTATTGCTACAAAATAGTAATTTAGAAAACTACTGAAAATTACTGTTGAAAAATATCAACCATCAATAAACTCTAAGCAATGTTCAGATTCACTCATTCTGAGCCTCTACATATAAAAACGTCCGTCACGCAAGGGCTGCGTTAACTATACAGATCTCCCACGTGCGTCACGTATTTGCATTTATCTCAAACGTAAAAGAACGTCAATGAGAACATTATCTGGCATTTGGGCTTCAATGAAAGTGCTTAAGGGTATATCAGCTTATTGTTAATAGGACAGGAATAGGAGTGGGGGTTTACTGATGGCCGAAAACTAAAAAATGCAAATATCTCCGTTAATACTAAAGATAGCGAATACATGTAGTATATGTAGTAGCAATATTTATAGTACATTTTATTTGCAACAAAATTGGTTCTAAACAATTTTTCGATCCGATGTATAATAACGGAGATATTTCGAATTTTCCCAATTCTCCCCCTCTAAATCCCTCTCCCACTTGTCGAATTTCATATACCTATACGGTATACAATTGAACGGGCCTCATTTTCGGCATCTCATTGGTAGGATCGATGGATATTTGAAGAAATATTTAGAAAATCGTCATATGCTTTCTGCTGACCATTTGCAAGTTTCGTTTGCGCACACCTAAAATTTATTTTCGTTTTCATTAAAATTAGGTTTTTTTTCGTCCCTTTCATTTAGTTATTTACTATTTCTATGTCAGTAATTTGTTTTCATGCTATCCTTTACCCTTTTTTCATTTTTTTGCCAATATTGATGGGATAAATTATTAATTTTTATATAAGTGGAAAGTTAATTAAGACTTGTAAATATTTTAAAGATTACTACTTTATAGCGGAAATATCCTTAATAATTCTTAATGGAACAGTGAAAAAATAACTAATTTATGAATGAAAAAAGAAGTTGTTAGCTTGCGCCTTAATTACTTTTCTTAAATATAGCATTTTAAAGACCCTGTTTCTGGGAATTTTGCATTAGACAATAAGCTATTCTAAATATGTATGGATCTGACTATATGAACGTCATAATTTTGGAACTGAATGCCTTTTAGACTCGAAATTTATTGTTTTAGCTTCTCAAGAAATTTGTTGCTCGTTAACCAACAAAAACGCTTGACGGGGCGTATTCTGAATTTGCACAAATTTTAACCTATTAGATATGCAAAACGTACATAAAATATTTTTTTTGTCTTTTCTCTCTTATCTCGCTGAATGTATATGTGATTTTACTGGGCCTAATAGTCTACTAAGTAGCAACAATATGAAATTTTAATGTACCAATCCATTAGAAATAAAGCAATGTCTAGCCTTCATAGATATTACAGCTGTTTTTCCATTACTTTTTGTTATTTATTAACGTCTACTTTATGCCGCTACGGCTAATTGAGAAGCATTATCTACAGTTACCACCCTTTTCTAGCCAGGGGGGACTACGGATTTTATTTAATTAGTTTGCCGCTAAATAAAGCCCTATTGCTCAGGTGAGAATCAAACCCACTACTCTAGCAGTACCAAATTCATTAAAACCAGCGATTTGACTCAGGTGGTTAACCTGAGCCCCTTTAAATAGACAAGACTGTAATATCATCTAGTTTTCCGTCTTTGTGTACGTATTTCCGTTTGATTAAAATCTACTTAGGGGCGTCTAGAGGAGGGCAAAAATACTAAAATTCAAATTTCACCGTAATTATATTCTGTGACATTTTTTAATCCATACATCGTAACGAAGATATCGTATGACACTTTTAAAGTAAATGAGTTTAAATAAGTTCAGCAGAAAATTTCGATTATTTAACGCAATAGGGGTACAGGAAAGTCATGTGCTGCACACATCAGTTTTTTATTAATAAAACATCTACAAACAATTCAGATAAACTATTTATCCTACTTACAGGAAAGGATATATTTACGATTTGTTTTTGACCTCCATTACAATCTCCTCTTAAGACAGACCCATATGGACAGCAACTGTGTGTATTATATGGGTTCTCCAATCAGCTAAAATAGTCTGTTTCAGTCAGATAAATTTGTTTGTTATGTATTAACGTTCACTTTTATGTTAGTAAGACTAATTGGGATGGGTTATCAATAGGCCACCACCCTTTCTTAGCCAGGGTGGGGCTGAAAATTATTTTATCGAGTTCGCTACTAAATAAATACCTATTCTCCAAGTGAAAATCGAACTCAAGGCTCTAGGATTAGCAAGTCAGATCAAGACCAACGCCTGAACGAAGTAAATACACTGAGATATTAGCTACGTGCGCAGGTTTGCTGCAAAGGGCGTATTTTATATTATATTTGAAGAAAGTCACCATCAGTATTTCTACTTTCAGAGTCACGTGTCCAAGGGTCCTTGAGTCACGAGTTCTCCAGAACAGAAGTTAGGGGCAAGTTTAAATAGGCTGTGGGCTTATCTCAGTAATGCCTTGGGCCTAATGTCTTGTGGATCCGGGTCCCGGTGTAAATCGAGCGAAATGTCTTTTAGCTATACTGAAGGTTATCACCAGACTTCGGTCTTGTTGATGGTTTCCTGACAGGGTCAGAATAGGCTTAGCAGGCTAAAAGTTGGTCTTAATACATTTAATAAGCCTTGCGTCGTGGGGCCTGTTCAAGCGCGGGCAATAGGAATTTAGTTAGTGACCAACTCACTAAATAAATTTTTAGTCCCAACCCGGCAAGGGAAAGGTAGATAACTCGTCCTAGTTAGCCATAGTAGGAAAAAGCGGGCTTAATAAATAGCAGTAAATAGTATATTAACAAAAGTCCGTCACGCAGGGGCTGCGTTAACTAAGCAGATTTCCCACATGCGTCACGTATTTGCATTTATCTCAAAACTTAAAAGTTCAATGAGAACAATATTTGGTATTTGAGATTCAAATAAAGAGTTTCATAACATAATAGAATATTGTTAATATGAGATGAGTAGGAGTGGGGCTTTACTGAAGGCCGAAAACTAAAAAATGCAAATATCTCAGTTAATAATCAAGATAATGGAAACATGTACATAACAACATTTATAGAAAATTATATTTGCAATAAGATTGGTTTATATAATTTTTCGATCCTACGCATAATAATGGAGATATTAAGAATTTTCGAAATTCTCCCCCTCTAAACCCCCTCTCCCCCAGGTCCGATTTTAGTTGTTAACGAACTTGATATTTCTTTTGTACATAAAACGATTATATATCAAGTTTGTTAACGATAAGACAAACATGTCGATCGCTAGAGCGGTAACAGACAAATATATATATATATATATATATATATATATATATATATATATATATATAGTTTTGAACGGACCTCATTTTCGTCATCTCCTGGGTAGGATCGATGGACATTTGAAGAAAAATGTCGAAAATCGCGCCATGAGTACGACCTCAATAGCAGATTTCCCTTAAGGGAAATCTGCTAAAATTAAGTTTATTCTAGGTGTTAATAAATAAAAGGGGCTCAGGTTAGCCATGTGAGTTAAAGCGTACAAGGTAAGGGGTGGTTAGGCCCCTAACCACACGGTAAACCTAGAGTGGCGAGTTCGAATCCCGCCTCGTCAGTAGGACTTTATTTAGCGGTGAACTCGTTAAGGAAATACTTTAGTCCCACCTTAGCTAGAAATGGGTGGACACCTGTAGATAACCTGCCCCAATTAGCACAAGTCGCACGAAGGGGACTTTATTAACACTTTTAATAAATTTAAAAAATCTAGAAATTGTCTATCAAATATACCCTCAGTCATACGTACACACGAAACTAATGTAGTTCTCATCCAATCAAGTAGTTGCAATAATTGAAAATTTTATTTAGTGACGAGCTAACTAAATAAACCCTTTGCTACACCCTGGCTAGAAGAAAATAGAAAGGTGGTAAAAGAGATGCTTATTTGATAGTTTCAGACCTCAATTCTAGAGAAACGTAAATAAAGGGTTACTCTGAAACCACAGCAAGATAATCTGTATATTGTGTATTCCCCAAGAAAAACCTCGAATGGCTGGCACAAGGCCTCCTTGGGCAAAGAAATCTTAAATACTAATTTTTAGTAGTAAAACATTTTTTTTAAGAGTATCAGCCCGTTCTTTGGGAGACGATATTAATTAATAACAAAATATTAATTATGGTTAATGGGAATGGGACGTCTAAAGATTGAAACACTTTTCTAGCAAGGAAGGAACTAAAGATTTAATGTAGTGAGTTTGGTACTAAACTCCTATTAAAAACGTATGAGCCGCTATGGAGTAGACGAACAGAGCTGACACAAATACTAAAGTAGGTCGCGATGAAATGTCCAATCAGCTAGCTACAAGCGATCAAAGGTAAGGAAATCATTAATTAAAATTGTTTTATAATCAAACTTAAAATAATTTGTTACACTTCCTCTTCTCCAGTATTCTTTGAAATCCTGTCAAAGTTTTTGTCAACGAATTTAATAAACTGGGCCTGGTATCGGAAATAATTTTCATACTGTGACAAAAAGGGGCCCTGAGAAAACTCTCCGCTTTTTTATGTAAAATATTTAAACACTTTGAACTAATGATTCCCGCCCAATTTAAAATTGTTTGCCTTGCGAAGAAAATGAATCGAAAAGAATTGAACAGACCTCAATGGCAGAATAAAATGCAAAAAATATTCAACTATATCTAACGACATATATTATTTATGGCAAATCAATGAAATACTAACAAAAGGTATGATTATTTATTAATAAATCGAACAATATTTAAATTAGAAGTATTGTTTATTAAAAGCCACTAATATACAAATCAAAACTAATAACAAAAAATAGGTTGCGTTCATTTTCTTTTGTGCCTTTGAAGTGTGATAAACTATGTTAGCCCGAAGAATTTAAGACAATGATTCTGGTTGTTGTTACTGTATCAACTAGTCACAGCAACAGAGAACGGGGAAGTTCTTGATATTTACAGAAACGCCCTAAGTAAAATGGTTAAGAGAGCGAGATATGGTGAAGCTAACTGACAATAAAGGTGTCACAAAAACGAGAAGCAACATTCGAAGTAATAGACCTCGACCTCGGTAGCCTGATTATCGCAGCTACTATCGGTAAAAAAAAAAAAAAAAAAAAAAACATTACTTAGTTTTTCCTAATAATGCTCCTTTTCTTTTTTAGCAGATTTCCCTTAAGGGAAATCAGCTATTGAGGTCGTACTCATGACGCGATTTTTGAAAAATTTCCATCGATCCTACCCAGGAGATGACGAAAATGAGGTCCGTTCAAAATTATATATATATTTGTCTGTTAACGCTCTAGCGGTCGCAATTCTTGTTTGATCTTTACCAAACTCGGAATTTAATCGTTTTATGTAAAAAGGAAGATCAAGTTCGTTAATGGCTGAAATCGGACCAGTGGGAGGGGGGGTTTAGAGGAGGGATTTTTGAAAATTCGAAATACATCCGTTATTATGCGTCGGATCGAAACATTGCATAGGTTCAATCTTATTGCAAATTAAATTTACTATAAATATTGTTCTATAAATTTATTCTCTATCTTGAATATTAACCGAGATATTTGCATTTGTATTCTGCGTGTGGTCACCAGTAGGCTATGTTCGAACTTTCCGGCGAGAGCTCTGGCGGCCGTTTCTATAACTATTCGTCCCTCGTGAATAGGTTTAGAGGTTAGGTCAACTGTTTTTTGGGGCTAGAAACTACTGGGTTATTACGCCCTAAATAATGTTTTAGGTTTAGAGGTTTCTTACTACTACAGTTGTTATTAGGCAGATTTCCCTATTGTAAAACTTCACTTGGGAAATCTGCTTAGTTTACGCAGCCCCTGCGTGACGGACTTTTTTATTTACTTTAAAAATTGCATAAAATAATAATACAAACAATTCCTTTTGCACATATTGTCTAGAGAGCTTAAAAAGTCAAAAGTTAAAATATTCCACAAATTAAATACGCAAGATTTATAAATAAATTATAGCAGATTCATAAAATATGTAAAATAAACTTTAATTGAAATGTTAAATCAATTAAATTACAAATTCAAAAATAAATATTCAAAATAACTTTCGGTTCAGTAAAGGGGTTATCTTTTTCGATGCAATAAAAGTCCGTTTATATATTTCAGCAATATCTTTGAAATATCTTAATTCTATAAAATAATGCTTTGCATCAGTCTATGATGGCAATAAAGTATAATGAGTACTGAAACTTTCCTAAGCAAAGGGCTACTGTACATATTAGCTGAAAACTTGTCCAAATTAATTAGTATTATTATTAAGTAAACACAAACAAGCTTACTAATTACTTTTATTACAATATTCCTACAAAGGTATTTCATCTCCGTCAAATACAAATGTAACAGCTGCCTCAGCTGTTGTAAGAAGAGAAGCAGCAGCCGCAGCGTCTTCAAGCGCAGTTTTGACTACCTGTAAATTATATAACGGGCCACGTAATATATACGTGGGGGCGCTTTGTAATATATATAAATTTGTACTTTTGTATGTGTATGTGTGTGTGTGTGTATATATATATATATATATATATATATACACACACACACACACATTTATTATTTTTTTTTTTTTTAATTTCCTTCCTGAAGTAACCACTACAAGAGGGGAGTTTATTTGCCACACGTTCCGTATATCCATTTGTACATAACATGTGCTTGACACAAAAAAAAAATTGTTATTACAATAAATAAATTATTTGTAAAATACAAATATTTAGTACAGAGAGAAAAATGCAAGTTCAATGATAAATTACATAATTAACAGTAGTGGAGTTTTAAACAATTCATACAGTTCTACATTTGTTCCGTACAGTTTCTTAATAGTATATTGTATTTATAAAATAGAAGTTTTTCCTCAACACGCAAATTCTCTTTTAGGCTTTTTACTTCCGTTTAGGAGTCTTTTCTTTGGTCCGTTAGTAGTCTGCAGTCATAGAATAAGTGTTAGTAAGTCTGTTCAGTAGTAAAGTCGCACTAACAATTTGGTTGATCTGTTAGTTCAAAACGATTGAAGTAAGAGTTTTTTTATCCGTGTCCTGTTAATAATTGTGACAAGTAATTGTCTGTTGATGTTAGTTTTTGTCATAAATACTCTTTAATGTTTGGAATAAATAATTTTAGGGTTTGTCCTTTTGTAGTCATATACCATTTCTTTTGAAAGTTATTAATTATGTCTGTTAGTAATTGTGTTTTTAAGTGTGATTTTGTTGTAACATTACGGAATTGAGGCATATATATGTATGTATGTATGTATGCATATATATATATATATATATATATATATATAAGATTACAATAATTACCCTGCGAAAAAATGGCCACTAAAGAGGTGGCAAATAAACCACAAAAAATGTTGGGCAACCTGAAATAAATCCAGTTTGAACGACCTCCCCATTGCGGTGGGATCGTTTCTACTAGTGAATAGGGAACGTACACTTCCCGACTAAACGGGATACCACTGAAGAAGTGGTATACAGACCACGAAATATGTAGAGCATTATGAAATAAAGTCTGAGAAGAAGAAAGTTTCTTACACAGAGTACTGAAACATGGAGTGTAAAAAAGCACTGAAAATAATGGGTATGTTTTGTGCGAAATATTTATTGTATTTATTTAATTATGGACATCACATCAAAAGTGATTTGCCTTAAGCAAGTCAAAAATGATACAATATCCAATAGTAGAAGTTATAAACATTTTATAAATGTTTATAGTACTAAATTCAAGTAGTTATAATCACAAAAAGCAATCAATACATCAGGGTTGTTCAAAGAATTAAGTAAAAAATAAAATGTAAATTAGTGACTAGCTTAATTCGTGAATAATTAAAAAGAATTGAATGGCTGAAAATGGTACTTTTGCTAATGGGTGATATGAAGCTGTTGATAATTCTTATCGTAAGAAGAAATATATTTTTGAAGTTTTACAAAACACGATTTTTTTTTTTCTCTAGCCACATCCTACTAGAAGGGTTTTATTTTATTCATTCCTGCTATATGCTTATCTGTAGAAGGAATTTCGATATGGCCACCTTATATCGAACACCCAATATATAAGTAAATTATTTTAAGCTACATCATGGCGTAAAAATATGCCACCAACATATACCGTTCCAAAAATATATTGACTTATTCATAAAAATAAAACATACCTTTGTTGGATCTACTATTCCAGCTTCGAACATATTAACATATTTGTCATTTCGTGCATCATAGCCAACTTCTATTTCAGAGTTCAATACCTTCAATTTACAAAATTATATTCTTATAATACATAATAATTACATTGTTATTTATTTGTTTAATTACTTGGTGTAAGAAAGCAATGATATTTTTCAACAAAAAAGGAGAACTCTTCCAAAAAAACGTTAGCTAAAGAAAGGCATACTTTAATAAATCATCATCAACTATATTATTATTTTAATTTGGCAACATTTTTTCTTGTGGCTACTTAGGCAGGGTTACTGCAAGTTACCACCCTTTTAGCAATGGCCATGTTGGTTATATTTATTGTTGTAAATACTTGATGTGGGTATAACATGACATTCTCGTAGGCCTAATAAATTAAATAAATAAAGCTTTTGCTCCCTATCATTTAAATTTATATCATTATGTAATATATATATTGAAGGAAATGTAAAAAAACGTATAAAGGAAACAAAGGAGGTTTTATTTTGTTTTGGGAAATGTTATATAAACTTCTCTGGGTTTTTTTATGATATAACTGATATATTATGAATTTGTATAATTGAAAATAAATTTTATTCATAAGTAGCTAATAAAAAACAACTGCAATATCTACGAAGGTCTGACATTGTTTTAATTCGGATGGATTGGTACATTGATATTTCAAATTGTTATTACTTTGTAGACTATTAGGCTTAATAATCTTACATATAAATCTAAGGAGACCAGCTGCGAATATATGAGTTGCTTATGAGACCAACAGCTACGTAAGATAAAGGAATTTATGAGTGTTTTCCTGGCCTGGGAAACGAGAACACTAACCTAAGGGAAGCAACTCCAAGCTGGTCAAAACTGCACCAAATCGAGAGAACTGAATGGACTAATGTATTCCATGGCATACTAGATATCATTTGTGCTTAAAAACTGTGATGGGCGCGGAAGTTATGTTATGTGAAGGGACCTGAAGCCAGTCATAGGTCTACAAAAAAAATTAACCAGAAGTTGAATACTCTAGAAACGTAATTGGATAAGCCAAGGCCATAAGATCGGAGGAACCTGATACTCTTCGAGGCAAATAGTCTTATAGTTGGTGTTGTTTATCATCTGTTATTCTATAGTAATTACCTTATTAACGACTACGGACGCATCGGCTCCAGCATTGCTTGCAATCATCATACACGGGGTTTTTAAAGCATTCGCCAAGATGTCCAATCCTAAAAGGAAAATGGAAATTAGTAATTTTATAAATAAATAAAAACAGAGAACATTTGGAGGAGGGTCAAATGAACACCAAAGGTTGTAAAGTAACGTACCTCCTCTTGGTGACTATTATTACATATTCCGCAAAGTATTTCCTGGCAACATCCATCTCATCAGGGACTCCCAGATGATATGGTTGATGAAAGAGTCATGTGTACGCCCACTAATTTTATTGGAACACTGATAATGAGGTTCATCCCCCAAGAGCGCATTAATAAATAAATAAACTCATTAATATGTATAAGCATAAATATTACAGATCGTGAGGATACGGTTCATTTTTTCGTATTAATACTTCTAGTACAAATTCATCTTAATGTTGACGTCTTTTGAGTTCATTATTTTTTTCGTTTGCGAAGATATGCTAATTTTATTTCAGGTTTAATCTTGGCCAAGTAGTGTGCTTCACCTAGTCTCTTCCATTCTCTTATTTCTTCAGCAACTCTCTGCCATGTTGCCCCGTCACGTGTAGTTCCCATCTCTAAGTCACATGGAGCAGGTGGTCTTCCTCTTGTAGTTCGGAGAGTATCAGTTGATAAGATGTTTAGACCATTTATCTTTATCCTCCCTCACCGGGTGTCCTGCCCATGTCCATTTTCTCTTATTGATGATCCACGCTTTGTCAGGGAATTTAGTTTTTTCTGTAATCCACTTCCTGGACTTTTTGTTCTTCTTATTGATCTGTAGAATGTGGCGCTCCATTCCCTTCACTGCAACTCTTGAGTTTTCTAATTGTGGTTTTGTTTAAAGGCCATGTTTCACACCCGTAGGTGAACGTTGGTAAGTCGGTGCTTTCCCATAATTTCCTATTTAGCTCCATGCGCCACGGCATTTGATTGTACAGCTGCTTGTATCTGAAAAGAGCTTTCCACGCAGCTGAGCTTCTCATGCTGATCTCCAAGCTATTGTCTTCAAGCTTAATCAGCTGACCAAGGTAATTGACGTTGCACACCTTCTTTATAGTTATCCTATCCATTTCCATGTATTTATTGTTATGTATACGCATTTGTTGAAGTTTAATTTTGGTCCGATTTCTTTCCCTAGTTGAATTAGATCTTCCAGAGGACATTGACGAATAAAAACATTCAAGTGGAGTAGCACAAACCTTATTGCAAAACGCTGTGAATTGCAAAATACAAATAATAATTCTGGCCATATAATATTATAGGAGGCCTGTTTACGTGGTTCTTCATTTTCTTATAATCCCACAGGTAAGTAAACGTGTGTTCGTGTGTGTGTGTGCGCCCGTGAATTAAATTGAGATTTTGGTGTTACGTGCTGGCACCTGTTTCACTTTTAATTCGATTGTAGTAATCCATTCAGAGCAAGAATTTAGATCTTGTCTCAAGCCCTTTTTTACGTTTATTTGTACACTGCATCTATGTTCCTTACTCAATACTATTATTTGTAGTATATATCATTGTTCCTCCACTCATGAATACTACTGCAACGTATAGAAAATTTTCTCAAATATCGTCTCTTCCAGAAAATCCATTGGTATGTTTATTAGTATACATGACCTACAATAACATGTGCACTATTGAAGGAAACGATACACACACCACATGTCAATTTTATTAGACTATATTGAAATCCTTTTATATCTGCTGCACGTGCATCTCTAAGCTTTACAAGACCAAACATGTCACGATTGATATTTTCGTACAATAATTTAACTTACGAGTTTTAATTAAACCACACCGGATATGATCCACCCCGTGAACTCATTTGTCTGTTAACGTTCTAGCGGTCGCAACGCTTGTTTAATCGTCACCAAACTCCATATTTAAACGTTTTATGTAATACTAAAGATGATGTTCGTTAATGACTGAAATCCGACCAGTGGAAGGGGGGGGGGTTAGAGGAAGGGAATTAGAAAAATCTTAATATCTCTGTTATTATGCGTCGGATCGAAAAGTTGTATAGAACCAATTGCAAATTTAATGTTCTGTAAATTTTATGATTGTGTTTCCACTATCTTGATTATTCAACGACATGTCGTGTTAAATACAAGCTATTATATTTATTTTGAAGCACTTTATATGAAGCCTGAATACCAAATATTGATCTCATTGAACATTTACGTTACGGGGTAAATGCACACATGGGAAACCTGTTTAGTTAACGCAGCCCTGCGTGACAGAATTTTTTAGTGTTCCAATGTGGAACCGGTTAAAACCCTATTGCTACCTCCCAAGCTTTGAGGAAGTTAGTTATTATTTTATTTTATTAAGAATATTACAGTCTGCATTTAAATGCATTTGGTTGTGATAGGTGCAATACAATCGTACATCCTCCATCACTCTCGACAGTAGCTACACCCCTTCACCACAATGAGAGGAGCAGCCTCTCCCTGCCTGGCAAGGAAGTCAAGAGCTAAGGAGGAATGGCACTTGATAAGAAAATAGCCACTGCTATCACTTTACACTTCTATAGTAGACCTCTGGGCTATTGTCTCTTGAGGCACCGTGGAAGGTAATATGGATGAGTGGTACTGGAAAGGGCTAGGACTTCTGGATTAGGATGATTGGATAGCCTGCTGTGGAATTTTCTGAATCTTAAAGGAATTAGGTCCTTTACAAATGGGACATTTATGGAGGGTGTGTTTTGAAATATAATATGGAGCATCTACTTTGGTGCCAGGACTTTGGATTGGAAAGTCTGGATGCGTCTGATGTTCGAAGGTTTTACTATAGCCACACTTCTATTCCGTATGTTCATATTGGTTTAAGTAGTAGCTTGTATATTGTTAGTTTGTTTTCGGGAGACAAGTGAGATCTTCTATTTAGCAATCCGTAAAGTTGTCCGAATAGTCTGTTAAGTCCGCCTGTCTTTTAATTATTGTATGGGATTTTATAACCATGTTGCTACCTCCGCAACTTTTAGAAAGCCGTCAAAGAGACAGCAGCGACGTCATCGATACCTCGATACGCCACACGCGGATTTATACTGAGAAATTCTTTATGTTACTAGTTATTGTTACAAATGTGTTTTGTATTACTACTGCTGCTTAATTATATATTTCATATTTAACTGAACACAACGCATTTTGATGGGAACTTCTTATCATCAAATCACCCCCCCCCCATATATCTATATAACCCAATACTATCATACTATATGTTAAAAATGCGCCCACATTATATCATTAGATCTAAGATAGATTACTGACTATACGTAGGCAGTCAAAGTGTTAAAAACGCCCCCCCCCCCATAACGGACGGGGTCTGAAGAGGATCATTCGTAAATGCCTCAATGATTTTTTTTTTCTCGACCAGCTAACATGAGATTGGATAATTACATCCAATGAGTATCATGATAAGCGACTGAAGTATCATGAATGCAGCGTGATATTTCATTGAGTAAATATAGATTACTTAATAAACGTTGATAAGAATTCAGTTCTTGAGAAGATAAGTACCTCCATAACGACTAATTTTAGGAGAAAAAGTTATAAGTATGGCAAGTGTGTGGGAACTACGTAACTCAAAGCCTGTGTTGACATTACATGAGAGTATTTGAAGTATTCAATGCTCCTTACGGTTGCGAAATCACATAATCTTTCGTAGGGTATGGGGGGGGGGGACATATCTTCAAGTATAACCATTGTTCTCATTAATTACAATCAAAATCGACAACATGTTTAAATAAGACTCTTCATTCATTGCAAAACAAACATGCCAATCACGAAGATTATCTTCAATTTAAAGTAGTAAATTAATCAGTGAAGTAGCTCATTTCAGAGCACATGCGAATTAATTATTTTCATTAAACATAGCTTTTTAACCACACGCCAAGGTTATTCCTACATTGACACGGCAAATACCGTAAAACCAAGAGCTTTATTGTAAGTGCATAAACTCTTTATGTACACTCATAGTATTTCATTTCACAAGGAAATATGCGAACATCTTGAACATAGTTCTATGCAAACACCTTTTACATGCTTGATTTTCAAGTTGTTTTTTAATTTTGTTATATTAATACAAATGTTAAATTTTAAATATATATATATAATTTTAACGTCTGTCTGTTCATTAATTTAATTTATTTTTCAAAATTGGATGATACTTTTTCGTTTCACGTGGAATTGAAACGATTTCAACCATTTTTTGCGTTGATGTATGTTTGTTAGTAACCTTTTGACGCCCAAAGTACTCAACCGAAGTTTATGAAACTTAGAATCTATATTATTACTAACCAAACTTAGACTTTAGGCAATACTAATATTCTCTGAGTCGAACAGGAGTGGGGGTTATAAAGGAGGCTTGAAATCAAAAATAGCGATATTTCCTTTCCTGTTGGTTTTTCGGCAAATATGCACATAACAAAAGTTATTTTTTTCTTGGAGTATAACAAAATATAAACGAGATATACACAAAAACTAAAGCGGGAGTCAACAATTTTATTAGACGTTTATATTGGCGTATTTTTTAAGTACGACTTAAAGCGGGGGTTTACTGATGGCTGAAAACAAAAAAAGTCCGTCACGCAGGGGCTGCGTAAACTAAGCAGATTTCCCACGTGAAGTTATACAATAGAGAAATCTCCATACGAGAGCCGAACAGTTATGGAATTGGCCGAACTAGCTTTTCGCCGGAAACTGAATCGTCCCTTATACACCCTCATTTCATAAAAATCCAATATCTCGGTTAATATTCAATATAGAGAATAAATGTATAGAATAATGTTTATAAGAAAATTAATTTACAATAAGATTGGTTCTTTACAATTTTTTGATCCGACGTATGGTAACGGAGATATTTTGAATTTTCGAAAATCCCCCCTAACCCCCCCCCCTCCCACTGGTCCGATTTCAGCCATTAACGAACTTGATCTGTCTTTTTGCATAAAACGACTAAATATCGAGTTTGGTAACGATCAAACAAAAATTGCGACCGCTAGAGCGTTAATATATATATATATATATATATATATATATATATATATATATATATATATATACATATATATAAAATGTTGAACGGACCTCATTTTCGTTATCTCCTGGGTAGGATCGATAGACATTTGAAGAAAATTTCCAAAAGTCGCGTAATCAGTACGACCTCAATAGCTGATTTCCCTTAAGGGAAATCTACTAAAATCCAATATCTCGGTCAATATTGAAGATAGAGAAAAAGTATCAATAACAATATTTACTATTAAATTTGCAATAAGACTAGTTCTGTACAATGTTTCAATAAGACATCGGATGTATTTTGTATTTTCAGAACCCCCTCCCCCTCTTAACTTGATTTTCAGTTTTACATAAAACGTTTAAATATCGAGTTTAGTAACGATCTAATAAAAATGGCGACCTCTAGAGCGGTAACAGAAAAATAAATAGGTTCGTATTTTATAATATGAAGTCCTTTCAGTTTTTCAGGGAGAAATAAAACTAATAAAATTTTTATTATAGACTTCAAATTTAATTTAGTCTACAATACATTGGTCATTATTTAATACAACTTTCCACTAACTGTATAATGTCATGTTCATAGAATGTCTAGGGGTTATTGTTAAAAAACTGTCATTCAAACATGATCCAAATTGTTTTGGTGTTCTCTTCCTTTTGGATATTCCTTCCATTCATGGAGTTCTGCATAGAGCGGAATAAATGGTATCATTTGGAGTTGGCCTAGTGAATAGGGAGGCTGGGGCAAAAGGTCCCATCCAAGGCTCAATAATTTATTGGGAGTGACCAATGAGGTGTGAGGCCTAGCATTGGAACACGACACCCTTCCGATTTGCCAGTTCTGGGCGTTTATTTTTAATTGATTGATTCAATTTTGTTCATTGTGAGCAGTTGAATCAATAGTTTGTCCTGATGGCAATAGCTCATAGAAAATAACAACCTTGAAATCCCACCATATGGGTAGCATTATCTTATTATCTATGGATGCAATCTGGGTTTCTTCACACTCTTCTAAAAGCTTCACTACTAGACCCCCAAGATTTTCTACGGAATACATTATCTTAAAATATCTATTTTTCATCTCCTGTTATCAACCTTTTCAAAAATGTGTCGTTTTTTGCCGTTTCCGCAGTTACTCACGAACAGAAATGTATGTTGCCCAGTTGACTTCGGGCTGGTGCAAACGGTTTTCTAAGTTAGTGTGCTAAACATTTAGAGCCATATCATAGGTGGGTTTTCGATCAACAATGTCCTTAACATTCAATTTCATGTGGGCGAGCAGAGCGATGAGAATCATTGATGTCAAAATTTCCTGAACGAAATTCAGCAAACCAATTTTGACAGGTGCGTTGGGTTAAGGCATCATCCCCATAAACACTACAATTTTAGCAGATTTCCCTTAAAGGAAATCAGCTATAGAGGTCGTACTCATGGCGCAATTTTCGAAATTTGTCTACAAATGTCCATCGGTCCTATCTAGTAGATGACGAAAATGAGGTCCGTTCAAAACTGTATATTAGATATATATATATATATATATATATATATATATATATATATATATTTGTCTGTTACCGCTCTAGCGGTCGCAATTTTTGTTTAATCGTTACCGAACTCGATATATAATCGTTGTATGAAAAAAGAATGATCAAGTTCGTTAAGGGCTGACATCGGACCAGGGGGAGGCACGGTTTAGAGGGGGGATTTTCGAAAAGTCTAAATATCTCCGTTAAAATACGTCGGATCGAAGAATTTTATAGAATCAATCTTCTTATTGCAAATTAAATTTACTATAAATATTTTTATGTACATATATTCTCTATCTTGAATATTAACCGAGACATTTGCATTTTTATTAATTGTAACGGCCAAGTTAAGATTGGGTAACTTCGGGAATAGTCGTGAGTTTCCGTCAAGAGCTAGTGAGGCCGTTTCCGCAACTGTTCGGCTCTAGTGAAATTTCTCTATTGTAAAACTTCACGTGGGAAATCTGCTCAGTTTACGCAGCCCCTGCGTGATGGAATTTTTCAATTTGCCCGCACCATTTACAGATATCTCCGAAATATCATTCTTCCTAATAATTAATTAAATGTGTATTCCCTTTACATTGATTTATACAAATTTATATACTTTCAGTACGTTAAATAATATGCAGTTATGGTGACTGCTGTTGTTTCCAATGACGGGCAAATAATTGTAAAATATAATTTGCTTTACCAGCTTTCTCATCTGGGTTCTGAGCTGTAATCTTCTTCACTTCACTGATACATCGAAGTAGAGCTACGCCACCTCCAGGAACTATGCCTTCTTCCAGGGCAGCTTTTGTAGCATGAAGAGCGTCCTCGACTCTGTCCTTCTTTTCCTTCATTTCAGTCTGTTAAAATAAAAAAAAAAAAGTCCGTCACGCAGGGGCTGCGTAAACTAAGCAGATCTGAAACTAAGAAATCTGCCTACTAATAACAGTAGTAGTGACGAATCTCTAAACCAATTCACGAGGGACGAATAGTTACAGAAACGGACGGACTAGCTTTCGGCGAGAAGTCACGAATATAGCCGACTTCTGCCGACCACACACACAATACAAATGCAAATATCTCGGTTAATATTCCAGTTACAGAATAAATGTATAGAACAATATTTATATTAAATTTAATTTGCAATAAGATTGGTTCTATACGATTCATAATAACGGAGATATTTCGAATTTTCAAAAATCTCCCCCTCCCACTGGTCCAATTTCAGCCATTATCGAACTTGATCTTTCTTTTTACGATTAAATACCGAGTTTGGTAACGATCAAACAGAAATTGCGACCGCTAGAGCGTTAACAGACAAATACATATATAATTTTGAACAGACCTCATTTTCGTCATCTTCTGGGTAGGATCGATGGACATTTGAAGAAATTTTTCGAATATCGCGCCATCAGTACGACCTCAATAGCTGATTTCCCTTAAGGAAAATCAGCTAAAATGGATGTAATGGAAAAAAAATGGAATCCACCCACCCACTCTATTCATGGTCAGATATAAGCCATTAAAGACGGCTATCAACTTTAGTTCTGAATGAAACGGTTAAATATCGAGTATCGTATTGATCAAATAAACATTTAATCTTAATCTCCTTAGTTTACGCAGACCCTACGTGGCGGACTTTTTTTTTTTCTCGTCCTTTCATCTAAAACGTCGTTCACGCAGATGCTGCGTAAACTAAGCAGAATCCCCAAGTGCTATTTTAACACACTTTTGATCTCATATCACAAGATATTCCCTATTTCTATGTAAAAAACAGATGTGCAAAAGAAAACGGTCGGCCGGGGGAGTTATTGAAGGCAGATAACCAAACGTTATGAAAAAATGAATAGCTCAACAATTGTAGAGCATCAACAGATTAACAATGTTAGCCCTATAACATTTTGTGATCCGACCCATAATATCGACAGTAATTTGAATTTTCGAGTACCCCCCCCCCACCATCTCTAAACCCCCACTCCACCAGGTCCGACTTCAGCCAATAACAAATATGATCTTTAGTGTTGATTGAACAGTTTAATATAGAGTATAGTATAGATCAAGTTAACATCTTCGAAACAAGAACGTAAAATCTAAATTGATGTCATCACGCAACGAATTTGCATGTATCTTGAAAACAATATTTGGTATTTAAGCTGATATAAAGTGGTTCATGATATAACAGCAGCTTGATAATATGGCATGTGTAGGAATGGGAGTTTACTGAATGCTAAAAACTAAGCAATCCAAATATTTCGGTTAATATTCATGACAGAGAAAATGTGTATAAGAAATATTTATAGGACATTAAATTTGCAATAACATTGGTTCTGTACACTTTTTCGATCTGACGTATAATAAATTCCTTCACCTCTAACCCCCTCAGTCGTTAACTTGATCTTTCGTTTTTTCGAGCTTGGTAACGTATGACAAAAATTGAGACCGCTAGAGCATGTCTAAAGATTTTAAGGGTGGTGTCATGGGAAGTTGGGACACCCTGTGTGTGTGTGTTTGCGTGTGTGTGCACGCATTCAGGGTGTCCCAACTTTCAATGCCACCCCCCTTAAAACCTCCAATTATTTTAATACAATGCCGAGACTTGGTGTGCCATAATTGTGAACCCTGAAGAATCCTTTCAGCCCATATTCAACCTCCTATTCTTCTCTAGTACCTCTCCAGAGACCATAACTTTGTAATTTCCAACGGAATGCCCTACTTTTTATGACTGATTCTTGTAGAAAATCAAATACTAAAACGAGTCTATATCGGTCAATTTTTGGATTTGACACATCCTTTAACCGTAAAATGCACAAATCTTTAGTTCAGAAACGGCACATATAATTGAAAAATGCTTCGACATAAAAGTTGTAGATATGAGATGTTAAAATAATTGGAGATTTTAAGGGTGGGGGGGCAGAGAAGTTGGGACACCCCGTATATTTTGAACGGGTAGGATCGATGGAAATTTGACGACATATTTCAAAAATCACGTACAACCTCAATAGTTGATTTCTTTTAAGGGAAACCTGTTAAAAAGTTTCAAGAGAAAGCAGCTGTTACCTCTCACTGTACACTGCCATGTATCTATTTGAAGCCCCCCCCCTCAACCCACACCAGACTCCTATTATCAGATAACAAATCAAAGAGCAAATTGAATCAAAAGCTGATGACCTCGGTGGCAGGCGATTAGTTGGCTCAGTCGCCGCCGGGAGCTCTACGGCCTAACATCAGCTGTCCAGTTTGAAAACAACGCAGTTCCTTGCCTCCACAGCTAATTTTGCAATGGAGGCGTGATTAGCATTAATTTAGTTTTGTACTGACAGTGGATATCCGTGTTCGTTTTCACCGAGTTATAGTTTTTTTTCTGAGTGTGAAACCCCCTAAGCTGCCGACCGGTATTTCGACCTTGTCCCTGTGAGACCTTAACAAAGAAGACTGCTCCATTTTTATTTTGTGAGTACTATTATTAATCACTGGTAGAATCACTTTAATTATAACCGAGATAATTAATACATTTTTAAATGTTAATCTTTTATGCATTTGAATGAATGAATATATAACGCCAACAAAACCGTTTGTTAAACCAGAATATGTAAACGAATGGAAAATGTTTGTGTTGTGAAAGTCAAATTTTCTCTTCACCGTACAGAATAGAATTAAACTATATACAATTTATATTAAGACTGATAAAAGTGAGAATATATGTGTAATGAAACAACTACGGATTCAAAATATCACTGAGATCGAAAATAATAATAAAATTTGTATGTTAGAATATAACTCCAAAATATGTGGAGTCAATATTTAATGCCAAATATTGCATTTCTAATAATATTACCACTATTCTGTTGACCGCTACAGAACAACTATTAATTAGTACATTGTTACAGTCTTAAAGATTCCTTAATATTTATTAACGTCCAGTTTATACTACTGTGGCTAATTGGGATGGGTTATCAAGTGGTAACCACACTTTTCTAACCAGAATGGGGCTGAAGACTTTATTCAATGAGTTTGTCACTAAATAAATTGTTGTTTCCCAGACGGGAATCAGAGCTCGCCACTCTAGGTTCTAATTGATCTTTCGTTGCAATGGTTTTAATATCTGAGTAAATATTTTCCAAAAAAAATATGACGAATTGTTGGTATGTAAAGAAATAATTAGGGAGGCTGTGTTGTACTGCTATTACTTCTAAAAAAAATCTTTCCTTTTCTTCCAAGACAACTAATTATCTTTTTAAAAATATAGCTCATGGGCATTATTAATGTATTCAACTAAACACACTTTGAGAAAGAAAATGCTATTACCATTCTTTGATCCCTAGCAAAAGTCTGTAAATGTAACCCGTAACCCAAGTTGTGAGATGTTTTAAAAATTTAAATTCATACTGGTTTTGACTCTCACCACTCACAACCAGCTTATATTCTTCCATTAAGTAGCTGTTTCCTCATTGTCCAATGGTTAATTTATTTGTCAAATGTAATTTTGGGTGGACTTTTATTTCAATAAACGATTCCTTCACAATTTATGTATTATTATATTATAAGGGGTTCAAGTTAGCCATGAGCATTTACGCTTTGGTTTTAATACACTTGGTAAATCTAGTCATGGATTCAATTTCCACGTTAGCAATGGGAATTTATTATCCCAAATTCTCAGAAAAAGAGTGGTAACCTATAGTTAACTCATTCCAATCAGCTTTAGTCGCATCAGGTGGACATTAAGAAATAACGCCAATAATATATTAAAATGGTGTTTATTCTAGATGCTAATGAATACAAATATTCTCTCAAACTCATCCTAAGATATAAGTATGCATGAAAACTAATTTTTTCCCCTCGATTCAAGAAGTTTCAGATAATATAACAAATCAAATATTTTCTCCGCCTTTTAGTATGTGTATGTCAAACGAGTTACGTTCAGCAATTTAGCCCCAAATGTTATACATGGATAGAAATGGATATAACAGAGTCGGTTTTCTTCTTTTCTTTCACACAAGTCTAGTTCTTACTCGCTTATCTCAGATGATTAAATATGGTGTTATATTTTTTAAAATTCAGGATGAAAGTATTATAGTTGGTAAAACCGCTATACCATTTTACAGGTGCTTAGTTCAAGGCCATAGGATTGCATACTAGATTTATTAAGCCATGCATATACTGGGCTTTTGGATTGAGTTAATCTGTTCCCCTATTGTCTGCTCAGCATCATGAGAGTATAGAGTAGCTACTTGAAATAAGGAAGTAGCTTTGGTCTCAAGTATGCCATCGCAATACGAAAGGGAATTGTTAAACAAACCTTAACTTAACCCCCACCAAAGCGATGTTGCAAAATACGAGTTCATGCTTCGCATTTACAATCAAGTGCCAAATTGTTAAAATTAACTCCTATCTTTTTGGGATTACTATTGTATAATTTTCTTGAAACACAAATCAGAAAACTTTTGTATTCAAGCTCTGTTTTAGTATTCCTTTGTTGATAATCCAGAATCAGGAAGCAAGGAAGGTCAAGCTCTGATGTCCGGCTTAAGGTCATTGCCTATCATTCACTTTAATGACAAACTGCCAAACTTTTTCCATTGGTATTTGTAGTTTAGCTGTTAGACAAGGCCTAAATTCATTCCTTATCTAAAATCCAGTATTATTGTGAACCATGTCTCATTCTGTAAATTTCTGTTCAATATGTTTTATAAATATCAATGACTCACGTCTTGGTTTCTAAACATTTTTAAGTAATGGAATACAAAATAGTAGAAAGAGTTGAAAGCAGAAACTTTGGCCTCTTTTTCTACTTATCATTGATAAATATATATGGTTGGCTTTCATAATTTTTAATTAATCTGTTATATCTAATCAAAACTATTACAAAGGCTTTAATAGCAGATTTTCCTTAATGGGAAGGTTCTACTCATGACACAATTTTCAATAAATCGATCATACCTACATAACAAAAATGAGTTCCATTCAAACTATATGGGGAGGGGGAAGGGATTAGAGCAATAGGAATTTGGAAATTTAAAATATCTCTGTTATTATGATTTTTATTGAAAACATATAAAACCGGTCTTGTTAAACTATTGATTCTCTACAATTGTTGTTTTATACAATTTTTTTTCAAATATTAAGTTATTCATACTTTCTCTCATGTTCTCGGCCTGTTGTAAAAATTTGCTTGTACTCATCACTTTTTATTTAGTAACAGAAAATGTACAGTGAAAGGAGATCAGTAGTGTGTCACACCGGCACATGGGAAATCTGCTTAGTTTATGCAGCTCCTGTGTGACGGACTTTTTGTTTAAATATAAAACTGATACTGGTCAATATCAATAAAATATTGATTTCATGCATTGTTATATGTCAAAATATTGTTTGACTGGTCAAAGGATTGCAAATCGGGTTACACCTCTACTCAGAAATTCCCTTTATTTCGGCCAGATACTTTTGAGAGTCTTGCTCATCTTTAATGCTCTATGCCGCAACAAGCAAACATTAAAATAATTCAGCTAATAAATAGTGAAAAATATCTGTAGAATATGTACACAATAAGGCATTCTTGTACTCTAATTAACTTAAAATATTCAAGCTGTTTTCCTGTACTGCATTTAGAATTATTTCATTTGAAAGTGATATAGTATATCTCCATTCCAATGCATTGGATCAAAAAATTTATAGATCTTTTCATGATGAACAAAAAAAAAAAAAATACTTTTACTGAATCTTCTGTACAGATACAGAGGAATTTGCATTTTTTTTTAAATTTTTGGTGTCCTCTAAACCTCCCTTTCCCTCTAATTGATTTCATTCAAAAGTGGCACCCAACTAGGAGTTAAAAAAGTTCTAAATATCAAATTTTTATTTTCTTAGGCTACTCATTTTTGAGTGTGCGAGATACATATAGATATTTCGAAAAAAATAGTCAAGATGGATTCAGGTAGGATCAAAATGGATATGATGTACAAATCAAAAAACTGAAGTTATTTGCGATTACAATAATTCACTTAATGAAGTAAAAAGGCCAATGCAAAACATAAAATTAAACATATGCAAGCCTGTTGTTAAGTGAAAAGGTCTCTATCAATAGTTGAACCTTGTGTCCCCGATTGATTACAATACAGGACAATTCATTTTCTTTTAGAGAATTTGATTTTGATATAGGCATTTCAAATTAATTTTTAAACATTTACTTCGGAACCTCATAAATCATTTTACAGACTATTAGCACCCTTAACACGTTCGCTGCTGTATCGGTCCCCGGGGTCTGATCGTCATCAAGTCTTTCAAGACGGGCCCCTCTCCTTCAGTCCACTCCAAAAAGATGAAGGCTCTAGCAAGCTTATTATGAGAGGACCGATGCAGTTACTGGTGGAGTAAATTGTATATAGACTGCAGCAGCGAACGTGTTCATAAATAACTAAAAACTCACTTTTTTTTCTTTTCTTTTTTTCCCTTTCATCCTTGATTTATTTATATAGCCTTTTGTACAGGAACTTAAAAATCATTAAAACTACAGTCCAAAAAAAAACAGGACTTGGCTCCTTGCCATATTTGAAGATTAGAATTAGAAAACTTTTACTTTTTAGGTTTTGCGAGTATTACCTTATTAGGTTATTTAGCAGTATGCCTATAACAAAATTTAGACCTCATCGTGGGGCGTGGATTTGGTTTCTTACTCATAAAGGTTTAATTTTTTTGAAGTGAAAGTAGGAACATAATTTTGAGTTTTTCTTATTTTAATAAAAAGGTTGATCCCAGGAGTTATAGTATGAATAAATGTCTTATTTTTTACATTTATTCATTTGTTTTTATAGCTTACAATTTTTACATCACTTTTAGGATTTATTTTGAAAGATAGATGAAATAAAATAAGTTCATCACTGGGTTACTTCTCAGGTGAATTGAAAAAGGTAATATTAAACAGTGATTATATATTCCATGGTCTGAAGAAGAATAAAAGCAGAAAAAACCTTACAATAATGAAATATCTTTTAACTTTCTTTTTTTTTTTATGTATTGTGTGCAAAATCGATTATTTAGTCTTGTTTTTCTGCCTGATTTTATTTTTATTATTCCAAATAAATGACATATTCTTAGCTTACAATAGGAGATAATACCTCATTGTTGGCTCCAACGTGAAGAATAGCCACTCCACAGATGAGCCTAGAAAGTCTTTCTTTTAGCTTGGACAGATCAAGGTCGTTGTTGACTTGCTCCATTAGCCCTCTAATTAACTGAGCTCTTTCTTCTATTGCTTCCTTTTTCCCTTGGCACTAGTGAAATACTATATTAACATTTTTTTATTTATCTGTTCTATACCTAATTATTGCCTCCAGTCAGAGGGCATACTTAATTTTAGTATTCTTTATCTGATTTATAAATGTTTTTCAGCATATTTGTGACCATGGCTTGCAAAATCATTTGTAGTGGACAAATTTGGAGGTATTCTATATACCTCCCCCCCTTCAGAGTCATTACTCTTCAAGGATATGACATGGGGTTAAGGTTTTGGATCTCCTGGTTGATGGGAGTCGATGTATATATCCAAGGTTGAAAAAAAGTTCAACACCTCCACTAGATTTTAACTGTTTATTCCAACTTTCGAGGGCTTAGTCTCATTAAAATAATTATTACTCTGTTAAAATAATTATACACAAAATAGAAAAATATACAGTCAATGATTTTTAAAACAATTATGTTATTTTATGTTTATTTATGGCTGCCTCCAGTAATCTACATACCGGTAACACAACACCACATATTGAATATTAAGCTATTAAATACAAATGATAATAAGAAACCTCCTGATAAAAAGCATCTGAAATGTAAGCAAACAGTTCTGCCAACTTCTTACCGGAAAGAAAAACAATTTCTGTAATATATCTGAATATGACGTATTAATTTGAAAACTATTTACTATACCTAGTACTGTAATTTATAATATAGAATATTTTTTATCTCAATTTAAATTTAAGTAGTCCAAAAACTTAAGAAGGGTGGTCACCAGAACATATTTCCATGTATCTCGTATAATAAATGTTTCTTGAAAACAATATTCATATACCCTTTAGGAAATCAGCTATTGAGGTTATGCTCATGATGTGATTATCAAAATATTTCTTCAAATACCCATCGATCGTAAATATTGTTTTCCTAACAATATTAGGAATATTGTTAAATACCATATATTGTTTTCATTGTCCTTTTACTGTGTGAGGTACATGCAAATGTGTAGTGTGATGATGTCATCAATTAAGATTTTGAGGTCGCGAATCGAAATATTTATTTCTTTTATACCATAATTGATATTTAACTGTTTCATTACACACTAGTGATCATACTAGTTAATGGCTGAAATTAGGGGAAGGGGTAGGGAGGAATTTTGAAAATTCGAAATATCGCTGATATGAGTAGTAACGCAAAATGTTATAGAACCAATCTTGTTAAGCTATTGATGCTCTGCAATTGTTTTTATACATTTTTCGTAAGTCAAGTATTACGCGAGGAATTTCTATTTTTAACCTCCCTCTCCCACAACTCTTTTATTCATCGTTTTTTTTTTTTACATACAAATAGAGAATGAGATCACAAGTGTGTTTATATCACCACGTGGGAAATCTGCTTAGTTTACACAGCCCCTGCACGACGGACTTTTTATTTATGAAAGGGTATATATACACATACATGTATGTATGAGCTATCCTCCACTTAATTCTTTTGCCGCAAATTGGAGCACAGGGTTAACCTTCTTATTTGTAGTTACTGAGTTTTGTTGAGTGTATGCTTAAGGAAGCAGTTCTATATTGCTGTTAAAAAATTATTTTATTGTAAGTTATTTATTACGTAATTTATTATCATTTTTACTGAAAATGACCCCCCCCCTCATTTACTTTACTTTGGTCGTCATTTACACCCTACTCTATTTCTAATACCTGAATTACTAGAAGTTAAGAGAACCAAATATAACAATATTCCTACTGCCTATAGATAGTGTATTGTCCAGTCTTAGAAAAAGTGTAAGAGATAATGTACCTTTAAGAAAAGTGTTTCATCTTTTGTGATTATGACTTCTCCCGCTGTCCCAAAATATGATGGGTTTATAACATCACCTTTTTCCTCTAATGCTTCATCTCCATAAACCTTGCCTCCTGTAATAAATTATTTATTTGCTTTACATAATATATATTCTATCTTTTATGAGCCCTGATAATGATGCCTTTACTTAAAGCCTAATTTATTTTTAAAAAGTTCTTAATTTAAATTCATTTAACGTATATTCCTTAGGAGCTGAAGCAGTTACAAATTTTGTGAAACTACTTATTTGGGAATAAGTTTAGGTTAGACGCATAGTACATCAACTGTACTCTTTGCTTCAAAAGCTTACTAATAGAATACATTGGATGTCTCAATGCAGAATATGTACTAAATATTAAAGAAGCCAAATGATTTGTTTATATTAAATTTCAAGTGCCCTGAAGTTTAAACCTGTCTATCTATAAATAATCCTGGCAATGAAATGGGTCAGATACAATCTCTCTTATCGTTTACATTTAAATGAGTAAAATAACATGTTTATGGATATATGATCCTATCATTTGCAAAATGTTGAAGGAATGTTTGAGTAAGTTTGTCATATGGCTGACCTTTATGTGCCCTTATTTCCTTGGGAAAATTCTCTAAAACTCCTTTAGAGCTATGTGTCAGTTAGATGTATTGAAATATACCCAATAGCAACAGGGTTTTCATTCTATTATGTCCTATCCATTTTTCAAACAAAATATTAGCTTAGTTCGATATTTTGACAAACTTGGTCTTCTTTTTTTGATAAGAAACTGGTATATGAAGTGTGGATATTAGTTCAAAATCAGGCTGCCTGGTTACAAGAGAGAGAATAAACCAACTACATTGTATAGATAGATGCACGTTGCTTTCCCAAATTTAAAGTAGTCTTGGTTTTGGCACTGATTCTTGTTGGTTCAAAAGAATTTTTTGAGTGAAATGTGACAAACTTCAATTGTGTATTTTCTGGGGAAAATTCCTAAATTGTCGAACAATTTCAATATTCCTAATTTCCTTCTATTTTATTACAATAGTCTGTTCAAAAAAAAAAATCTAGATAGTCTAGACAGAAAGGATTTTTTCTAGACAGTGAGTCAATTATTTATATTTATCAGTTGATAATGAACTGCAATCTTTCCCACTCAAAGTCATATTAATTGCTGATTTTGTAGGGGGTACTATTATCAGTCAGTTTCATTGTTAATCTGTAAACTACTGTTTTGTTTGTGATAAATACAAAACATTCTCCTAATTGTATTCTCCTATATCTTTCTACCATAAAATGCTTTACGAAACAATGTTTTCTTCAAAACCTAACTGACGGTGTACTGCATTCATTTATATCTCTTAGAAAATCTATCAAATAGTCATTTATTATTTCATTTATATATATTTATGCAATAAGGAAAAGGTGCTACTGTGAGTAATTTAAATTTCTCAAGCTTTGCATATATTGCATGTTACTTCCTTTTGCAGTCTTTAGCATAAATATGATCTAAGTTCCCTGTCCATTGGAATGATTTTCGCTTATAAATTAATTGATAATTAAGAAGGCTGTCGATTTGGTACCAGTATTATATAACTTGGAAAACACATATGGCAGTATCAGTGATGTTATATAGATAATGAGATATCACATAATCTGGTTATAAAATATTGTAAACATCCTCCTAGGAATGAATGTCTATGGTACCCTTAAACAAGTATTGGCATTGATCTGTTAATTGAGTATTACATAAAAAGGATATTTATATATTCTTCAAATTATATGGCAAGGGTCTCCAATAAAAAGTATTTATTTTTTTTGTTGCAACATGGAAACTGCCCTACGTTTCGTGGCTTATTTGCCACCTATTCAGGTATCCCTTTTTAAAAAATATAAAAAAATATTAATAACATTAATTTCTTTGTGAGGACAGTCGCAACGTAATGTAAAAGGTAAAGGAGCACTTGAGAAATGTAAGTAATCTATAATTAGATTTAATAAATATATCATAGATGTAGGCACCTACTAATACAGTATAAAGCAAAAGAATTATTAAGGGGTGTGTTAAATTAATGTTATTAATAATTTTTTACATTTTATTAAAAAGAGATAGCCCCTGAAGAAGTGGCAAATAAGTCACAAAACATGTAGGGCAGTTTCAATAAAGTTTGCACTGAAAAAAAAAAGTTTTTTATTTGAGACACTTGCCATAAAATTTGAGGAATATATAAATAATATTGGGTCCAGAATAAGAAGAAAAGAGGATGAGAATGAGGAGAAGAGAAAAGAAAGGAAAGGAGGAAGGAGGAGCTAGTTTTGTTGATTGAATTAAGTTTGAATATACTGTCGATAAATATAGTCAAATGATTTGTTTACCAAGTGCTACTGCCATATCCTGAAGTACTTCGCTCCTGAAATCTCCTACACCTGGAGATTTAACTGCAGCAACTTGACAGCATCCCTTCAACCTGTATTGCGCATTATTTTTATTCATTTCTAGTTAAATAATATATAAAGTGGCAAATATTGTGAATTTTATTTTTGGGAGTCTTTCCGTGTTTTAGGCAAGTACATTCTAGCCAGGGCCGATCCGTTACATTTCCTCCTTTCTGTAATAGCTTCTGAGGAAGATGTCATCCAGATATATTGATCCCCTCCACATTTATATGTGTTATACTAAACCAGAGTTTGCTGCTATATTATTTGATTTGTTCCTCAATCATGTCAAATATTAAATGAGCAACTTCATAAAAACAAGAAACATTCTGCTTATCACCGTTCCAGAGTACTATATTAGTGTATCCAGTATCTAGGGGCTTCACCTGTAATTGATCCCATTAATAAGTAAACCTGATATTCATGGGAACAAGTGGGTAACAAGAAGCTTCTCATTACTTTCTGCATCAGGCCATCCAGCAATAAAGGCATGACTTGTAAAAATTCCAGTCAAGGCCAGAGCAGTTAGATAGCCATCCCTCTTGTCTTTGTAGCCTAAATATGCTGACTAATGATAGGCATTATAGCCAGTATAAGTAAGCAGAGTACCTACAACTTTACCCTCCCGTATTGCCCCACTGTCATTTTGTAAGGGAAAATTTATAAAAAGACTATATTAATAGCTAGATTTAAATTGCTATAGTTAAAGTTATGAACTCAAATTGTTGATTGTGCATTTTTCAGACGTAATTTGTGGGCCTACATCTGAAAATAATTTATTTCATTCTCCTAATTTATCCTACTATTATTTATTAACGTCCACTTTTTCTACTATGACTTATTGGGACGAGTTATTTTCAGGTTACCGCCCTTTTCTAGGCAGGGTGAAACTAAGGATTTTATCCAATGAATTTGTCTCTAAATACATTCCTATTTCCCAGGCGGGAATCTGAACTTGCCACTCTAGTTCCTAATCGATCTTTTGTTACAATGTTTTTTTAACATTTCAGCAAATATTTTCCACATAAATAATATGGCTTGTATTGTTCGTATGTAAAGAAATAATTGAATAGAAAAGGCTAAGTGATGTACCACTATTACTTCTAAAAATATTTTTCCTTCTCTTCCAAGAAAACTAATTATCTTTATAAAAATATTTCTCATGCGTATTATTAATGAATACAACTAAACAGACTTTGGAAAAGACAAACTGATGAGTTTGCCATTACCATTCTTTGATCGCAAGCAAAATAAAAATTCTGTGAATGTTCCACCCTCTGTTGGTGGATTTGATTGAGAGGTTCATTCCCCTACCTAGCAATCAAAGTAGCAGAGCGTGAAGTCACACATGGTCCCTACCGGAATCATACTATCTGCCAATTGCAGATAAAAGAAGAAAGAAGCAATTCATTTCCTTCTATCATAGCACCTCTTATTATTCATCCTCTTGCATAATCTTAATTAAACTTTTTTCTTCTTTTTTTAAATGATTTACAACACCCGGTTACTGGATGAAATAAAAACAACACGTTTTCATAATGCAGCAATTGAAACATTTATCAATGTTAACATGATCATTCCTACACAGCAATCATTTTTTTAGCTTACATTTTCCCAAAAATATTAATTTATTATTTTAACTTGTAGGCTCATTAACAAAAAATTACCAACTAAATTAAATTATTGTACTTGATTAATTTAATTTCAGTCAAAACTGTAAATTATAGTGAATTTTATTTAAAGTACTACTTTTAAAAAACATTTCCAATAGATTTGTCTTCTAAAATTAGCCTTTGCTGACTCAAACATTAAATAATTAAATGAGTATATCTTGCAGAAAAGCAATCAATAGTTCAGCATAGGTAGTCATAATTATTATTAATCATATTCAACCCACTTCAGAACAATCTTATTGATTTTCAGAACCCATTCTCTCTATAATTCCATAATATATAATCTTTTCAGTTAACGATTTTATAAACTGTCTCATTTCCCCTCAATTTTAGATTTCCCTGAAGGGAAATCATCTATTGAGGTCGTACTCATGACGGATTTTCAAAAAAATTCTTCAAATATCCATCGATCCTACCCAGGAGATGACGAAATTGAGGTCCCTTCAAAATTATATATATATTTGTCTGTTAACACTCTAGCGGTCGCAATTTTTGTTTGATCGTTACCAAACTCGATATTTAAACGTTTTATGCAAAAAGACAGATCAAGTTCGTTAATAGCTGAAATTGGACCTGTGGGAGGGGGATTTTCGAAATATCTCCGTTACATATGTCGGATCAAAAAATTGTATAGAATCAATCTTATTGCAAATTAAATTTACTATAAATATTGTTCTGTACATTTATTCTCTATCTTGCATATTAACCAAAATATTTGCATTTTTATGAAATGTGGGCGTATAACGGACGATTGAGTTTCCCGCCAAAAGCTAGTTCGGCCAATTCCGTAACTGTTCGGCTCTGGTATGGAGATTTTTATATTGTACAACTTCTCGTGGGGAAATCTGCTTAGTTTACGCAGCCCTGCATGACGGACTTTTCATAGTGGAATGGGTTGTAGTAATTTGTATCTCAGACTCCAAAATTTTTAATTTAAAAGCCTTCAGAATTTTGTGATTAATTTTCTAACAGAAATTGCTTGTATTAAACTATGACTTGGGTTTCACAATCCATGCTTTTCATACTTTAGAGATTATTATTAACTGGAATTTTTAATTTCCTATTTTTAATTGCTTACTTGTTGATTATCATTGCCAAAATTGGTTCTTCTTCAAAGTCTTCTGCCACTAGAACTACAGGCCTCCTTCTTTTTGCTGCTGCTTCTAAAGCGTATATTATTGAACGGACGCTTGTGATTTTCATGTCACAAAGTAACACTAAGCTGTTTTCAAAAATTGTCTTATTGCCTGAAAAATTTACATTCTCATTTCATGTAAGTAGTTTTTCATGTAAGTAGTTAACAGTGCAATTGGGAAAGCAATTAAAATCAATTATAGTGTACCTTTACTGTTAACAAATGATTGTGAGACATATCCATTTTCTATTTTAATTCCATCTATTATTTCGAGAGAATCTTTCATCGTTTTCCCATCTTTTACTGTAACAATTCCATCTTTTCCAACCTAGAATAAAATGGCACAGACTTGAGTTGTATTTTTATTAAATTTATAACTGTTTAAAGTGTGAATTTAATTTAATTTTTTTTGTATAAAATACGGCTTTGTTTTTTTTTTTTTTGTTTTTTTTTATCTTTTCTAACCTTTATTTTTAACAATATTTTAGTGTATACAAGATCACTCACTAGGAGTAGAGGTTATTTACACCTGCCACTATCCAAACTGTGATCATTTTCAACACTCAACTAACATATTGGCATGAAGTTTATTATTGAGCTCCCCCAATCTTTGGTTAATACAAAAATGTACCACATATATTTATGAATCAGTACATTGTTTTGTGCAATTTGAATGGAAACACTTTTCAGCCGAACCATGAATTCATTCTTATTATAATAAATTTTATTGAAAAGGAGGAATACTTTATCTTGTGACTTTGAAAAACTAACAATCTTTCCTAAATACAATACATTTATTATACATTTACCGCTTGTTCTTAATACAAAAAAAAAAAAATTAAGCACTTAAGATAGCAGTTTTATAATTATATTTTTAAATATATATATATATATATATATATATGCTTATGTTTATATCATTACTAGAGAGGCTTGAACCTGAGTTTCTAGAACACTATGCCCTTTTTCCCTTGCAGCAAGCTACCTGTAGTTATCCACCCCGTTCAGCAATAATAATGAAAATAGTTTCTATAAAATAAGTTTTTTTGAGATGGTTACTTTTTTGTTTATAATGAATTATGTACTTGACAGTTATGTTATTATTATCATTGCATTTTAATAGTTCTCTACCTTTTCTTTCTAATTATTTCATAAATTCCATCTATTATTGAAGCAGAACTGAGTGTTTAAGTATGTTTAGGATTCAGGTCAAGACTTTTTGTTGAATAATATCACATAACTCATTTATTCATTAGCAGATTTGGTTATTTTTATAATTTTATCATGGCTAGTGTGAGTTGTGAAATCAATTTTAAAGTTATTGGTTTTGAATTTTCATTCTTTTCCCCTTAAACACGTATTTATTCCTGCTTGAGAGTTATTATTTGTTAACGCTAATATTTCTTTATCTTTAACTTGTATTTGAAAACTACTAATTCCAAGTTTACTCACTCGGTCAAGTGCTTTTGATATAAGCTCTCCTATGTCTGCGTCTCCATTTGCAGAAATAGTAGCTACACTCTTGATTTCCTCTTTTGTTGATACTGCTCTTGTAATCTTATTCAGTAGAGTCAATGCCGATTCTAAGCCTTTCATGAGGCCTGAGGTACATAATTTATTTTATTTCAAATGGTCATGCCATATTTATCTATTTATATTTATTTCTTATTCGACTATATTTACCATTCCTTATCTCAATTGGATTTGAACCTCTAGTTAATTTTTCAAAGCCCTCTTTTGCTATAGCTCTTGCCAATACCTGAAATTTTCAAAAATAAACCATAAGCAAGAAGTTATTTAAATATTAACAGGCTACTTCATATTATAATTCCTTATATATATATATATATATATATATATATATATATATATATATATATATATTCGCCTGTTAACGTTCTACCGGTTGCAATTTATGTTTGATTATTACCAAACTTGATATTTAATCATTTTATGTAAAAAGAAAGATCAAGTTCCTTAATACCTCAAATCGGATCTGTGGGGATTTCGAAAATTCAAGATATCTCCGTTACTGTAGGTCAATCAAAAAATTGTATAGAATCAATCTTATTGCAAATTGAAAGATCTATAAATGTTGTCTTATACATATTTTCTGTATCATGAATATTAACCGAGATATTTGGATTTTATAGTTTTTGGCTTTCAGTAAGTCCCCACTCCTACGCATGTCATACTAATAATAAGCTTTTATATCATTACAAGGTTAAACACCAAATATTGTTTGCATTGAACTTTGAATTTGTGACATATATGCAAATACGTTCTGTTGACCCCCTCCCCTTCTTTTGTTCTTGGATTACTAAAATTTGAGTGATCGAGCTGAAAATTATTCTGATTCATTATAGATTAATAGCCAGAGTAAAAAGTTTCCAATAAAATTAATATGTTACATTCAGATATATTTCATTAATTGTTTTTCTTTCCACTCTAGAATGTTTCAATCTATCTACTCAGCTCTGCAAGGTTGGCTGAACTGTATGTTTATAATTCAGACGCTTTCTGTAGTAGAGATTGTTAACTTGTAAATTAGCTAAAAGATTTCTCGTTACCGTTTGTATTTATTCACTTAATGTTCACGGTGGTGTTACCAGTATGTAGATTTATCTATTGGAAACCTTGGCATGGGAAATCTGCTTAGTTGACGCATCCCCTGCATGACGGACTTTTATATAATTCTTCCTGTGTATCGACCAATTTTTGCCAGCACACTTGACTTCATCAAATTTGATATGATGATTGTTTTACCAAATTGTTCTGCTATTGCTCAGTCTTCTGTCTGAAACTTTTTCATACTCTTGACGTGCTCTCCGACCCTGGTGCTACTCAACTTCCTTGTCTGACCGATATATTCCGAGCCATTGGTACAAGGTATACTGTATTCTCCTGATAGTTTGGTTGTGGCTGATCCTTTTATGTTTTACCAAAAGGTATTACAGCTGTTTGTAAATCAAGCAGATTTTCCACCTGCTGCAATGTCACGCTGTGATATCATTCCCATTCAATTCTCTTTTTCTCCCATAATAAGAATCATGTGTGAACAGTGCTTGAAATTTAAGTTTGTTAAAATGCTTATTGGTACAGTTGTTTTAAGTGAAATCTACTAAATTTTAACTAATAAGACAGATTAAATGTTTTATGATAACTTTAGGCCGTCCACAATCAACTATTTTGAACCAGCCTTTAAAATTTCTGTTAATATTTGGTGAAAATAATTGAAGAGTGTTTCTCAGAGGCACTACTATAATGTTAGATATTTGTACAGTTCATAAGGGCATCCTAAAATTATTTGGTAAAAATTTTAAGCATTTAAAGAATTAGTAAATATAAAAATAGCAGTGAATCTATTTGGGCAGGTGCCAAATGTTGCAACTGACAAGAAAACCTAACATGTCAAAATTGGTTTAATCCTTTTCTTTATGATACTATAGATACAAGGTCAGAGATTCATTTCCTTAAAAATCTTGGAACCATTTTGGGTAATATTTTGTTACTATTTCATTCATTCTTCATTGAACAATATATCGACACTAATCTTGTGAGTTGTACTTAATAATTTTGTTTAAATGCCTTAATGTAACTATTAAGTATTTTCTAGGCTATAGAAAGAAGTTTATAACATAAAGGTCCCTCAATTCTCGAGAACAACCTGTGCAAAGCTATTCTTCATTTTTGAATGCATTTAAACTTAATATTTTTTTAGGAAGCATGCTACAACAGAGTGTCATATATTACTGTTAATATTTAATTACTGTAGCAGTTGTAGTCCCATCTCCAGCTCTCTTATTTGTATTTGCTGCGACTCCTTGAATTATTTGAACTCCAATATTTTCGTACCTATCAGGCAGATCTATTGTTTTTGCTACCGTTACTCCGTCTTTAGTCACCAAGGGATGCTCTGCATCTTCAAGTATAACATTTCTTCCCTGGGAACAAATATTTTATCATTTATTACACAATTTAATGGGAAGACTGCATTTAAATGGCTTGATTCCCTTTAAATCTCTTTCATACCCCTTCATATTTCAGAACCTCATTCATCACAATCTTTACCATGAAATCAATACAAAAATGTATACATCTATAATATAAAAATTACATATGTGTAAGTTTCTGTGCCTCGATACAATATGATACTGATCTACTACCTTAGAAAACTAATATGCATAGTCTCTATCAAAGATGGTGGAATTGAATGAATTATAGAATCAAGACTGATGCATTATTGATCAATCAAATAATGGAAATAATATTAACATATTTTAAATTTTTGTGTCTTTCTATTATTATGATTAATAATATTTAAATTTACTTCTCTTAACATTTTAAGAAAACTTACATTTAATTAGTGCACAAAAAAAGGTAATAGAAAAAGCAGATTTAAAATATTTTAATGTCTTATTTCATTACTGGATGGATTCTATATTCAATAGTTTATTTTGCCACCATATTTGACATTGCACCACGTCTCTTTAGTAGCACCACATGTAGCCATCAAATTGAGTGGAGCCATGGTCAAGAATATTCAGGCACTCGGTATTTATTATTTGAAGTTAGTTTTTAAATTTTGAATTTGTATCATAGGAGTTTACTATTATTAACTAAGTCTATGTTTTATGGATTGTTAATGATTATAAGAATGTGTAATATTGAACAAAGACTGGGTAAGTACCACTGAGTAGATAAAAGTCCGTTACGCAGGGGCTACATAAACTAAGCAGATTTCCCACGTGAAGTTATTTTAATTGACAATAAGATTGGTTCTTTACAAATTTTTGATCCGACGTATGGTAACGGAGATATTTTGAATTTTCGAAAATTCCCCCCTCCAACCTCCCCCCATTCTACTTGTCCGATTTCAGCCATTAACGAACTTCATCTGTCTTTTACATAAAACGTTTAAATATCGAGTTTGGTAAGGCTCAAACAAAAATTGCGACCGCTAGAGCGTTAACAGACAAATATATATATGTGTGTGTGTGTGTGTGTGTGTGTGTGTGTGTATAATTTTGAACGGACCTCATTTTCGTCATCTCCTGGGTAGGATCGACGGATATTTGAAGAAAATTTTCAAAAATCGCATCATGAGTAGGACCTCAATAGCTGATTTCCCTTAAGGGAAATCTGCTAAAAATGATTGAGGAAACTAAGATATATAAAATATGAAGTTGTCTTATTTGAAAGGAAGGGGTCTCTTTTAATTATGTAATGTTGCAAAAACTGGAGACATTAGTTGAAAACATGTTCTATGCGATTTAGTATGCAAATAAAGAAAGCTAGGAGAAAATGGTTTTAATTTTAACTTTTACACTACTCTGTCAGTATAGTGGCTGAAATTTTTCAGAGCTCAGGTCCTCTAAACCACTTTAGTAACAATCTCTGCGTACTTCAGAATTCTTGCTTCTAATAGTGGTCTCATGTGGGTATTCATCAAACTTCTCTTTAAATATTGTGTCACTAATTAGCAGAGTGGATTATTTTCCTAACTGGAGCCATTCAAAGACCCTATTTTTGAGGAGTTATAACAATGATTCCCTTTTCAGTTATTAGGGTTGTCCTAAAGTCCTGAAAGTTTTTTTTCTTTTTTTATCTATTGTCTGGTCCTTTTTCAACAACCAGTTTCTGTTTAGTTCTTTATAATCAAAAATGTTGTATGGGAAACAAGTATAGGCAAGGTAATGTAAACCTATTAGGAAAATCATACGCATAAAAGATGGCCTTGAGCTCTCATGGAATGTGGCGTTTCCATTTCTAATTATAGGATCGGCTAAGAGTTGAATACTTTTATAAAAGTAATAGGAAACTCATCAATGTGGCTTCTAATTAATATTTTCCTTCCTACCTTAGGGCCAAGGGTGACAGACACTGCATTTGCAATTTTATCAACTCCCGACAACAGAAGCCTCTTAGCTTCATTTCCAAATTTTACTTCCTTGGCATATCCATTTTTCTGTCGGAGAACTGTGTTTGCCTTGAACATAAAACAATGACATTATTAAATTCCTTCTGTTTGACTTTGTTCATTTTAGTCAAAATCTTACTTTTGAAAGAAGTCTTAATTTTCCGAATAAATTGAGCATCACTCCTTAAATTATTATATTAAACTTATTATTATACAAAAAACATTAAAAATCATATGACGAATTGAAATACTAGTTAATTTTATCTAGTATAAAAGCCCAAAGAAAAGCACATATGGGCACGAAAAAATAATTTTGTGGCTAAAATTGAAATGATTTTTCTTCTTTTCCAACATCACAAAAATAAGTATGATATGATTTCCTCAGTTGGCTATTTTTGATATAATGAATTATTGTTAACATATAATTGTTTTTGTTGTATAATCATTTGTTTAAATGCACAAGATAAAATTGAATTGTATTAATAAATGTTTTCAATTTTATGAATGAGGGGGGGAGGAGCCTTTTATATTTATAGCCCAAACTCTATTAGTATTTATAGTAAATATGATTTGATGATATTCAGTATTTGAACTTTTTTTATTTATAGTAATCTATTAGTATAACAGGAAATATGCATCTATTTCAGATCTATTAGATCAAAAGGCTTGTTTTTTTCATAATCTACAATGTTTAACACCTCAATGATGTGTCAATATCATGTAATCTTATTGAAATGTTTGGAGAATAGACCCTCTATCTTAAAAGCACTTGTACCCAATACTTTTATATTTTACATTACATTTCCACACTAAAGTTCATCATATTCAATGACTCAGAAATAACATTCAAATGCTCAGTAAAAAGAATTTTATCATAATAAAATTGTTATAAATGTTTTTAATTTAAATCAGGTGATATAAATTACGCTAACCCTGCTTATGGAGTTCTGTATCTGGTGTTTATCACTAATAACACTACAACAAAACTTTGAGGTTGTCCTTCTGCATGGTTGTTTAGATAATTTTAGAATATTTTGAGTCCAAATTACCTAATCAATTACAGGTTATCATGCACAAAGGTCTTTTGTTCCTGTTGAATAATATTGTTGTACCTAGCAAAAATATTTTTTGTCTGAAGTTAAAAATAATTTTTCTTTTCTCTATTTATACTTGATTATTATTTTTGGGGGGCTCAGGTTAGCCATGTGAGTTAAAGCGTAGACTTTAATTTCACATTGTAAACCTAGAGAAGCGAGTTCGATTCTTGCTCTGGGCAATAGGAGTTTATTTAGTGACAGAATTCTTTAAATAAAATCCGTAGTCCTATCCTGGCTAGAAAAGGGTTGTAACCTGTAGATAACCTGTCCCAATTAGCCTTAGTTGCAAAAAGTGGATGTTACTAATAAATATTATTTTTTGTAATTTTATTTGAAGAAACTAAACAATTAAAGTTTGCAGAATATTGGTTAGCCACTGGTTTTAAATGGCGTACAGGATAGTTAGGTTTAGGATGCAGAAATACTCGAATCAGTCAGAAGTTGTGTGTATTTTTGCACTGACAGTTTTGTGGACCATTTGTATCCTTCTTCAGAGCAATATTGTTATTAAGGGAAAGCCGGAAGGTATATTGCATGGTAGAGTGGTCTCATCTTTAAAAAATAAATTCTTTTTTTGTTATTTTAAGATTTTATTTCCATAAAGATTACTAATAGTGTATGAAACTATCAGCACAAAAAATACACTCATCTTCTGACTTATTGAACAGTTAAATATATATATATATATATATATATATATATATATATATATATACTAGCGGACCCGGCAGACGTCCTGCATGATATTTCAAGCGATTAGGATATTAAATTTAATAATATTATGTTTAAAACAAAAGCTACTTTACTATATCTCGTTTATACTTTGTTATACGACAAAAGTGAATATAACAAAAGTTACTCTAAATAACAACATAAACAACTTTTAACCTGTGTCGAAAAACCAATAGGAAACGAAATTTCGCTATTTTTAATTTTAGGCCTCCCTTACGACCTCCACTCCTACTCCATCTGCCGGGCTGATTTGTGACGCTAAACCATCCAGGGTGTCACCCAAACACGTACAGAAACATTCATTCAAATCGGTCCTGCCGTTTAGGAGGAGTTCAATGACACACACGCACAGTAGAATTATATATATATATATATATATATATATATATATATATATATATATATATATGTGTGTGTGTACAAATATTTATTCCTTATTATTATACCTAATTAACAACTTTTTACAAAATGTATTTCTAATGGTGAGAATGAATCATTCTGTTGAATAACAAACTATGACTTTTCACATATATCTATTGTTTCTAAAGTTTTGGTGATTCAAAAACACCATCTTCAGAGCTTAGTACAATATAAGCAGATCAGAGGGAGCAGGGCTGCTTATCTTGCTCTCAGTTCTGAAAATGCCAGTTTAAAATTGTTGTTAATGTTTGCTTGCAATAAATTTACGTAGAGAACTACGACATTTTTCATTGGCCTTAAAAAAAAAAATCTGGAAGCTCCATGCTGTCCTCTCATTAGATAATTCCCTCATTTCGAGGGTGTCTTAGCCTATTGGAAACAGGGAGAATGAATTTCAGAAATCAAAGTAAACTTACTACTACAAAATAATTAGTATCCCAATCCAAGGATATTAAATCCATATTATCCAATTAAAAGAGTCCAGGTTGATATCATTGCGTTAGCACATCCTTAAATTAACATTCATCCATTATCTACCTTAAGATTTGTCAGACAATCTTAGTCCATAAGGAACTGTCTCAACTAAAACTGCTGGTACAATCTTAATGAAACCACCATAAGTCAAGGAATGAGTCAAATAACAGTTTTATTTTGTTTTACAGGATACTCTTCACTAGAACAGGAAACATGGCTTTCAGAATTTTTTCCTCCACTGCTTTGAGAAATATTATGTCGAGAAAAGACTTCACTTACCAAGAAGTACGTATTATTATTAGATCTATTAATCATCTAGTTTGGTGCGTGTGAAAATATATATTTTTATTTGGCTATTGCAATTATGGCAATAAAATCATATTAACACTGTCACTATCTCATTCAAATATGACTAGATCGGCAGAAGGTCATTTTACAAACACTCACTTCTCTTCTATACATTTATTCCTCTTCTCTAAGTGTTTCACTTCCTCGGAAGCCTCTTCAAGGGATTACAGTATTTACATATCATATACCTTCCGCTCAGAGACTATAATACTAAACCATAAATGCCAACCCTATATTAATGAAATAATATCCCATAATTATATAAATGATAATTTTACTTACCTGGAATATGGGCTTTATTGGGAATTAGTTATAGATTAGAAGCACTAGACATTGAAGAAGGTTTATTAAGTTTTTGTGCTTTATTGTGAGTTACAGAAAATACATTTTATCTCAAATGAGTATCCTTCCTCAAGTATTTTTACGTAGTTTTAATCCATTGAAATAATAAATGTTTGCAATACCCATCTTTCTTTTAGTTCAGCATATGGACCCCTTGAGATATAAAACAAACTAATTTAATACATTCTTTTTCAGGTAAATCATATGAAAAACACAATATATTTCTTAAATCATATGAGCCGCAGAAATCTTTTTAGGCATACTATCAGTAAAAACCTTGAAATAGTTAGCAATGACGTTCTTCAAATTCAAAAAAGGGAAGGAAAGCTGCCCCTTGTCTCCTTGGACCATAAACGGCCTCTTGTTATTTTGTTGACGTGGATGTTGGCTCAGCAGAAGCATGTAAATAAGTATCTCGACTTGTATCTGAGGAAAGGATTTGATGCCTTAAGGGTGTCCATTTCTGTGAAGCAACTTCTGTGGCCTTTGACTGGTTCTCAGGTGAGATTAGTTTATATATTTATTTATATTTAGTTTAGTAAACAGGTTGGAGCAAAAGGTATGAACTGGTTTTGACCGGCTAGCACTCGGCCTGTGGTGGTGGAGGGAAGATGGGTGAGGCTTCAATGTGGGAATAGGAGGGTCTAGTTTTCAGTAGGGACCACTCCTTGGACGGGAGAGCATCGTGGGTTTGCTGTGAGGATGTTTTTTGAAAATGGCTGTTCTATTGTCACCACACAGAGTGCTCTTCAATTTCCCTGTTGCGGGTAATGCAATTAGACATTGGGCTAGCAAATTGGAAAACACTGGTTCAACAGCAACTCCTTTGGAATTGGAAGACCCAGAACGGTAAGAATACCTGAAACTGTCATCCTGGTAACAAGTCTTATGTGATAATGTTACAGAAGATTTTTTTGAACCTCAGCCAGAAGAATTGAATGAAGCAACTAATCTGGGAGACATCTGGTTCTAACAGGATGGGGTTACAACTCACACTTCTAGGATTTCAATGGCGAGATTCAGGCAAATGTCCCCCCAGCCTCTGTGAGGGGTGACGTGATGGCCTGCACGCTCAACAGATTTGAAGATTTGTGATTTTTTTCCTTTGGGGGTACCTAAACGAAAAGGTTTTTAACATTCTCCACATACCCTGGAAGAACTTAAGGACAGGATCAGGGAGGAAGTTACGGCAATACCTGTCCAAATGTGCAGAAGAGCTGTTGAAAACTTCAGAATTCGCCTTCAAGAGTGTATCACTGCAGCCGGCCACTATCTAACTGATATCATCTTTATAACTTCATGTAAAAAAACGAGTCTGTAAACATAATTTCTGTAAGTTGAGTTGTTTTTGTTTTACATCCCTTTAAAACCGGTTCATACCTTTTGCCCCACCCTGTAGTTCTTTTAAATTGTGCAAGACCTGCCAATTTTTTAAATTTGAACCATTAGGGAAGTTTGTTAGATAAATGATTTCTAATTTAATGCCAATATATTCACTGACTAGCTAGTGAACAAAGTATGTTAGTGCTACATAGTGGCAATGGATTGACAACTAAACAACTCTGAATTGTCTCCAGATTTATTTTCCAAGTACAAACACACTTTTTCTATGTAAACTTTTATCTCTTAATTTTGCTGTATGTTTTGTTCCCTATCTGCTAGTATGGCGTGAAATCAGTTTAAAGTTAGCAGTTCTAACAAAATTTGCTATGGGAAATCTCGGTTTTAACTACCTTCTCAGTGCAGAAGGTCTGTTTCAATGGATATAAAAGGAATGAGCATTTTGCAACTGTAAGTAATTGGTTATTGTTAAGGTATTTAATTTATGTTTTTGTATTTAGGGTATAAAGGGAACAAGCATTTCATAAATATAGTAGTTGCATTTAATAAACTATTTTTGTAAACTTATAAATGGTTTTAATGATATATAGAATTATATATGTAATTACAAAACTACCAAAAATTAAAAAAATTAGCTTTCTGATTTATGAATTGATTGTTGTGTAATTTATGGGACAAAAATAGCCCCTGAGAGATGATAAATAGGCCATGAAATATACATCGGATTGGATTGGACAGAAAGGGTCACTTTATGATGAAGTATATATAAATTATTTGTCAGTAATAATTAATGTATTGCTACATTTAGTATGAATTAATGAAGAAGCTCCAATAGCTAATACTTTACAGGAAAGAGACAATAACAAATATAACCTTCCCCTGATTGTGTTTATTATGCGTTAATGGCGCAAGACATAGTTTTAGTTTTGTTAGCTTCTGAAGTATTTTTGTTGTCACAGGGTATTGGAAGTTATTTGCTCTATGAGTGTGTCCTTACAAAAAATAAAACAAGTTAGTTTTATCTATTTCTGTGATGAAGACATTTTTCCAGTTTCTGTCTTTGTGTAAAACAAAATAAATGCTCAGGTTAGCCATGTGAGTTAAAGCGTTGCCTTTAATCTCACATGGTAATCCTAGAGTGGTGAGTTCGATTCCCGCCTGGGCAAAGGAAATTATTTAGTGAAAAAATTCATTAAATAACATACTAAGTAACTTGTAGATAACCCAACCCGATTAGCCTGAGTTGCAAAAAGTGGACGATAATAAATAAAAAACAAAATCACTAAAAATAGAAGTCTGAGCCTTTAAAAGTATTTTAAAATAAAAATCTTTAAGGTGTCTGACTTTTTTTTTAACCTGATGTTATTATTATTATTATTATTTATTAACGTCCACTTTTTTGCAACTCAAGCTAATTGGGACGGGTTATCTACAGGTTACCTCCCTTTTCTAGCCAGGGTGGGACTAAGGATGTAACCTGATGTTAGGTATTACATAATTCTTTTTTGGCTTATTCAATTGTTTTACATTTTCATTGAAGAATTCTTTGTTTTTAATCTATTTCTTTTCTTAGGTTGTTGCTGGAGATACACTAGATTTTCTTAGTGACAATAAACAATTTCAACCACTCCTAGTTCACGGATTTTCAGTTGGTGGTTATGTTTGGGGTGAAGTACTTGTAAAAATGAACCAAGATTTAGAAAAATATATGCCTGTTATCGATCGAATCAAAGGGCAGATTTGGGACTCTACTCCTGATATCACTGAATTCTCAAAAGGATTCCCTCATGCTGTTTTTCCGAACAATGTCATTCTCAGGAAAGCTGTTGAAAAAGGAATTGAGTAAGTATAAACTATCTTAAAGAAAATATATATTTAAATTAGATACTTTCAACGTTTGACTTACAGTGTATGCATTTGCCACCACTGATGTTGATGTGAAAACTTTAACCCTTTAACAGCTCCAGACGAGATAACTCGTCGCCGCCTGCCCGGCTACCCCCTCGCGCAGAACGAGATATCTTGTCACCGTTTTCCCTCTGTTTTACTGCTCCCAGTTCCAGACGATATAACTCTTCCCGACTGTGGTACATCCTAGCGGATCCTCGGAGAGTTAATAAATATTTCTAGCGGCTGCTAGGCTGCAGGGGTGTCTATTGGGGAAATATTAGTTCCGATCTCGTAACTGTGGAATCTTTGGGTTTTCCAAGGAGTGAAACCCAACCCACCCCTTTTCTACCTGCTATTGTATATTGGTAAATAATTAAAATATAACTTCAAATTAAAAAAAAGAAGGGAAATTATTAAAATATTACTTCAAATAAAAAAATTATATAAAAGATAATAAAATCATTACAATCATGTTCATTATTTCCTTCATAAATCACGTAATCTTTCATTACAATACCATTTTAATTTATTGAAATAATAATATAGGTATTACAGAATCATACAAAGAAAATAAAACATTAAGAAATAGTCGGAAAAGGGAGTGAGGTATTGAAGGAGGCAGCTGCGAACCCTTAGCTTGGGAGGGTGATAGCCGACTGGCCCTTCTCAGCTACTGGCTACAACTCTCCGCCTCCTTAGCTGTTAAGGAGTTAATATGAAATTTAAAAAAAAAAAAAAGAAACAAAGATAAGATCTGCATATCTTCTCATCAAGTGGGAAACAATGTCTTACAAGATATTCCTTTTTGGAAAATCGACAAATGTCCATTACTTGAGAAAAAAATGCCATATTGTAATTTCTATTCGTTCTTATTACTCTCCTACGAAGACAAGATTATTTTCAATTCTTAACCTACCTGCATGTAGTACACTTGAATATTTAATTTTTATTTTGAGTATGTAAAACATTTGGAGGTATTCAAGTTATGAATCCCACTGGTTATGCTGATGCTGTACTCCAAGGAAAAAGAACATACTTGAATGATTGAAAAGTCTAATTAAAACAACAGGAATGAAATATCAATGTGTTGCACAGAAACAAAAAACAATAGGAACTTCTGACAAACAGTAGTTAAGACTTTGCTTCCCCCACCTTCCCTATTTTGAGATTGTTCAATGGTAATGCTCTGGGATGCTATACTCGAAGTTTCAAGTTAAAACCCCTGGATTGCACTCATAATATAGTTTAAACAATTTCCTCTGATTTCCATTGGTCTTACTTAGGAGATGATGATAATGTGGTCCTTCTTTCAAAATTATAAAGTTTTATCTGGTTGCAAATTAAATTTTTTATAAATGTTGTTCTCTACACTTTTCCTTTAACTCAAATATTAGTCAAAATATTTTAATTTTTAGTAAACCCTCCTCCCTTTTAGTCATCACACTTTAGCAATTAGACAATATATCATGTATTTTCTTATTCCAAGCTAAATATTCTAAAAAATTGACATGATATTCTGAATCACTTCAAAAAATTAAATATAAAAATAGGCATCTCTAATATGGTTGGCATATAGAGTTTCAAATCTCCCTATATCTTTGTATCCTGTGACAAGCAATGAGGAATTGGTATTCTAGGTTGTCCAAGATGACATTGGAGTTTAGGACGGTCTATGTCAAATAGCATGGTGAATTATTTGTTGATAAGGAGTAGCTTTGGAGTACAGTAATGGGAGCTTCTTAGCTGTTTATGCCTGATACCCCATGAAGTTGCAATAGACTCTGTTTAGGCACCAACATGGTGTTATAGCAGGAGGAATGAAAACACATACTTACTCATGTGCCTTACCTTATACACCCAAAATTTGGGTCCATCAACCATATGCACTAAAACTCTGAAAGAAACATAAAAACTGGGCTAATATTTCTATTTATCCAATGTTTTTATTGTCTTATTTATTGTTTTTATTCTTTCAGATACCACTTAAAAACATTCCAAGATACAGCTACACAACACTATATTCGAGCTAGCCAGCTGTTCCATACGACTCCAGTTCGAGCACCAGCTTTGGTCTTCATTGCTAAAAATGACCCTATTGCTTCACTCCCAGTCGTTTCAAAAGCTAGAGAAACTTGGGAATCAATGGGTATGAAGGTATGTATCATCTTTTGACTATTTCTTTGTGCCCCTCTGTTTTTTTCTTATAACTATACCCATCTCTCATTAGGCTGTGATTTATTTATATTAGCAGATTTCCCTTAGGGGAAATCAGCTAATGAGTTTGCATTCATGATGGGATTTTCAAAAACTTTCTTCAAATGTCCATCAATCCTACCCAGGAGATGAAAATTAGGTCAGTTCAAAATTATATATATATATATATATATATATATATATATATATATATATATATATATATATATATTTGTCTGCTAACACTCTAGCAGTCACAATTTTTGACTGATAATTATCAAACTCGACATTTAAATGTTTTATATAAAAATAAATATCTAGTTTGTTAACGACTAAAATCGGACCAGTGGGGGAGGGGGGGGTATAGGTGGAGAATTTCGAAAAATTAAAATAATTCCGGTTGATTCGGATGAGTCGGATCGAAAAACTGTATAGAATCAATCTTATTGCAAATGCAATGTTCTATAAATGTTGTTATATACTTGTTTTTATATTGAATATTGACTGAGATATTTCCATATTTTAATTTTTGGCCATCAGTAAACCCCCACACCTACTCATGTCATATAAACAATACTCTGTCAAACAATAGACCACTTCATTCGATGCTTAAATAACAAATATTGTTTTCAAGAGACCTTTATTATATGAGATAAATACAAATATTTTCAGTGGTCCCCCCCCCCTCCTGTCTTAACACCTTCACTGCGGAGCCTCGCAGCATATGCGAGGTCCTGAGTCACTCCCTGGTGCGGGCCTCGCATACGTTGCGAGGAGCGTCGCCCCGCCCTCCATTCGTTCTAGAGACCTGAAGGTTGGAGTGGGGAGAACCTCCGCACTCACAAGCATTCAGTAGTGTTCTGACCACCGTCTGGCCAAGTCGTTTGAAGTTTCAAAAATTTTTGGGGTCATTATTTTTTATGGGCCAACTTGTCTCTCCATCAGAGGCTCATTCATTATTGGAGGTCCATATTCCCCTATAGTACCCCTGCTTTCCCTTCAATGATGTCACGAGACACGTTTCTCCGAATACTGAGAAGCCTGCACTTCGTCACAGAACCACAAGACCCGAACATTGAGCATGATCCGCTGTATAAAATTCGGCCTCTGTTAAATTTTTTTGTTGAGAGGATGAAAGAGATATACCACCCCTTTCAAAGAATTAAGTTTGGACGAGTCCATAATGCTTTGGAGGGGTAGGCTATTCTTTCGCCAGTATATCGCTAATAAGCGCCACAAATATGGAATAAAGATTTATATGTTGACTCAACCTGACGGTCTTGTGCTGAAGACGTTAGTCTACTCTGGGCCAAGGATCCACAAGTTGGAGGGAAAGGACACTTGTATAAAGTTGTCATACATTTAGTTGATGACTATCTCAGCCACGGCCATGCCATTTACGCTGACAACTTTTATACGTCTGCCCCCATGGCCCACGAGCTTCTGGATCAGGGTACCTATCTTACTGGTACTCTGAGAAAGACTCGGAAGGGCAACCCAGCTGATATAGTGGGGGCTAAGCTCAAAAAAAGAGAGATAAAAGAGAAATTTACTGTTAAGGGTGTGTCCGTTTTCAAATGGCGCCACAAACGAGATGTCATTATTATTTCATCGGAGTTTGATGCCCAGATAAAGGCGGTCAAGAGCAGGGGGAAGACCGTCGAGAAGCCCGAGGCAATAATTAATTATAATAAATATATGGGCGGTATTGACAGGTCCGATTTATGATTTCATAACCAATTACGAAATAAAGAAATTTCCCATTACTAAACGAAAGTTTCTGTTCAGGTGGTGTATTTTCAGCTATATAAGTTCATTTTGGATCAATATGATTTTCATATAGATCTATTCCATTATTATGTTTACTTTATATGCATTTGTAACCTAATAATCGTATTTCTTCCTCCCTATGTGACGTATGCAATGTCCGCACACGACAGTGCACTAGGTAGGGAAATACACACAAAATGTTCTGTCTTGAGGGTTTGCCTACCTAATTCACTGCCGTGTGCGGACCTCGCATACGTTGCGAGGTTAAAAAAAATACGATTATCGTTGTTAAAAATGCATAAAAATTACCACAAATAGGTTTTTACTTAGTTTGAACAACTTTAAAACAGAAAACAAAAAAAAAAAAATTCGTTTTTTGGAAGTGATTTTCGGTTCGGGCATCCGCAGCGAAAGTGTTAAGTTTTTGGATTACTAAAATTTGAGTGATTAAAATAAAAAATATTCTAATTTATTATAAATTACAGCACTAGATGTAGTAAATGGTTTTCAATAAAATTAATGTGTTATATTCAGATATATTTCAGTAATTGTTTTTCTTTCCGGTGAAGAATATTTCTATCTATCAGTTCAGTTCTTAGAGGCTGGCCAACCTGTTTGTTTGCAATTCAGACGCTTTCTGTTAGGAGGTTATTAAAATTGACTGAAAGATTTCTCATTACCATTTGTATTTATTCACTTAATGTTCACGGTGGTGTTAAGTGTTACTAGTATGTAGATTTGTCTATTGTAAAACTTTATATGGGAAATCTGCTTAGTTTACACAGCCCCTGCATGACGGACTTTTTACTTTATTTGTTTTAACATGTTTGAAAGTAGTTTACTCAGTATGATGAATTGGGCACTAATATGCCTAATTATGCCTTCCTCTTTCCATTTGACATTTTTTGTAGATTAAATTAAATTATTTTTTTTAATGTCCACTTTTTGCAATTAAGCTAATTGGGATGGTTACCACCCTTTTCTAACCAGTGTGGGAATAAGGATTTTATTTAATGAATTCTGTCACTAAATAAATTCCTTTGCCCAGGCTCAAATTAATAGTCAAGTATTAATATAAGCTGACATCAAGAATTGAATATACAAATTAACTATGAACCAAGACACTATTGGTGGTTAATGGGGCTGTTCTGCAGATTCCACCCCTGTACTTTTGGAGTCTCCTTTCTAGAAGATGATTCCACAGTCTTATTCATGTCTTAATTAATTTTATAATAATATCTAGTCTACTATATTAAATCAATTCCTTTGTTTCAGACACACATGAAATGCTGGGACAAGTCTAAACATGTGAGCCATTTCCATCTCCATAGGAAGGAATATATTGAAACACTTGAACAGTTCCTTTCATCACTCGACGAGCTGAATTCTAATTCCCAGGACATAATTAAGCCTGACAAAGCTGTTGCTCAACAAAAAAATTGAACTCGTGTTTTTATATGTATTTCTTTTATTTCAAAATGTGTTTAAAAAGAGGAAAAATTATCTTCATTGAGTGAATAATTAGTTCTGCTACTTGAGAGAAACTTTTAGTTTGCTAATCATTTATACTTTTTTAACAGTTAAATTTCACGAATCCTTTTTATTTTTAACATTTTAATTATCTATCTTTTTTTTGCTTACTTATTTTCTGATGTCTTGCATTTCCTTTTGCATTTGATATGATTAGTGAAGCATTATTTTTATCCACTTTATCAATAATTAAATAGGCTTTTTTTTTTAAATATGTTTTCATTTATCATCATTTAGATTGAAAAAATGAATAAATAAATAAAACTAAGTAACTAACATTCTGTATTACAGCATTTCTTGGTCTACATCTGCATTTCATTATCATTTTTTTTTTTTTCATATAATTTTAGAATATGAAAAGCAGCATTTTTTAAAATTAATTCATTCATTTTTCTATATGTCAACTAATATTTGCAAAAATAAAATTGGCGAGTTAAACTTGTTTGTAGTTAATAACCTTCAGAGTTATGTTATAATCTTTTGAATGTTAGTCTGTTCATAGTGTTTTTAATTATTCATAGTATTTTTGTTTTACAATCATTTGTTAATTTAAAAAGAGATCTAAGTATATTAATAAAAATGTAATCAAACTTGATGTATAACGTCACTGAATGTTGATTTTGCTTTCTTTATGACGTTTAGTTTTGAAATAAAACACAAATTAAATGTAAATGGGGTTTTTAGTTTCAATTATTGATTGTCAAGACCTACCTTTCAACAAATTTAAGGGTGAAGTGGTCAGTTTCGTCCAGTCTTGCCCCCCCCCCCTCAAATTAATAAGTACAGAATAATTACCAAATACGCTCTTCTTGTTAATATTCTTAAAAAAAACAAAAATAATCAAAGTAGAATTATTTTGAAATTAATCAAACTCATATTCTCAGCTATGGAATAAAATAGTTTAGAATTGGTGCTATTATATTTTGTTTTTTTCATTTGAGTTGGCATGTTCCATTTAAAATAATTGCTCAAACTATTTTCTTATGCAATTATACATTTATTAATAATCTTCTGAAGTGAAGGCATTTAATTCCGCCTATTAAATCAGGATTTGATTTGTTTGTTAGTTTCATTGAATGAATCTCTTTTCTTTATCATATCTACAATATTTAATAAGGCAGTCTCTAATTTATGTAGCTAATTAAGTACCTTTAATGTGGTTTATTCAGTAAGTCAATTAATGTGTTTGTCTTATTTATCCAAGGTTTATTTCAGTCTTTTTACCAAGTTTTTCAAATGTTAGTTCATACATTTTAATTGACCATTTAAGCTATTCTAAAGCAAATTTTTTATATTAAAGCTTTTATTTGTGTGATTATTGAGTCAATGTAGTTCATTTCTATTGAATTATTTTTAACTATTAAATCAAATGCGAATCCATTAATTATTTGTTTGAAATTTTTCCTTACTACAAAGAAACTTTGCCTGATATTACACAAAAAATTTCATTCATGAGGAATATTCTTCGAAATGCCAACATTACATAATATATATTTTATATTAAATTCAAACATATGTTTTTGTTTCTAAAATTTTATTTCATTTATGAATATTGTTTTATTTATTTCTAAACATTCGTATTGTCATATTCAACGATGAATAGTAGTCTAAAATGACTAATGTTTGTTTGTACTCTGCTTACATTTAGTTACACATTCAGTAGAATGCTTGGCCAGCCATATTATTAGATATGTATTGTTTTGTTATGTACAAATGATGGTTTCTTGTAAGCTATATTTTATAAAATCCTTATATAAGCCTGTAAAATATTACAAATACAATCTGAACTGTCGATTTACGGATGAAATGAATAACTCATATTCATTATTACATTGCTATAAAATGAAAGGCAAAGTGATCTGATGCTATGACAGTATTATTTTTATTACCAATGTGTTGTATGTTATTTAAAAATCCTTTTTCCTCAGGATTCTGTATGCTTCTTAAAAAGAAAATGGTAAGAATGTATTATTCTTACCCAGCATTAGTTGCAATTTTCCAACCTGGTCTTAGTAGAATTTGTTATGTTTGACAGCCTTAATGTTGTGTTTTTATTATTATAATTTTTTTTGTCTTTATTTATAATATTGTATATACTTACAAATAAAAAATAAACAAGAAAATTAAGTGTGAGAAATTCTCATGCACTAACTAATGTATTGTGGTGTATGAATATCTATTTCATTAATTATCGTATAATTTTACCCATTCCAAATTACTATCTTATTCATTGTATTACCTTCATTTATATTCATTACATTGTACTACATTAGAATGCGGAAACATGAGGCATTATGTAAACTGACATGACAAATTACTTATAGATTATTCTGTGATACACCTATTCATTGAAAACTTGTGAGGACTATTTCATTACTCACTAGCTTGTATAGTGATAGTTGAGGTACTCAGGTAAACTCACCTTTTTCTACCATATTCCTTTTTTTTTTTAAGTACCGATGCTCAGTCCATATTTAATCATCATTTCTTCTTTTATGACCTGTGATTCATCATCTGCTAATCTTGAAGGGCTTACGTTCAAGAACTGTGACATAATTTTTTTACAATAAAAACTTACTAAGGTGTGTTTTTGATACTGAGGTACCTCATCATGATGTGAGTGCAACTTTACGATTAATTTTATAATTGTAAAGTATTTTATATTACTTATAATTTGAAATTTCTATTTGATAAATTATGAATAATAAAGAATGTAGTTTTATGATATCACAAAATTGTAAATGATATTTTAAATCAAATAAATATTTTATTTTTGTTTTTTTAAGAACGTGTGTTTTTATTTTACCCAGTACTATTAATTTACGGAGCTCAGGTTAGCCATGTGAGTTCAGACACTCCTCTTAATAAACTTGTTTAACATAGAATCATGGATCGGATTCCTGTGTGGGCAAGAGACATTTATTTAGTGAAGAGCTCACTAAATAAGAACCTTAGTCCCATCCTGGCTAGAAATTGCCAGTAATCTGTATATAATCCACCCCTATTAGCCTCAGTTGAACAAAGAGGATATTAGTAAATAACATTTTATCTATATACTGGCTAAGTTAGCCACCAGGCTTTGTTCGGGAAATCTGAATAATGAAAGTATTTGTTATGTAAGTCTGCACTATACTCATGCAATATTTTTATATTGGTCAACTGTTTATATGTTTTGGCAATGTATTTTAGAAGAATAAATCACAATTAGTTAGTCCCTAATGCAGTATCTCTTTAATCAAAAATATACTGGACAACATAAACCATAATCATGGATAGTATTCATTATTAAATAGTCCGTCACGCAGGAGCTGCATAAACTGAGCAGATTTCCCACGAGATCTCACCTCAACACATTCTCTATTCCTATGAAAAAACCGATGAGTAGGAGGGGGGGGGGAGTTACTGAAGGAAAACAAGTATGAATAACTCGCTTAGCACTTGAGTTATGAATAAAACCATTGAACAACAATTATAGAGCTTTAATAGTTTAACAAGATTGACTTTATAACCCGACAAATAATAATGGAGATATTTTGAATTTTCTAATTCGTCCTTCTCTAAACCCCCACTATTCATATCTGATTTTTGCAAATAACAATTATGATCTTTAGTGTTGAATAAAATGGTTAAATATTGAGTATAGGATAGATCAAATGAAAATTTTCGAATCAAGAACATAAAACCTTAATTGGTGACGTCATCCCATAATAAATTTACATGTATCTAGCATAATAATGGTCCCATGGAAACAATATTTACAATTTAAGCCTAGAATAAAGAGGTTCACGTTATTAGTTATGCGTAAGAGTGGGGGTTTACTGAAGCCTGAAAACTAAAAATTTCAAATATCTCAGTTAATATTAATCTTAGAGAAAATATGTATACAACATTTATAGACAATTAAATTTGCAATAAGATTGGTTCTATATACTTTTTTGATCCAACGTACCATAGTGGAGAAATTTTGAATTTTCGAAATTCTCTCCCTCTAAATCATGTCCTACCCTCTGTCCAATTAATAAACGAATTTGGTCTTTAGTTTCGCATGAAACGCAGATATATCATTTGGTAACGATAAAACAATAATTGCAACTGCTAGAGCAGTAACAAACATATATATTTATATATTATCTCCAATTATTTTAATACAAGGCTGAGACTTGGTGTGCCATAATTGGAACAACTGAAAAATCCTTCCAGTCCATATTCAACCTTGTAACCGTCTCCAGTACTTCCCAGCAACCATAACTTTGGAATTTCCAATGGATTACCCTACTTTTTATGGCGGATTCTTGTAGAAAATCAAAATCTAAAACGAGTTTGTATCTTAATGTAATTAATACATTAAGTAAAATTAATACACTTTCCCACCTGCATAGTTTCATGTAAAAAAAAAACAAAAATCAATTTTTTCTTTATACCACAATACTTACAGCTAGCAGTTACAAATGTCCAAAAATGCATCCTCCCACATTTATGCACTTCAAAAGTTGATGTCTGAAATCCCTTTGGGACTGTGAATTTTTACTACTAAAATTGAATTTATCACCAATCTAATTTTACCACATATCATTTCTTTGCATCAGGGGTATTTCTTCTATTTAATTCAGAAATTCTTTATTTAGGAAGCGGTTGAAGGCTGTGGCATTTAATGTTTTATCAAAAAAATGTAGGTCTGCTGTGGTATTGTTCCCAGGAAGATATCGCACTGTTTTTTTGTTGTTTTCTTTACATGAAACTGTGCATGCAGGTGGAAAAATGTATTCCTTTGACATATAATTACTACGTAATTAATTTAAAATAAATTAATTCTACTAACATTTTTTGTTGGGTTTTTGTTTTTTGAAGTAAACATTTTTTTTTTTTTTTATTCATTCAAGAATACTTTGCATTATTTTATTTTTTTTTTAATTTCAGAATCTATTCCTTTCCCTGTAAAAATGTTTCAAATATAAGTTTGTTGACTACAACTTTTATGTCGCAGCATTTTTCAATAAAATGTGCCGGTTCTGAAATAAAGATTTGTGCATTTTACGGCTAAAGGATGCATCAAATCAAAAAATTTCACTGATATAAACTTGTTTCAGAATTTGATTTTCTACAAGAATCCACTATAAAAAGTAAGGCATTCCATTGGAAGTTTCAAAATTATGGTCGCTGAAGAAGTACTGTAAAAATGTCAGTTTGCTGTTACAAGTAAGTACTTTTAATAGCAAACTGACATTTCTGATTAATTAATGTAGAGGGGGCAACCTGTTTCTGATAATAAAAAATTAATATAGAATGGAAAAAATTTAATTTACCAAGGTGAGGTGCACTTTTAGTAAATTTATACATTAGCATTTCATACTATAACAATATTTCTATGCAATTACTTGCTTTATTCTCTGTTATAACGACACAAATGTAAATAACAAAGCAATTTTTGTTATGTGCATTTCGGAAGAAAAACGAATAGGAAATAAAATATTACCCTTATTTGTTTCTGGCCTCTCTTAGAAGTCACCAATTCTTTTTGTACATAAGAATGATAATATAGACTATAAAATTTAATATGTATATGTTTAACAAAAATTATCAAATAAGTAGTCACTTTTCTCTAATAACCAGACTTATATGTCATTGTAAATTCATTTTTTTTTCTTTTTATGGTATGAAATAAAGTTTGGGTACCTCACTTTTTTGTTATGTTGTTCTATATGAAATGAATGTAGCTCAATCTTAAAGATTTTAAGTATTTCAGGAATAATAAATAAATAACTGTATCCTTACTCTTTTTCTAATTTTGACATGTCTACAGCATGTTGGTGCCTCTGTTTGACTTATTTGTTCCTATGATGGCGCTAAACTAAAATGAAAAGTCTTATTTTTTATTTCAATAAACAATACACATTTCTGTTTCTATAAGTAAAAAATTAACTTCTATTAAAAATAGTAGGAATAATTACATATTTAATAAATTCTTAAGAATTAAAACTCAACTAATTCCATATTTCCTTTCGAAATACCGATACATCTACGGGCCGGGTGATGTGAAAATCATTTAAAGCCAATAGAACTAATATTAGTCCCTTTTCTTTGCATAGATTGCTTAACTATGCACAGCTGTGATACCTGGGAGTTCATTAAATATAATAGATAGAGAATATTACTATTAATCAAACACGTGTATAATATATTACCTATGAATTCAAAGAATATTTGCCCATTCATTCATTCTCTTTCAGATCTACCTAGTCTCCATCCTATAGGATTGTCTTCATAAAAGGTAAAAATCATATTAAAACTTCAAAAAAAATCCAGTTGCCTGGCCACCAGGGTTCAAGCTATTGCAGTCTTAAGCTCTTTGAAGGAATCTATTTTTATTTCCTCTCTAGCAAGTAAGTCTTTTTTCCTTCTTATTTTTATTATTCCCTGTATGGCTGTCTTTCTTCCTTTTATCATGTTTTTTTTTTAATTACATTTTAGATATAATAGTTGTTTTTAGCGTTTGTGTTTACATTTTTACTTCTTATTCTGGACCCAATATTCTTATATGTTCTTCATAGTTTAAGGGCAAGGGTCACCAATAAAAACACATTTCTTTCCGCACAAACTTTATTCACATTGCCTTACATATTTCATGGCTTAACAACCACCTCTTCACGGGCCATCTCTTTTCAAAAAATAATAACATTATTTTTTTTAAAACCCAATGGTTATTCTTTGCTACATACTGCATTAATAATTGTCTACTAACAAAATACATTTATTAAATTTAATTGCAGATTGCTTACTTACAGTTCTGAAGGAGAAACAAGTACTTCACAACTGTACGTAAGCAATCTGCTACATTTTCGTAATTAAGATTTACATCGGAACCATAAGGTTGAACAGTGGTCCATATTTTTAGTAATTATATTAACCAATTTACTGTTAAATTGTAATTTTATATATTTTAACTAGCGTGCCTGTGTTTTTAACTAATGAGAGTTTTACCCCTTTTTTATCTGTGAAATATAATTTTTTTAAATTTTATTATAATTTTTACCTTGTATTTTAACTTAGATTTTAATTTCTATTTCTATTTCTATTCTAAGCTAGTGTTGTTTTCTGTTTGTTGTTTAATCAAAATCCGGTTGTGTACTTCGTATTCAAGAAGTATTTTTGTGTCAATAAGCACTGAAGATAGAGCTGTTGCACTGAAAATGCACTTTGTCGTAATAAACTTGTGGAGGAAAGCAGCCGTAGATCATCCAGATAGACTGTATGCCGTGAAAGGTTGCACAAAGGCAAAGTATATTGCTGCCTCCCAAACACAAATTAATCAAAAATTTGAATATTCCTTTAAATTTATTTTATAAATTGTTAAAGATGCCCTGGCATGAGACCTCTAGCTCTTCGTGTCCAGCATTTGGGTAGAAAGTTCTTATTCATGTTTATACGTATGCATAAAATTCTTCCATTAATGTAGGGAGGATTTAAAATGAGGAGTACTTATTACTAAAGAACTCCACAGACACACCAATGCAACATTATATTATTAAAATAACATGATCGATGATCTATAATAAGATCAATCGTCAAAGCTAAAGTTAATATATATGGTGGTAAATAACCCCTAAAGTATCAATAATGATACCCTCAACCTAGGTTTGAGGAACCTTCATGTCTATTCCCACTTGGTCAAAAAATGTCTGGGTATGCCTAGGGACTGGTCCTCAGGCACCAAACCACAAGCCTATTACTAGATAAGTCCGTCATGCAGCGGCTGCGTAAACTAAGCAGATTTCCCACGTGAAGTTTTACAATAGAGAAATTTCACGAGAGCCGAACAGTTACGGAAACGGCCGAACTAGCTATTGATGGTAACTCAAGACTAGTACCGAAATTAGCCGATGTATCTCGTCCGTTATCCGCATAAAGTCCGTCACGCAGGGGCTGCATAAACTAAGCAAATTTCCCACAAGCAGAAATCAGCTATTGAGGTTGAACTCATGACGCGAGTTTCGACACATTTCTTCAAATGTCCATCGATCCTACCCTGGAGATAACGAAAATGAGATCTGTTCAAAATTATATATATATATATATATATATATATATATATATATATATATATATATATATATATATATATATATGACTGCTAACGCTCTAGCTGTCGCAATTTTTGTTTGATCGTTACCGAACTCGATATTTAGTCGTTTTATGTAAAAAGACAGACCAAGTTCTTTAATGGCTGAAACTGGACCAGTGGGAGGGGAGTTTAGAGGGGAGGATTTTCGAAATATCTCCGTTACTATACATCGGATCGAAAAATTGTATAGAATCAATCTTATTGCAAATTATATTTACTATTAATACTGTTATTTACATTTATTCACTATCTTGAATATTAACCGAGATATTTGCATTTGTATTAAATGTGGGCAGATAACGAACGAGTGTTTCCCGCCCAATGCTAGTTCGGGCGTTTTCGTACCTGTTCGGCTCTCGTGAAATTTCTCTATTGTAAAACTGCACGAGGGAAATCTGCTTAGTTTACGCAGCCCCTGCGTGACGGACTTTTTTGGTTCTTATTCTGGACCCAATATTCTTATAGATGTACACATTTATTTCCTCGGAAACTTTATTCCAACAACAAATGTTTCCCTGAATTTCTCAGAGTAAAATTTTATATATTTCTCATGAATATTTTTCTTTTTCTCGTGGATCATCTCCACTTTATGTGGGTCGTTACTCTCGTACCTATCGTTGGGTCCAGGATATAGTCAAGTTTTCAATTGTCTTTGAAGGCAATGATGTGCTCGTACCTCGCTGACCTGCGGCATCGACAGCGTACACCTCTTCAGGAGCTCCATGATAGGTTGCTTCGCCTTGTGATCAGCAACATGTTATGTGGACAATTCCCGACCACATGGGCCGGTGTTTCGGTCTCCCTGACGCACCTTCGACAGAGGGGCCCAGCGTCCGCTGACTCGAGACAACTCCTGGAACACCAAGCAATGGGGCGTAATTTATATTCAGTTTGTCCATTCTGAAGCAGAGAACTGTTTCTCGGTCGAATGCTTGTTCAGTCCTAAGTTTTCTTTAAAACAGTGGACTCCCCTGTCACACTGCCACTTGCATGATGTCCAGAACCTCAAAGGACTCTTCTCTGAGAGTCCGCCTTATTTTCTTGACCGAGACTGTGTCCCCTCAGCTTCATAATGGAAGATCCCCAGAAACAGTGGATCGCTCACCCGCGCAAATTCGCAAGCTATTGATAGATGCTTAAGTGGTGCCTCCCATTCTTTACGATAACGACGCGGAGCGTAAAAAAAGTCCGTCACGCAGGGGCTGCGTAAACTAAGCAGATTTCCCACGTGAAGTTTTACAATAGAGAAATCTGCCTAGTAATAACCTATTCTCACGAGGACGAATAGTTAGTGAAACGGCCACACTACCGCTAGTGCGCTCGGCGGAAACTCCCGAACATAGCCAACCACACTCACAATACAAATCCAAATATCTCCACCAAAATAAGATTGGTTCTATACAATTTTTTGATCCGACGTATGGTAACGGAGATATTTCGAATTTTCGAAAATCCCCCCCTCCCACTGGTCCGATTTTAGCCATTAACGAACTTGATCTTCCTTTTTACATAAAACGATTAAATTCCGAGTTTGGTAACGATCAAACAAAAATTGTGACCTCTAGAGCGTTAACAGACAAATATATATATATATATAGATATATATATATATATATATATATACAATATATATAATTTTGAACGGACCTCATTTTCGTCATCTCCTGGGTAGGATCGATGGACATTTGAAGAAATTTTTCGAAACTCGCGTCATGAGTACGACCTCAATAGCTGATTTCCCTTAAGGGAAATCTGCTAACATGGCTGAATTTGTAGCTGCTGGCAGTCCAAGCATAGACTTGACACAACGTCGTATCACGACATCGATACCTCCCAGCAAGGCTTGACGAAGCTTACTAAGCGGCGCTGTCTGTAATGGGTGTGTCAGAGTAGGCAAGTACTGTTATTATTATTTGTTAACGTCCACTTTTTCCAACGATGGCTAATTGGGGCGGGTTATCTACAGGTTACCACCCTTTTCTAGCCAGGGTGAGGCTAAGGATTTTATTTAATGAATTCCGTCACTAAATAAATTCCTTGCCCAGGCGGGAATCGAACTCGCCACCAGGGAAGTACTGGCTGAGTACATTGAGTTTCTGTCTTAATTGTATTAATTAATTAATTGTATATGTATAATTTTATTTTTAATTTTGTTGTGTTTTATGATTATTGTAAGTACTTCATGTTAGCATATTCCCTATATATTCCCTTAAGGGAAATCAGCTATTGAGGTCGTACTCATGGTGCAAGTTTCGAAAAATTTCTTCAAATGTCCATCGATCCTACCCAGGAGATGACGAAAATGAGGTCCGTTCAAAATTATATATATATATATATATATATATATATATATATATATATATATATATATATATATATATATATATATTTGTCTGTTAACGCTCTAGCGGTCGCAATTTTTGTTTGATCTTTACCAAACTCGGAATTTAATCATTTTATGTAAAAAGGAAGATCAAGTTCGTTAATGGCTGAAATCGGACCAGTGGGAGGGGGGGGGGGGTTTAGAGGGGGGATTTTTGAAAATTCAAAATATCTCCGTTATTATGCGTCGGATCGAAAAATTGTATAGAATAAATCTTATTGCAAATTAAAGTTACTATAAATATTGTTCTATACATTTATTCTGTATTTTGAATATTAACCGAGATATTTGCATTTGTATTCTGCGTGTGGTCACCAGTAGGCTATGTTCGGACTTTCCGCCGAGAGCTCTGGCGGCCGTTTCTATAACTATTTGTCCCTCGTGAATAGGTTTAGAGGTTAGGTTAACTGTTTTTGGGGGCTAGAAACTACTGGGTTATTACGCCCTAAATAATGTTTTAGGTTTAGAGGTTTCTTACTACTACAGTTGTTATTAAGCAGATTTCTCTATTGTAAAACTTCTCGTGGGAAATCTGCTTAGTTTACGCAGCCCCTGCGTGACGGACTTTTTTTTTAATGAATCTGGTTTTATTTTTCATCATTAAAATCATGTGATATACTCATTTGTATGTACATCGAGATTAAATAAATGACCCCGTTTGAAGGGACGATAGGATAGATAGGAATTATAGAGAATTGTTTCATGGGTTTAACGTTTCCCTGAGAATAAATCTGCTAACAACGAAAATGAGGCCCGTCCAACTTTACGCAAAATGATGAAATGGACTTTCGACTTGTGAAAATCAATGAAATTTGACAGAAAATATTGAAAGGCGATGTAATTTTTTTATCATTCGCAGTGCAAAGGGAAAAATAATTGTTTTTATTTCTGATAATCTATTATCTCTTTACTTCTATTCAGAGAGAGATAGAACAAAAAAATACAAGTTTGAGCCAGCTGAAGGAACGTGGAGACCTAGAGATAATTATATTTATATAAATAAAGATATCTATAGCAGTTGCTAGCACTCGGTTAGGGAGTGATTGACTCATTACGTAACTCGCGGTAACATTGACGTCATCCCGTAGTCATGCAATTTCAGTTAGTTCAGAGAACGGAATTATAATGTTCAATAGTATTCCATTTGAACAAAAAACCTGTTGGTTTACCAGTTGAAAACACATTTGAACAAACATTTATTTAAATATTCAACTTCCTAGGAACAATTACCTATTAATTTGGAACTCTATGATTATCTGTAATAAAGGGGAAGACTGAAAACAAAGAACGAGTCCGAATAAAAAAATGTGCAAACCAGACTAATTTAGTTTATTTTTTACCTTATTTTGATGGATTTAACAACCAAATTTCACCAATTTAGGCTGAAAACATGTATGAAAAAACACGCCGTAAATCACATCATTTTTAGCAGATTTTACTTCAGTGACTCCTTATTAGTTTTACACACGATGCGATTTTCTAAAAATGTCCATAGATCCTGTCTAGGAAATGACGACAATGAGATCCGTTTAAAATTTGATACACACACACACACACACACACACACATATATATATATATATATATATATATATATATATATATATATATATATATATATATATATATCTGTTAACGCTCTAGTGGTCGTAAATTTTGTTTTATCGTTAGCAAACTGGATATTTAAACGTTTTATTAAAAATAAAGATCAAGTTCGTGGAGGAAATTTTGAAATGTCTCCTTAGTTAAAGGTCGGATCGAAAAAGTGTGTAGACCAAATCTTAATTCAAATTAAATGTTCTTGATTATTAACCGAGATATTTGCTTTTAGCAGATTTACCTTCAGGAAAATATATATTATATACTATAGGAAAATATACATTATAAACCTTTATATAATGTATTCATAAATACATGTATGTATGGAATTTGAGCTAATTTTTTTAAGAATATATTATATAAGTACAAATGCTATTTATATACATAATTATATGTAAATAAATCATTTGACATAATAATAATACATTTTGTATAGAAAACAAAATTGTTTGACGTATACTAATATGTTATAACTGAATGAAAATAAATTGCATTTCAATATACTTGTTGACGTATAAGTAACTATACGCACGTTTCACGCGCCTTCCTTAGAATCCCGATAAAAATATGCCATGACCGGCGTAATGTTGTTATCAGTTGCACGCACTACAGACCGAATTCCTGCCAAGCATAGCTGGCTGGATGTGGGGTGGATCTGTGAATGGCTACCCTCTCATCAGATACTCATTCGCCTTGTGTCCATGAAGATTTTAGCCGATTTCCCTGAAGTTAAATCAGCTATATACTCATGACGCGATTTTCAAAACATTTCTTCAAATGCCCATCGATCCTACCTAGGAGATAACGAAAATGAGGTCCGTTCAAAACTGTATATATATAAAATTGTAACCTCTGTCTGTACATTGATTTTTTTCGTGAAATTTCACGATAACTTTTCGTTTCACATGTCATAGACACCATAACTGCATTTTGTTTCTTTGGTGTCTGTTTGTTTATTTGTTTGTTACCTTTTCACGCATAAACGCCTGAACCGAATTTTATGAATCTTGGTATGTATATTACTACTAACCCAACTTAGACTTTAGGCTATATTAATATCCTCTGAGAAGAACAGGAGTGGGGGTTATAAGGGAGGCCTGAAATTAAAAATAGCGATATTTCGTTTCCTATTGGTTTTTCGGCAGTTATGCACATAACAAAAGTTGTTTATTTTGTTATTTAGAGTAACTTTTATTATATTCACTTTTGTCGTATACCGAATTATAAACGAGATATACGCTAAAACCTATAGCGGACGTGAACAATTTTATTTGGGGAAAAAACACCCAACCGAAGTAAATAAAACCCGGTATGTGCATTAGCACTAACGCTTTCATTATAATAAGCCATACCAACATTTCTAGCAACGGGCAGGAGTGGGGGTTATAAGGGAGGGCTGAATTTAAGAATAGCGGTATTTCGTTTCCTATTGCATTTCCGGCAAATATGCACATAAAAAAAGTTGTTTATTTTGTTATTCAGAGAAACTTTTTTTATATACGCTATCGTCGTATACCGAAGTATAAAGGCGTTATACGCTAAAAATTAAAGCGAGAGTCAACAATTTTATTTGGCACAAAGACTCAACCGAACTAAATAAAACACTCAGTATGTGTATTAGCACTAACACCTTCCTTATAATAACTTATACTATTTCTAGGGACGGGCAGGGGTTATAAGGGAGGCCTGAAATTAATAATAGTGATATTTTATTTCCTATTGGTTTTTCGTCAAATATGAACATAACAAAAGTTTTTTTTTTTTGTTATTTACAGAAATTTGCTCAACAATTCTTTTCAATATGAACTACCAGGTACAGCACCTGGAAAAATTAATTTTTATGTATGATAATATTTTGTCCTTAATAATTCAAATCTATGCACAATGCACAGGAAACGGGAAATATGACAATACGGAGGACAGTGAAGTCTTGCATAAAAAAATAATTTTATTATTAATAAATCCACAGAAACGACGGGTATTACCCCGTATAACACTGGGACGGGTAAATGTCGAAATATTGTGCAATGTCAAGCCTTGCCAAAAAAATATCATCACCATTCAGCCTCAAATGAATTCCCGGGCGAAGCCGGGTATGTGAGCTAGTATATATATATATATATATATATATATATATATATATATATATGTCTGTTAACGCTCTAGCGGTCGATATTAGCGGATTTCGCTTAAGGAAACCTAAGTTTAACGAAATCGGACATGGGGGAGGGGGGAATTTTCGAAAATTTTAAATATCTCCGTTATTATACGTCATATCCAAAAAGTGCATAGAACAATTCTTGTTGCAAATTAAATGTTCTATAAATGTCGTCTTATACTTGTTTTCCATATCTTGATTATTAACTGAGATATGCATGTTTTAGTATGCAGCCTTCAGTAAGCCTCCACTCCTACTCATGTCATATTAACAATCGCTTTCAATCATTAAGCACTTTATTTGAAGCTTAAATGCAATATAAAGTTTTCCTTGTTGAGATAAATGCAAATATGTGGCGCTAGATGGAAATCGGTTTAGTTAAGGCAGCCCCTGCGTGATGGACGTTTTCTTATAAATTTTGTTATACACCTTATTTCTCTAAATAGAATATTAACCGAAATATTTGCATTTTTAGCAGATTTTCCTTAAAGGATATAAAAAAAGGTCTTCAATGTCCATCGATCCTACCCAGGAGATGACGAAAATGAGGTCCGTTCAAAATTATATATATATATATATATATATATATATATATATATATATATATATATATATATATATATATATTTGTCTGTTAACGCTCTAGCGGTCGAAATTTTTGTTTGATTGTTACCAAATCGAAATTTTATCGTTTTATGTAAAAAGAAAGATCAAGTTCGTTATTGGCTGAAATCGGACCAGAGGGAGGGGGGGGGGGTTAGAGGTGGGAATTTTTGAAAATTCGAAATATCTCCGAATCAATCTTATTGCAAATTAAATTTACTATAAATATTGTTCTATACATTTATTCTGTATCTTGTATATTCACCGAGATATTTGCATTTGTATTGTGTGTGGTCGGCAGAAGTCGGCTATATTCGGGACTTCCCGCCTAAAGCTAGTTCGTCCGTTTCCGTAGATCATTACCAGTCGGATATAAACATGTTATACAACCAATTTTGTTAAACTATTCATGTTCTACAATTATTGTATTGTATATTTACTTTTAGCTCAGATATTTCGCGACCTATTCTTACTTATTTGTTTTCAGCGGTGAGTAAACTCCTCTACCAGTTATCCAATTTTGACTTCAATAGTGATACGGAGGAAATTCGACTAGAGAATATATGGAGAGTTGACATTACTACTGTGTCATTTCGTCACACGGGGAAGTCTGCTTAGTTCACACAGCCCTTGTGTGATCAACTTTTATGCACATTAGTTTTCCAGGGTTTAAAAGAGATATGAGAGCATACATTCTCGCTGAACCTTCCAGTAATGCAGGTTTGTGACATCACTCCCATGTTATAGGGGCCTTCTTAGTCACCTTTTATAACACGTCACCCATAACTTCGGGTCGTATCTAACCCCCACCCCAATGATGTTGCACCCAGCCTTCTAGTACTATCAGCAGGTTTCCCTTGAGGGAAAGTAGCTAATGTAGTTATACTCATGACAACATTTTCAAAACGTTTCTCCAAATGACCTCATTAGTCCACCCAAGAAATTAATCCTACCTGAGAATGACAAACGTTTGTTTAAATATATTTATATATGCTTTGTAGTCACAATTCTTCCTTGATAGTTATAAAAGTTTTACATAAAATTAAAAAGTCCGTCACGCAGGTGCTGCGTAAACTAAGCAGATTTCCCACTTGAAGTTTTACAATAGAGAAATTTCAGAATAGAGATTCAAACAGTTACGGGAACAGCCCGAACTAGCTCTTGACGGAAACTCACGGCTAGACCCGAAGTTAGCCGATCTCATCTCAGAAGCTGAAAACAGAAAAATGCAAATATCTTGGTTAATATTCAAGATACAGAACAAATGTATATAACATTATTTATAGTAAATTTAATTTGCAATAAGATTGATTCTATATAATTTTTCGATCCGACGTATATTAACGGAGATATTTTGAATTTTCGAAAATCCTCCCCCTCTAAACTCCCCCTCCCACTGGTCCGATTTCAGCCATTAACGAACTTGATCTTTATTTTTGCATAAAACGTTTAAATATCGAGTTTGGTAACGATCAAACGAAAACTGCGACCGCTAGAGCGTTAACAGACATATATATATATATATATATATATATATATATATATATATATATATATATATATATATATATATATATATAATTTTGAACGGACCTCATTTTCGTCATCTCCTGGGTAGGATCGATGGACATTTGAAGAAATTTTTCGAAACTCGCGTCATGAGTACGACCTCAATAGCTGATTTCCCTTAAGGGAAATATGCTAAAATCACGGTCATTATTGACCATAATCGGTTCAAGAGGAGTCAGGGAATTATACAGGTTAAAAAATGCAAATTCTTAAATATTTCCTTTCCATCCGATCAAAAGTGAATTATTTTTTGACATACATACACCCAATCTTCTTGCAAGAAAAATGTTACACAGTTATTGATCCATTAATTTTTTCCTAACTGGAATATTAACATGTATGAAAATCCCTATATTACCAACGAATGGGGCTAACTAATTTTTAAAAAATATAAAATGAATGTACACACACTCTCTCACACACACATATATATATGTGTGTGTGAGAGAGTGTGTGTGTGTGTTAAACTATGGTATTAATTAAAATTACTTACGAACTGAATAGTGGTGTACAAAAAATTGTTCATAGCCAATCTTATCGCAAATAAAATTACCTATAAATATACAGTATATGTCCAATTTATTTTGGAAATATTCTTAATGATAACTACGAAGAGAGAAATCGAGCTGAGCACAACGAGAACGAGTTGATGCCATTGCTTCGAATGAGGATTCATGTCTACTTTTTGTTCCGATTCGCATTGTTCTGTCCATTTTATGCAGACACACGATTCCTAGTGTTTGAGTCATCGCTAATCACTCATTCGACACAGGGAAACGATCGACAGCTATTATTTGTCAACAAAATATTAATGCGCAACATCTGCAATTGCCCTTATATTGACCGTAATCTGAACATCTTAAAAAAAGCCCGTCACGCAGGTGCTGCGTTAACTAAGCAGATTGCCCACGCGTGGAACGTATTTGTATTTATCTCAAAACTTAAAAGTTCAATGAGAACAATATTTGGTAAGTAAGCTGCAAATAAAGTGCTTCATAGCATAATAGACTATTGTTAATATGACATGAGTAGGAGTGGGGCTTTACTGAAGACCGAAAACTAAAAAACGCAGATATCTCGGTTAATAATCGAGATTGTTAAAAAACGTACTTAACAACATTTAAAAAAATATTACGTTTGCTATAAAATAAATTATATGCAATTTTTCGATCCGACGCATAATAACGGAGATATTAAGAATTTTTGAAATTCTCCCCTCTAACCCCCCCCCTCCCACTGGTCCGATATTAGCCGTTAATGAACTTGATCTTCATTTTTACATAAAACGTTTCAATATCGAGTTTGGTAACGATCAAATAAAAATTTGGGAAACCAAGATCGTTAACAGACATATATATATATTAAGGGAAATTGCTAAAAATATTAGCATATTATCCTTCAGAGAGAGAGAGAGAGACAATAAGCTGTTATATTGAGAAGTACTTTATTGGAAAGGCGGCGTAGATACCAAATATTGTTCTTATTGAACTTTTACGTTTGGAATAAACTAGAACATTCCCCTTTGATCTATGCCGACCACCTATATATAAGGCACCAGCAAGCTGCGAGTCAGTCAGTTTTATTCTCTCCAGTCTTGATGTTCACATCAGTGCTACAGTGCGACTTAGTGCTGTGCGGTAAAGTGTTTTTTATAAGAAGAACAGTGTTGTGCCGTGACTGTAAGTAACAGTTTAGTGCCGTGTTTAAGACATTGCAGTGCCGCTAAGTAAAGGACAGTGCAGTACCGCGAAGTAGAAGACAGTGCAGTGCCGCGAAGTAAAGGACAGTGCAGAATCTTTCTGTGAATTTCAGTGAATTATTGGACTGTGACTATATGTCGGATCGTAACGCTAATGTATATGTGAGTAGTAATTAAGAATAATCACCAAGCTTATTGTATTGTGAAATAAATTTTGCTATATACATTTATTCTCTATCTTGAATAAACTTGCGAGTATTTGCATTTTTCAGTTGTCAACCTTCAGCAAACCCCCTTTTACTGGTTTTGGTAATAAAAAAACGTAACAATATATATATATATATATATGATATTTTTATATATATCATATATATATATGTAAATACCTTAAGGGAAATATGCTAAAACGTATTAGCAGATTTCCTTTATAGTGCAGGCATAAGTAAACCCTCACTCCTACTCATGTCATATTAACAATAAGCTGTTATATTGTGAAGTACTTTATTGGAAGCCTAAATACCAAATATTGTTCTTATTGAACTTTTACGTTTGGAGATAAATGCAAATCGGACCAGGGAGAGGGAGGGGGGGGGGTTTAAAGGAGGAGAATTTTGAAAATTCAAAATATTTCCGTTACTATATGTCGGATCGAAACAATGTATAGAATCAATCTTTATCATTTATTCTCTATCTTGAATATTAACCGAGATATTTACATTTTTCAGCTGTCAACCTTCAGCAAACCCCCCTTTCTACTCATTTTACATAAACATTACTCGGCTATGTAATAAACCACATCATTCGAAGCTTAAATACCAAATATTGTTTTCAAGAGACATTTATTATTCGAGATACACGCAAATATGTTCTGGTGACCCCTCCCCCCCACTTCTTAAGTTTTTGGACTTCTTAAACTTGATTAATTGAGATAAAAATTATTCTGATTCATTATAAATTATAGTACTAGATATAGTAAATAGTTTTCAATCAAATTAATACGTTATATTCAGATATATTACCGTAATTGTTTTTCTTTCCGGTAAGAAGTTGGCAGAACTGTTTGTTTACTTTTCAGATGCGTTCCATCGGGAGGTTTCTTATTACCGTTTGTATTTATTCACTTAGTATTCATGGTGGTGTTGTGTTACCGGTATGTAGATTTATTTATTGTTAAACTTCACGCGGGAAATCTGCTTAGTTAGTATCTGCATGACGGACATTTTTACATAGAAATAGAGAATATGTGGTGATACGAGGTCACAAATATGCTACACCAGAACTTGGGAGATGTTATTTTTTGCTTCAAATAGATCATGTAAATACATCGCCAAATGGGAGGAATTATGTATGTCCTTGTTGCTGTGGCTATAGGGAATATCGATCCGCCAGTTGAGAAGTCAATGGAATGCCAAGGCCACTCTTACGGTCTCTACTACAAACACTGTATGACATAATGTTTGAACTGAACCTTTTAACGAAGATTAAATGATTCAGGCGTCGAGGGAAAATATATTGGTTGACAAACATACAGAAATAGCGGCTGAAGTTGACCGTAACACAGTCATGACGTCACAGCACACGATGACGTTAAACTTAGTTAAAAAGCAGGTCAACATAAAATGGGAAGTGTTATGGCCTCAGACACAAGCAAATTTACTTGAAACAAAAGACAATATTCTTCAAGGACTCTCAATCAAGAATTCCAGAAGAGAAGAAGTTGGTTTTTGCTCATTTGAGTCATGGACATTCACGCATAATACTAAAACACCTCATGACTAAGACTGAACCACCATTATGTTCACTTTGTAATACAGAAAGTCCGTCGCGCAGGGGCTGCGTAAACTAAGCAGATTTCCTACGGGAATATTTACAACAGATAAATCTACACACTGGTAACACCACCGTGAATGTTAAGCGAATAAATACAAACGGTAAGAAGAAATCTTAAGTCAATTTACTAGAATCTTGACCTGAAAGAAGAGCAATTATATCTGAATATAACATATTAATTTTATTTAAAACTATGTACTATACCTAGTACTGTAAATTATAATGAATCAGAATAATTTTTATCTCAATCAGTAAAATTATAGCAGTCCAAAAACTTAAGACATGGGGGGGGGGGAAGTCACAAGAACATATTTGCATCTATCTATCTATCTATCTCTTGAAAACAATATGTCGTATTTAAGCTTGGAAAAATGTGGTTTATTATATAACAGATCATTGTTTATGTAAGATGAGTAGAAGTGGGGGTTTGCTGAAGGCTGAAAAAAGCAAATATCTCGGTTAATATTCAAGATAGAGAATAAATGTATATAGCAATATTTATAGAACATTACATTTGGAATAAGATTGGTTCCATATAATTTTTCGATCCGACGTATGGTGACAGAAATATTTCGAATTTTCGAAAATTCTACCTAAACCCCCTTCCCACTGGTCCGATTTCGGCCATTATCGAATTTGATCTTTCTTTTTACATAAAACAATTAAATATCCAGGTTGGTAACGATAAAGCATCTAGTGATTAGGGCTAATCACCATTATGTCCAGTTATGTAATACATTAAAAAAATAAAATTAGAATAATTTTCAGCACTATAAAAGATAAAATGAAAGACGACTAATCCTAATACAATGTCTATAAAATAAATTGTTCAATTAATCTGTGACGAATTGTTTATAGGAGAATCGTCGCTAACCTATAGGAAGAGATTTCTTATAGCTTTCTTTGACGTTTAAACATAAATTTAATTTTGGCGAAGTAGAAATTTTAGGTTAAAACAAAACCGTATCAAGCGGTAAAAAAAAGATCATGTCCACATAATTAAAAATAAACAGAATATTTTGATCAAGAAAACTGAAATAAGGAATTTACATAACGCATTAATCAAATGTTATAATAAACAACAAGTCGGTTAGATCAGACAGGACATTATTTAACAAGATTTAAAATTCAAGACAATGACAAATGTACTTGCGACTTACAGACAACACAAACGTTTTTACATATACTTTATGACTGCACAACATTTAGTCAAAATAGATCAAATTTAATAATGAACATAATTTTAAAAGGAGGTAATTGGCCAGAACCACCTCATATTATATTTAACAAATATAATAAAGAATTTATAAAGTTTATCAAAAGTATAGACATAGATGTAGCAAAAATGCATTAGAATGTAAGTTGATTGTGAGGAATGGGAATTATAATTCAATATATTTACCTTACATAGACTCGCAAATTAAACATCGTTGAGTTTAAGATTAATTTTAATTGATATGCTTTTGTTCTTATTGTATTTATTTATTTACTTTTCATTTCATTTATTAATTCTGTTTGTAATTACCATACTTATTTTTAATATTGTATTTTATTTTTATCTTTTATTTTTTTTTTTTTTTTTTTTTTTATTTCTTGAATATTTGAATAGATAGTTGATAAACAAATATTTATTGTAAAATAATGATGTATTTAAACATAATAATACATGTAATATGCCATGTGTACAACATGTATTCGAATAAATAACTCCTCACAGGGTTACTATGAGGAGAAAAAAGAAAAGAAAAAAAAAAGTCCGTCACGCAGGGGCTGCGTAAACTAACAGATTTCCAGTGAAGAAATACAATAGAGAAATTCTCCATACAAGAGCCCAACAGTTAACGGCAAAGGGCCGAACTAGGTTTTGGCGGGAAATTAAAAAAATCCGGTATCGGCCCCAAATTTAAATAAAAATGCAAAATATCTTGGTTAATATTCAAGATAGGGAATAAATGTATATAACAAATATTTATAGTAAATTTAATTTACAATAAGATTTGTTCTATATAAGTTTTCGATCCGACCTATAGTAAACGGAGATATTTCGAAAATTCGAAATTCCTCCCCTCTAAACCCCCCCCCTCCCACTTGGACCGATTTCAGCCATTAACGAACTTGATCTTTCTTTTTACATAAAACGATTAAATTCCGAGTTTGGTAACGATCAAACAAAAATTGCGACCGCTAGAGCGTTAACAGACAAATATATATATATATATAATATATAAAGTATATATAATATATAATATATATAGATATATATATAAAATTTTGAACGGACCTCATTTTCGTCATCTCCTGGGTAGGATCGATGGACATTTGAAGAAATTTTTTCGAAAACTCGCTTCATGAGTATACGACCTCAATAGCTGATTTCCCTTAAGGGAAATCTGCTAAAAAAGTCGGTTAGATGTAAATGTGACTATGTTCTCTTTCGGCATCGATTTTAGCATATTTCCCTTAAGGCAAATCAGCTATTGAGGTCGTACTCATGACGCGAGTTTCAAACAATTTCTTCAAATGCCCATCGATCCTACCCAGGAGATGACGAAAAATGAGGTCCGTTCAAAAATATATATATATATATATATATATATATATATATATATATATATATATATATATATATTTGATATTATAATATATATACATATATATTTGTCTGTTAACGCTCTAGCGGTCGCAATTTTTGTTTGATCGTTTCCAAACTCGGAATTTAATCGTTTTTATGTAAAAAGAAAGATCATTCCCTATCTTGAATATTAACCGAGATATTTGGATTTGTATTGTGAGTGTGGAGAGTTTTCCGCCGAGCGCACTAGCGCTAGTGTGGCCGTTACACTAACTATTCTTCCTCGTGAGAATAGGTTATTACTAGGCAGATTTCTCTATTGTAAAACTTCACGTGGGAAATCTGCTTAGTTTACGCAGCCCCCTGCGTGACTGACTTTTATTTCAAACTTCAAGCATTTTTCTGTAATTGATTTTTATGTGAAAACATCAATTGAGGTTGTACTAATGCTGCGATTTACGAAATATTTTCCTGAAATATCCACTAATCCTATCTAGAATATGAAGACCATTTAAAATTGTATTTATATACATGTCTGCTACCACTCCAGGGATAGCAATTTTTGTTTGATAGTTACCAATATTTATTTAATGTGTACCAAACTTGATATACAAGATTTTCATGCAAACCTGTAGATCAAGTTCGTTAATGAATAAAATCGGGACATATATAAACATTCTTATATATAAAACATTCTCATATATGTTTACCGTTAATAGACAAGCATATATACTTTTTAGAACTGACCTCATGCCTTTAACCCTCCGTCAGGGGCACCTGATCTACCAGGCACAAGCTGTTTACTTATAGATAGCTCGTCTCTCCAAGTAGGCGTAAACTTTCCTTCACTCCTAGTACCTTCCTCCCTCCTAATATAGGCCATCTTATACGCAAGGTACGTATAAGATAAGGTAGCGCCATTCGCGAGTAGCCAATCAGAATGCAGCAAGCCTCTACGTCACTGGGCTGAAAGATTCCTGGCGGACAAGCCGAAATACGATCAATATAAGCAGTTTTCTGATTAATTTGGCGAATAAAAAATTGTTAAAATGGTATATGTCTGTAAATAAAACAAAATAACTTTAGTTGAATATATTTTATTTCAAATAAACCATGTACAAATTAGATTCCATTAAAAATAAATACATAATAGTTCCTTAAAATTTATATATGTTGGGTTTACATTTAAAAATCGTAATTTTTCTAGGTAATTAGCACAACAAAAAGTAAAAACTTTACTATAATAAGATGAAATCTCCAAAACATGAAAACAGTAATGACTTCTATTATACAAACAAATAAAAGTTAATAAAATTGAGATTAACCAAGCAATAAACAATGATACCCAGTTAAAAATGACTAAATTATTTTAAAACATCAGCTAGTAGTCAATATAGGTACAAGATTTTTAAAGGTTATCATTGGCATGTAGTCCTCCTTGTAATAAAAAGATGCTTATATTTAGTCACTGGAAACCTTGGTTTTTCCAGTAGCATCCTTGTGAAGAGAATGGCACTGATGTTGGAGCATATGCATTGAAACCGAACTGTCCCATAGAATAACTAACTGTGGACGAAACATGTAATATCATTAATGATAGACCATGGGAAGTAAACTCCTATAGTGCTCAATAGAAAACACTACAAGAAGATAATTCTGTTGCTCAGACTTTAAAACTTATCTTTTTTAAAAAAAAAAGCTGTCATTGGCATGTAGTCCTCCTTGTAATAAAAATATGCTAAACATTTTGAGCCGCAGGGAATCCCTGGTTCCAGTAGCATCCTTGTGAAGAAAATGGCACAGATGTTGGAGCATATGCATTGAAACCGCACTGTCCCATAGAATAAATAACTGCGAAGGAAACATGTAATATCATTAATGATGGAGCATGGTAAAAAAAATCTCCTATAGTGCTCTATAGGAAACAATACAAGAAAATTATTCTGTTTCTAATATTTTTAAATCTTACCTTTTTAAAAGCTCCCATTCGCATGAAGTCTGTCTTGTCCCAAACAGTTGCTGCTGATATTTTTTGAGTGTATGCATTGAAACCGCACTGCCCCATAGAATAAATAACTGCGAAGTAAACATGTTATATCATTAATGATGGAGCATGGAAATATACTCCTATAGTGTCTATAGGAAACACTACAAGAAAATTATTCTTTTCTTACATTTTAAAAGCTCCCATTCGCATGAAGTCTGTCTTGTCCAAAACAGTTGCTGCTGATATTTTTTGAGTGTATGCTCTGAATTTGAGCTTTGGATAATAATTGGGATAACAAATCCTTTCCATTTCTTTTTTTCACTGCATTTTTTCTTACTTTTTGCATTTTTATCTGGTAAATAACTGTTAGCAATTTAGTAACTCTCTTTTTTAAATTAAAGTTATTACTTTCTAAATTTTTTACTTGGATCAGCAAGGACTTTAATTGGGATTCATATTCAGCAATTTTTTCCTTTAAGAGAATACATCCATCACAATCAACTTCTTCTGTATTACATGAAAAATCACTTTTCAGCTTTTTCGGAGAAATCTCATTAATGTGACGCAGGGCACGTTGAGTTATTTCACGTTTTTTACTCCTACAGTCTCTAGATGTTTCACATTTTGAGTCAGAAGTAAGAGCTAGTAGGTGTTTGTTTACTTACGGACGATACTGGTAAATTAAGATGCGGCACAGCTTCTTCTTTTTCTACTTTTAATATCAATCTATTAGGAAACATAGTCTAACAATTCTGCTTGTAAATTCCTTTGGTAATCACTATCACTGAAATGTTCTGAACAACCCCGAGCAAAAGTAGGATTAAATTTCAAATCTCCTCATCTACACAGAACTATCCACTGTTTCTTAATTTCTTCGTTTTTCGGGAACCGGTGATAAGATACAGACTTGCCTGTTCTCCTAGAGTTGTTGGAACATGTTGCCATAGCACACTCACTCAAAAAATCACTTATAACAATGGAAAATAAAACAATTAACTAAAAACACAACGATGCTAACGATGTAAACAAAGCTGAGTTCAGCCCAGTGACGTCATGCGCCAAAGTCGCAAAAATTTTTGATCTGCGCACCTGCGAATGGCACCCCCCCTTATACGTACCTTGGGCCATACTAGACCTATTCAAATTTTTCTCACATGCTCTAGAGACGCGAATTGCTGACCTTGGCTTGACAGGCTCATTGCGCCCGATCTCGATACGATTTTTTAAGCTAAGTTTCCTACAAACAATTTCCATATATATAGTAGTTTAGATTATTTTTACTACATATTTAGTGATTCTTTTAGCAATATTTTAGTAATATCATAATATTTTAGTAATAGTATCATACATTCCCGAGGGGAAAAAATGTTTATTCTTGTTTCAAACACTTCACGATGATGCCGAAATTGATAGCGAAACAGAAGAAAAAATGAAACCCAAAATAATTACATTTTATAAACAAACAAAAGGGGGTGTGGATACTGCAGATCAAATGTGCGCTACCTTCAGCGTCAGCAGAAACATAAAGCGCTGGCCAATGGTTATATTTTTTTTCCATGCTAACATTGGTGGGATCAACGCATATGTAAATATATCTAGGAAATCAGTTAGATTGCAAAAGCAGAAGACTTTTTCTGAAACAGTTACCCATGAATTGTTACTTCCTCACCTTCAAAGAAGAAGTTGCAGCACTGCTCCCATACAACCTGCAACTTCAGCTAAAAAGACTTTTCCCCCACTGTCGACAAAGAACTCTCATCCACTTATTCTGCCACCAAAAGACGTAGGTGCGTCACATGCACTACTGAGGCAGGTGTGAGACGCCTTTCCAATTACCAGTATCAAAAATACAACCAAGCCATCTGTATGAGTCACAAAATACTGCTATACCAACCTTGCTTTACTTCATGTAGATTCCTAACTTCTAGGGACATAGACCTCTCTGATTCTGACTAAGTTTAAAATATTTAAATTACTTTTGTAATTTAATTTAATACTTGAGATGTTTAATATGTTTTTTTACATCACATATTTCGGAGCATGTTAAATTAGTTTTAATAACTACCTATTGTTTTAAATATTACTTTTTTCAATACATATCCATTTTTCCTGACGAATTGCTTTTTACTTTAGCAACATACCTCCTCCCTAAGAGCAAATAACAGATTATTGTCAGCTTTTGTATACATAGAGCCATTTAGAAGGCTACTTTATAACCTGTGCCTACCAAGCACATTGCGCCCGAAGTCGAGTGGCCGGGAGGTGCGCCTGACGGAGGGTTAAACCTACGTATCGTTATCACAGAATCCAATTCAACGTATTCAGACAGAATAAATTTTCAACCAAGCTATTTCAATAAACACCAAGAAGAATTATTGGAAGAATTATGCTATTAGTAATTACACTAAACCAATGGACTAAATAAAAAAAAAAAAAAAAAAAAAAAAAAAAAAAAAAAAAAAAAATAAAAAAAAAATAAATAAAAAAAAAAAAGCTGTAGCAATTGCAATTTTAATCACTACCAAACTCGATATATAAGCGTTTTATGTAAAAAGAAAGATCAAGTTTGTAAACGGCTGAAATTTTAGGAAGAGGAATTTCGAAATATCTTCGTTATTATACGTCGAAAAGTGTATAGAACCAATGTTATTGAAAATTTTAATTTTCTATAAATGTTTTTTTTTCTATAGTGAATATTAACCGAGTATTCACTCGGGGGAGGGGGTGTTAACCCCTAATCGAGATATTTGGATTGTTTAGTTTTCAGCCTTCAGTAAACCCCCATTTCACACTCACGTCAAATTAACAATAAGCTGTTATATCGTGAACCATATTATTCTAAGTGTAAATACTAAATACTTTGTTTGTTTGGTTTGATTTACGTCCACTTTATGCTACTATGGCTAATCGGGACTGGTTATCTACAGGTCACCACCCATTTCTAGCCAGGGTGGGCCCAAGGAGTTTATTGAATGAGTCCGTCACTGAATAAATTTCTACTGCCGACGGCGGGAATCGAACCCGCCACTCTAGGTTTACCACGTGAGATTAAGACCAACGCCTTATCCCACACAGCCAACCTAAATACTTTGTGTGATGATGTCTTCATTAAAGATTTTACGTTCCTAACTCCTTAATGTTTATTTTATCTATACCATACTTTTTATTTAGCCGTTTCGGTCGTCACTAAATATCATATTTGTTACTGGCTAAAATCGGAACTGGAATAAGAGGGATTGGGTATTCAGAAATTAAAAATATCTCCATCATAACGAGTCGCTTCGTTCGCTGAAAAACTTGGATTAAAAGATATTTTTACTTTTTACCAAGATAATGACTCCAAGCATTCTTCGTTGATAGTGAAAGAGTGGCTTACATTTAACTGTCTCAAACTTATAAAGACATCTGCGCAGTCACCAGATTTAAATGTCATTGAACGTTTGTGGACAAAATTGGAGACAGAAATTCGAAAACATAATATTACAAACAAAGAAAATCTAAAAAAAGGCACTCTTAGAAGAATGGGGGAAAATTACCCGAGATTTTACCCAAAAACTCGTGGAATCTATCCCAAACCGCTTAAGAGAAGTAATCAACGACAAAAGACTTCCAACAAGATATTAAAGTTATATAAAATTACTTTTAATTTGAATTTTATTAAAGTGTATCATTTTCACTGTGAGGTCTGGAATTTCATTTTTGTTATTTTTATGCTCTGGCATTATTAATTATTGTTCAAGAGAGATATTTATTTTTTTCTAGATAAAATGTGTAATATTTTAGGGAGAACCTTTTTTAAAAAAATATGTTATTGTATATAATAAATGAACATTTTGTGAAATTTGTATGGTGCATCATTATCTCTGTTGGCTACTGTATTAGAGTAAGGGATGCTAATGAGTTAATGTTGTTTTGGGGCCGGGGAATAGTAGAGAGGGAGGCGAGGAAGCAGAGCGGAACTCCCTTCTACGTCAGAGGGCGGGGCCCTGCATGTTGTGTTTGTAGTTGCGCACACGCAGACAGTTTGGAGGCGCGCCTCTGACGTCAGAGCCTTGTGGAGTCAATGGACGGAGGGGGGCCGGCTGACGTCACTGACTGACGTAGCTAGGGGGGGTTGGCTGGCAGGAGGTGTTCACGTGAACAGCAGCCTCCCTGTCACGACGTGGCTGCGTGATCGGGGCGACGTCTCTGGTTGGCCCACCACTGCCGAGCCCATACACGCTTCATACTCCAACGCCACTCTTCGACAAAACTCATTCTTCTCTCGCACTCAACGAGAGTCAGTTCGGTGGTGAGCTTAGCTGTGCGACCATCAACTTGCCTTAACACTTAGTTCTACCCACAACTCTATCAACCAACACACAAGGTAAGCACTTCCAGCAAAACCATCCTAAACTTTCTCTTCATCCGTCTGCTCTTATAATTCTGGAATAGCACCCATACTCTTATCCATTCCAAGTAACACCATCCAAACATTACCACCATATTTCAGAACCATAGACAATAACCTTAATCTCATTCCACAAACCTAGACAGAGTTCTGTACTCATCTGGCTAGAGGAATCTATTTGGTCTCAAAACCTTTAAATAAAATCCTTAGTCCCACCCTGGCTAGAAAAAGATGGTAACCTACTGACAACCCTTCCCAATTAGCCTATGTACTTCAAAGCGGACGTTAATAAATGACACAACACACACCACAAGCTTTCTGGAATTCGTATACTAACTACTACTGGCCTTCATTCCCTTTAACTCTTTCTACCAGATCAAATACTTCCACATAATATCAATTTGGCGTAAAATCAACAACTTAACTATCTTTAGAAACTATTATTTATGCATTAGCTAAATTCCATTCCTGTATAAGATCTATGCTTAATTACAAACTCCAGAAGCGGTAAACAGCCCACACGCCAAAAATCATGTTAGGCAACAGCTCACCAAGTAGGAGGTATTTCTCTGACGTTTCATTTTTTTTTTTTTTTTGTTCATCATCTGAAACCTGTTAAGAGATTTATCACAAGTCCCGTGTTCTTTAATTATTCCAAACAAGAAGGATCGAAGTAAATGGATGTAACGGATTAAATAGCGGAAGCTACTCGGGTTCCGAAGCGTTGAGTTGGTCAGGATCATTGTTTTCCTATTTTCCTCGTCGGGGAACTGCTGGTTCTTTCGTTCTGCTGTTAGCGCACGATTTAGTAGCTTTAAACTCCCATTATATATTTCCTTTATTACCTATTTTATCTCGTAATAATTAATGTAATAATGGCAATTCTGGATGGATTATATAGCGGTAAAGATCCTGTCCTAGGAAAGATAGATTTTATTTTGTGAACCCATCACCCAATAAATCCCGTTACCAAGTGTTTTATGCCCAACGCATTTACATACTGTTTAGCTTTCATTTACAATTTATTTGGGGGTAATATGTAATTTTCTTAATTTTTTTTAAAGCCTTTGAAGCGCAGACATTTTTGACTTTAACATGGAAATAATTGAAATTACCTTTGAACATCATTGTCTCATTATGCTGGCTGATTGCACTGGAAAAGACCTCTGCTCCGCCCCCTTGTTGAAAACATTCGTGGGAGTGATTGACCTTAATTTCGCCGATAAGAAGACAAAAATACATTTAAAAAAAAAAAAAACCTCGTTGTTGGAGTGGGCGATAGATGATAGTGGGAGGTTTCACGTGATAGCTGTGTGTTTACCCTGAAGGAGTCTTCACCTCGGGTGCTATTTCCGTACCCGCCCCAGGGACGTCACTAGTCGACTGCTTGTCTCTCTCTCTCTTTCTCCAAACCTTAGACATCTCTTATTCCATATCCTCCTTTGACAGTTTGTCTAAACATATTTAATAAAAATCAATATATGTATGCCTATAACACTTAGGTAAATTTATTTTGAAATACACGAAATATCATCACTGTACTTAATGTTTACCTTTCATTTATATATACACATCCTCTTTGTTCCTTAAAAACACTGACACTTTATTGCCTCCTTTGGATGAGATAATTACATTTCTTGATAATTAAATATCATGACAACTTTATTAGATTTATTTTTTCTTTTAGATTTGTAATAAAGACTTTGAAACAGTTCCTCTGGAAAATCAAATAATTTTTTTTTTTTATTGTTGAAAATACTTTACTTTTTTTTTTTATTAATCAACATTGGTTCCCATGTTTTGATATTTATTTTTAACTGGAATCTATTATTTAGAGAAACTTTAAAAAAGGGAATCTTAAGATAGAACCATAGCTAATGATGGTACAGCATAAAAAAAATATAACTTTTATTATAAGTTCATAATAAATTCATAAATTATATGAGTGATTAATCTATTCATTCAATATAATCCAGCATGATTCCCCCCCCCCTCCTTGACAAATATTATCTCAGGTATTTAATCAGAAGTTTAATTCTTTTTTACCTGAAGCAACAAATGTCACAAAAATCATCTTATTGCTGTAATTTTGGTCAACAACGTTTAAACATTTATTGGATTGTTTAGATTTTTTTTTGTTAATAGTTGTTTAATATAACACACGTTGTGCCAATAATTAAATTTCTTGTATTTTTTTTATTTCAGATGTATGAGATGGGAGTAGACCCAGAGGCGGTCACTACCAAGCTCCTGGAGCATGTGGCTACAAAGAGGAAGTACACTGAAATAGGTGCATCACTCCCCACTCCACAGCCTTCCGATTCAGAAGGCGAGGAGCCAGAGCTACCAGAAAAGAAGCCCTTTACTACACATGATTTTGCAAGAGTAAGTAATGAAATTTTATAAGTCCATGTAATTAGTTTTAAATACACCTCCATCCCATTAGTTTCAATTGATTATGAATAATGGATCAAAGAATTTCCAAATGTAAAGTTAGTAATCTGCTGAACATGGCTAGCCACTGGCTTTGAATGACAGAGGATAGTTGGATTCCGCTAAAGATGTAATCACTCAGTTAAAACACAGTGTACTTTCGTGCTAACTGTTTCAGACACAATTGGTATCCTTCTTCAGAGCTACAACAAATGATAAATTGTATAAGATATTTGTAGACAGAGTTTTAAAAAAAAGAAATAAAAAAGGAAATGAGAGTTAAAGAATTACTAATTCATCTTGTTGTATGTATTTTTGTTTAAAATCAAAATTGTTGTTACTCCACACTTTTTCAAAATTTTTTTTTCTTGATCTTCTTATGTAATTATTTTTTTTAAAAAAGTTATTGAACCATTGTACCACTGATGTCCAAAACTCTTAGCACCAAAATACACTCACCACTAAATACCCAACTATCCTTACGTCATGTAAAATTAATAAATTACTAAATTATTTCTTCAGTTTTCTGAGTTTAATTGATTGTCCAGTTACTAATGAATGTGTTTTTTCCTTACAGAATTTGCTGAACAGTACTCCTCCAAGGACCCCGAGCCCAGCAGCCCATGTTACTGCTGTTCCAGTGTCCGTCATTATGCACGTCGACAAGGCCGGTATTTGCAGGGCAGCTTGCGATGCAGAGGTGAAACCGACCAACTTCGTCCCTTCTCAAAGCATGCTCAAGGCACTCAAGTACAAAATGAACGCGAGAAATTTCAACAAGGAAGAGATCGTCAAAAATTGTAAGGATACTTCGAAAGAAGAGATTGTACGCGAGAAGCCCGTTAAAATTCTCCCAAAACCGATCATTCAGTTGCAGAAACCTGTTCTTCTGACTGGTGGAAAACTGATACCTATCCAGTCGGCTTGCCCTTTGGTCCTTGTCACCGCGCCTGAGGCAGACACTCGCCGAAGGATTTTCCAGTGTGAACATGAAGGCTGTGGCAAGAATTATTTCAAATCTTCTCATCTCAAAGCTCATACAAGATCCCATACTGGTAAGCATCTATTTTTATTACACCTTTTATGTTCATAAATTATTTAATTTAATTAACATAGTAAATTGAAAATAAGATAACAATGTTTCTAAAAAAATTCCAATTATTTGTGTAAAATTACTTGAAATTAACTCTCGGTTCTATTAATTTTTGCTAAGAATGGGCTAAAAATTCAAATATGAATGGAAAAAATAGACATTACCTTCACTCAGGTCTTTCCTCCAAAATACTTGCCTTTATTCCTTTGTGCTACTGTTGATTTTAATCCCTACTACCTGAAAGCAGTGGTTACATCAGTTTTAGGAAATTGTATATTTGTATAATTTTGTTTTCTGAGGTTGTACTCACTACACGATTTAAAAAAAAAAAAATCTTCATATATCCACGGATCGTACCTAGTAGATGATGAAAATGAGGCCCGTTTAAAATTTTATATATATATATATATATATATATATATATATATATATATATATAACTGCTCTAGCGGTTGCAATTTTTGATTAATTGTTGTCAAACTCGATATTTAGTCTGTCTGTGTAAAAAGAAAGATCAAGTCCTATAATGGCTGAAATTGGACCTGGGGAGAATTTTGAAAAATCATTGTTTCTCCCTTATTTGAGCCAATACCACAAAGAAATAATTGTGCTTTCATACTTTTAATACATTTATTCTCCAACTTCAATATTAAAAAAAGATTTACATTTTTTATTTCAGCCAGTAAAGTCCTACTCATGCCACATAAGTAATACTCTTTAAATAACGAAACACTTTATTTGAAACTAAAATACCAAATATTGTTCTCATTGAACTTTTTAAGATAAATGCAAATACGTGAATGAAATCTGCTCAGTTAACGCAGCACCTTTTTTATATATGGAACTCAAACACAACAGCACATTCAACTTTTCAATAGTAATAATTACAGATATAAGAGTTGTACATTAATTACTTCTATAGTGTTTTAACAAGTTTTGGCTGGTTTATTTCAATTTTTTTTCTTTTTTTTTTCAGGTGAAAAACCGTTTCGCTGCCCTTGGAAAGACTGCGAAAGGAGGTTCTCGAGATCTGATGAGCTGTCCCGGCACAAAAGAACTCATACAGGAGAAAAGAAATTTGTATGCGGCTCGTGCGGGCAGAGGTTCATGAGATCTGACCACCTCGCTAAACACGTCAAGAGGCATTCACGGAGCACCAGTAGCCAGCAACACCTACCCTCTCTTCTTGTTATACCCACCCAATTCAGGGCTTGATCTCCAATCTGAAATGAAACTGTGTACCTGATCCTGTTACCTCATTAACTTATTTATTACCACTAAAACCTACTTTTTATTTACATTATTAGGTACTAATAGGTACTATGAATTCTGCCTGAAGTTAACTAATGAAAGCCTAAAATATTTTTCTCTCACTCTCTCTATCTCTTTTAAAACATTTAAATAGTAGCCTTCTATTTTTCTTAATGACATTTGCTGGTTTCGTTAGAACACTATATTTTTTCTAATTATTTTTATTATTATATTCTTATTTTCCTTATTGTTGTTTGTTTTTGACTTAATTTTCTTGCAAACTCATTACTTTTATTTTTGCTCCACTTTTATTTCATTAACATTTACTTTATGTAATGTGATTGATGATTTTGCTGTTTGTCAGCAACTATCAGTGACCAGCCAAACTTAATTCTTGAATAAAGTGTTATTTTTCTTCTTTTAAACATTGAACTGACTATTCTGTAACTAGGAAAGCTCGTGTGTACACAACGAATTTAGTTTTTCACGAGACCTAAAAATCAGCCTAATTTATCGTAATAAATCATGTCAATTGAGGTAATGGGTTTTAATATTTACGTCTTGTGATAAATGTATAAAATATCTGTGTATAGGACCTCACAACAAATATTTTTATAATGTACATATTTTATATTTTGAATAATCATATTTTATGACTGTTATTGATGCCAAAGTTTTTTATGCATTCCTTTTTGAAAAGGAAAATAGTCATTTGTTTGTATTTTAATATGTGTATCATTTGTATGTTTGTATATAAAAAAAATGTATATAGTTTTTATTAATTTATTTATATAACTGTTTATAAACAAAACAATGGATTTGATTTTTAACTGAAGAATTATCTTGTATTATATAATAATTGTGATACTGTATCCAAAATCTTTCTCTTGATAACCAAACAGGTCAAGTTCAATTTTTTTTCGGCCTTCATTGAGCTAATATTTTGAAACATTATCACAAAGAAAATATAACAATGAAATAGATGATAAAAATTAAATGTATCATGGGTGTAAAAGTTATTTATTGTGGTTATCTTTTGAAATTATATAAATCAAAATATTGTATGGACTCTGATCTGCAATTTAAAATGATAAAAAAAAAAATAATAAAAATAAATACTGAATTTCCTTAAATGACTTGTTTTGATTATTTTCCCCTCCAACTTATATCCTGGTTCTAAAGAAAAATGTAATAACCTAGGGTATTTTAAGGATTGATATTTGAAGAAAAAAAAAATGGAATTGACTCGTCTTTAGAAATTTATTATAAATTTGTAACTTGAAGAGAATGATTCCAGTTAATGCAAAACATTTTTTAGTCATCCTGGAAATTGAAATTGTTTTTTTTTTTTTAATTTGAATCCTAGCTTCAGTTATTAATATTGACTCAGGTATAGTAAAATTCATATCTCTCATGATCAGACAAACTTTGTCTGACAAAGTGACTGGAGTTACAGAATTTTTTTTTTGGGGGGGGGATCGTTTTTGGCCAGAGTGCCAATATATATAATTTTGAACGGACCCATTTCAAGTCGCTTCATGAGTATAACATCAATAGCTGATTTCCTTTAAGGCAAATCTGCTAAAAGTAAACAAAAAAAAATGTAGAAATAAAATATGGCCAAATAATAAAGTAAATAATTCAATATAGACAGTAAAATAACAACTCCGAAAATTATCAAGATTTGGTTTGGAAAGGAAAAAAATCAATCACATATAAATGTGCAGTACATTTAGTGCAAGTTGTTTTTGTTCATCACGTGAGAAATGGTCGAATTATGGCGAAGCAGTCATTTTTTTTTCCAACTTATCATCATCAATATCATGTAAGTTAGATAAGGGAAATCAGCTTTATAGGTCGTACTCATAACGCAATTTTTGAAAAATTTCCTCAAATGTCCATCGATCCTACCCAGGAGATGTATGTTTTATGTAAAAATGAAGATCAAATTCGTTAACGGCTAAAATCGAACAAGAGGGAAGGGGTGGGGGCTTAGAGGGGGAGAATTTCAAAAATTCATAATATCTCCGTTATTGTGCATCGGATCGAAAAATGACATAGAACCAATATTATTGGAAAAGTAATATTCTATAAATGTTATGTATGTTTTTTCACTATCTTGATTATTAACCTAGATATTTGCATTTTTTAGTATTCGACTTAGAGCAAACTCCCACTCCTATTCATGTCATATTAACTATACGCTGTTATATTATGAAGCACTTTATTTCAGTCCTAAATACCAAATATTGTTCTCATTGAACTTTAAAGTTTTGATATAAAAACAAATACGTGACGCCCGTGGGAAATCTGCTTAGTTAACGCAGCCCCTGCGTGACGGACTGTGTGCTCTTCGAGGATAGCAAACATGTTCACTCAAAAAAGGAATACCCATGAACGGATTTGGGTTAATTATACTTTATTTGGTTGGCTGACTTGTTTTCTTTTTTCTCTTCTTGCTTTTTGTTGGCTTCTTTTTTTTTTACAGGGAGACTAGCGAACCCGGCAGACGTTGTCCTGCATTATATATCAAGCGATTAGGATATTAAATTTAATAATATTATGTTTAAAAAAAATCTACTCTTAATACCGCAAAAAACAACATTTGTTATATGCACGTTTGTCTAAAAACAAATAGTAAATATAATATCGCAAAAACTTCGTACGCAAAAAGAAAAGGAGAAATGAGAGAAGGAAAAGAAGACGTTTTAGTTCTGTGATTATCTGGTAAAATGCGCACTACACGTTCTTAAAAACAAACAGTTATAGACCAATAACTGAAAAAAATAAAAACCCTCAACAATAATAACGCAAATACATAAATATAAATAAATAAAATAAAATAAAAGCAACATTCAAATCAAATTAAAATAAATTTGGACAATGAATAACAATGTCTGAAAGTGAAAACCTCTCGCATCTGAAAACATCTTTAAATAGATGACATACTTAAATTCTAAGGACGTACATTAGATAAACAAACTAACATTTTATTACATTTCCAATAACCTCGCCCTGACCTGCTCCATCTGCCTGGCCGATCTGCGGCGCTAAACCATCCGGGGCGTCACCCGAACGCGTATTCAGAAATTCAATCAAATCGGTCCATCCGTCTAGGAAGAGTTCAGTGACATACACACGTACGCTAGAATTATATATATAAAGATGAGGCCGTGTTGGTCATCTGGCAGTTCTTGGGTCAGCATTATCAATAATCTTCACTATTGAGGATTGGTTATTTCAGCAATGCTGGCAAGCTGATTTTCTGTCAGAGTTTCCATTACAAGAACATCATCGGCCCCAGTAGTCACCATCTGTGACATCATCAGTGGCGTTTGTAGAGGGCACAAGCGTTATATCTACATCTGATTCCGGAATGTCACCCTCATCTGCGTCTTCAAGAATATCCCACAAATCTCTTAGACTTAGTTACGTGTATAATTAGAAAACAAGAATATTTGAATATTACTAACAAAAGCAATGTAATAATAAATATTGAACAAAAAACATTCTGTGGAGAAAACATTCCACTAATGAATCACAAATGATGTATTATTCCCATAACGTCCTCCTGGAAGGGCAGCTGGGAAAATGGCGGATAATGTTGAATGACATGTAATTCCACATTATTCAATCTATCTACATAGAGGCTCTATAAAATAAATCATTTCAAATCGCAATATAAACATATTTACTTATTATTACTTATTTGGAAGTTCTGATTACGTTATTGCGATTTAGAAGTAAATATTGTAGGTATAACTACGTAAATAAATAAAAAACACATAGTTAATCACGTGTTTGAGAGGTGCGAAGTAGATGAAAGGAACCAACCGAGGTAGGACCTTTGGCGCCAAAGAATGTTCTCGGCGATACCCGTCTGGGATCTAGACTTGTCTGGACAGTTTTCTTTGACGTTCCGCTCGTCTATAGAAGCGGTCCAGCTCCCTCGAGAGTCAGTTTTGTTCTCAGTTCTCTTCAAGTGAATAACAGTGCGTTTAGTGAACAGTGTTTTCAGTTTCGGTACAGTGCTTTATGTAAAGAATAGTGTAATACTTTAGTGCTTTATGTAAAGCCGTGTTTATCTAAAGAACAGTATAGTGTCGTGTTTATCTAAAGAACAGTGTGGTGCCGAGTTTATGTAAAGAACAGTACAGTGCCGTGTTCTTTATGTAGATCAGTGCAGTGCTGTGTTTTTGTGAATTTCAGTAATCGTGTGTTATTGAACTGTGCAAACAAGAAGAACAGTGAAGTTATCAGTGCATACTGTGAGCAATAGTTAAGAATTAATTATTTACCAAGTGTGTTTTCATTGCCAAATAAATTGTGCGGTGATAAAGCTTGTGTTTTTAATTTTGCAATCGAAAAGAGCTCTAATAAACAACGTTTATTATTCTTGTAATAAATGTAACAATTTATTTCAAAAACGATCCAGTGGCTTCGTCCATTTCGAATGATATTCAATGTTTGATGTACACTAGGTAACTAGCTACCTTAAAGGTTGTGGAAGTCCAAGTTAGCCAGAAATAGAATCCATAGAGGTTCTATTTACATAATTCTGAACAGTCAGCAAAGAGTATCCCAGTACTGAAAGACTATTGAGAGTTCTTAAAAAAGCAACAAGTGCCCTTCCGGTAGACCGCCAGGAGAATCTGGTCTTGATCTTTAGTTTTACATAAGGCATTTAAATCTAATTTGGTAACGATCAAAACTTCCTTTACTTCATACAAGAAAATAGAAACAGTTCCAAAGGGCTGCTTAAACTACCCCACATGCTGAGGTGTCACGCTTATAACGTCATCTCCAAATATATGGAACTCATTTTCATCATCTAGGTAGGATGAATGAACATTTGAAGAAGTTTTCGGCTGATTTCCTTTGAAGGCTTCGTCGTCTGAATTGTATCCGGTTTCTCGATCGCAGCCAATGAAGAACTATTACTAAATAGAATAAAGGTGAAACGTCCATAGGTTGAAAATGTCACAAGTGACAGCAGAATGAGTAAATGTCTTCTTGCCAAAACTGATTGGACACTCATAGACTGGTGGATCAATGTGTTTATTGTATTGGGATATTCCTGTAATTTGTTTCCTATAATTCCCCTGCCCGGCCCCTCCAAATCCCACATTTAACCCCCCCCCCTTATATCAAGAATATAAATAGTCATCATTTGTCATAACAGTAGACATTGAGTGTCATCTTCAAACTCCTGACATCCCATTAGCTAATGCAACCATCCAAGATGGCTACGTATTGAGTCAATAAGGCGCATGTATTTCTGAATATTCTGGACATGTCAGGCATAATCAAATTACCAATGGGCTTCAGGGCTAAATGTCAAAGAGCCATTTTTAAGATGTTTCAGTTTATTAGTTTAATATTAGGTGTATTACCTCAATCATGTCTTACGTTCTGGTATTCGTTTGTATTTCTTATATTAATGGCGATTGCTTTAGTGGTAACAAAGTCTATATTTTTTTATTATTACAAAAACGATAAATGGCATACCAATCTGTATATGTTTCGCGGTTCGATAGAGATAGTTTTGTGCTTTTTCCATTTGTTCATCTTACGAGGTTACAATTTGGAGGTTATGTATCTACAAGACAGAATATGGAACTCGAAGAAAACTGCAGAAATATTTATGATTCCATTGATAATATTCATGGAATTTATTAAGTATTTCTTATATGTGAGGACCGGTACTGACCAAGTCTTAATATTTCTTGGAAATTCCATTCTCTTTGTATTGGACATAATGTTTGATCTCATTGCTTGCCAGTATTTTATTTCCTGTATCACTTTAAGCACTCACCTAGCGAACTTAAGACCGACTGCATCACTAATCAGCGTTAAATGTTTCGAATTCTCCATCGTCCTAGGTGATTTCAATAGTGTCAACAGTTTATACCAGACACAGAACTGCATTATTTTGTTTAGGTTAACATACAATTTGTTGAACTTTAGTGGCCATGTTTATAAGGGAATTAGTTATATATTAGCTGGTGAAACTGATGTTTCATATTTACTGAGTAGGCTGATACCGACCTTAATTCAATTGCTCCATATATTGATGATAACATCATCTGTGGAACTAGCTTGTGCTAAGGTAAAATATTCATGGCTTTTACTACTCTTAAAATAGTTTAATTGTAAATCAAGTAAAGGGTTGGAACCGACAGTGTAGATGATACTGTAATTTTGTGATTATCTCTTCACAAATAAAAGGAAATTTGTGTCTCATTAAATATAACTATAATTTCAGTCCTTTATGCCCATTGTGTTTCAATTTATTCAAAGACTAGCTCAGATACCCGGCTTCGCCCGGGAACTCATTTGAGGCTGAATGGTGACAGTATTTTTTAGCAGGCTTTACATTGCACAATATTTTGACATTTACCCGTCCCAGTGTTTAGGATTGATACCCGTCGTTGCCGTGGATTTGCTAATAATAGAATATTTGTTCGATAAGGCTTCACTGTCTTCGATATTTTTATATTTCCCGTCTCTTGTACATATAAATATGGTGAATTTTTATTTCAGGCCTCCCTTATAACCCCCCTCCCGTTCCAACCTAAAAATTTTAATATAACTTATAATCATGGAAGATTTAATGCTAATTGGCATACCGAGCTTTGTTAAGTTCGGTTCAGCCGTTAGTGCCCAATAAAATTGTTGGCTCCCGCTAAAGTTTTAACGTATAACTCATTTATACTTAGGTATACGACAAAAGTGTATATAACAAAAGTTACTCCAAATAACAAAATAAACAACTTTTGTCATGTTTATATTTGCGGAAAAACCAATATGAAACGAAATATCGCTATTTTTAATTTCAGGCTTCCCTTATAACCCCCACTCCTGCCCGTCCATAGAAATGTTGGTATGGCTTATTATAATGAAGGCCTCAATGCTAATACACATACCGAGTTTTATTTAGTTCGGTTGAGTCATTTCTGGCAAATAATATTGTTGACTCCCGCTATAATTTTTAGCGTATAACGCATTTAAACGTTGATATACGACAAAAGTGTATATAACAGAAGTTACTCTAAATAACAAAATAAACAACTTTTGTTATGTGCATATTTGCCGAAAAAACAATAGAAAACGAAATATCGCTATTTTTAATTTCAGGCTTCCCTTATAACCCCCACTCCTGTTCGTCTCAGAGAAAATTAATATAGCCTAAAGTCTAAGTTGGGTTAGTAGTAATATACATACCAAGTTTCATAAAATTCGGTTCAGCCGTTTATGCGTGAAAAGGTAACAAACAAACAAACAAACAAACAAACAAACAAACATACACGAAAGAAACAAAATGCAGATATGGTGTCTATGACATGTGAAACGAAAAGTTATCGTGAAATTTCGCGAAAAAAATCAATGTACAGACAGAGGTTACAATTTTATATATATATAGATACATAGTTAATACGTCACCATTATTAGCAGATTTAGCTATGGCGATAATATTCATCACGCGATTTTCAAAATTTTTCTCCAAATGTTCATCGATCCTAAATAGGAGATGACGAAAATGATGTTCATTGCAATTTTTGTTTGATCGTTACCAAACTCGATATTTAGTCGTTTTATGTAAAAAAAGTCCGTCACGCAGGGGCTGCGTAAACTAAGCAGATTTCCATCGTGAAGTTTAGTAATAGATAAATATACATACTGCTAACACAACACCGTGAATAAATACAAACGGAAATAAGAAATGTTTCATCCAATTTCAATAGCCTGCCGACAGGAAGCGTTAGGTTAGAAATGTAAACAAACGGGTCCCGCCTCACACCGGAAAGAAAAACAATTACTGAAATATATCAGAATATAACACATTAATTTTATTGAGAACTATTTACTATATCTAGTACTGTAATTAATAATGAGTCAGAATAATTGTTATCTCAATCAATAAAATTTTAGTAGTCCAAAACTTTAAGATGGGGGGGGGGAGTCACCAGTACATATTTGCATGTATCTCGTATAATAAAGGTCTCTTGAATACAATTTTTGGTATTTAAACTTCCAATAATGTGATTTATTATGTATCAGAGTATTGTTTACGTAGCATGAGTAGAAGTGGCGGTTTGGTGAAAACTGAAAAATGCAAATATCTCGGTTAATATTCAAGATAGAGAATAAATGCATAGAACAATATTTATAGTAAATTTAATTTGTAATAAGATTGATTCTGTATAATTTTTCGATCCGACGTATAGTAACGGAGATATTTCCAATTTTCGAAAATCCTCCCCTCTAAACCCCCCCTCCCACTGGTCCGATTTCAGCCGTTAACGAACTTGATCTTTCTTTTTACATAAAACGCTTAAATATGAAGTTTGATAAGGATTAAACAAAAATTGCGACCGCTAGAGCGGTAACAGACAAATATATAGATAGATAGATAGATAGATAGATAGATATATATATATATATATAGATATATATATACAGTTTTGAACGGACCTCATTTTCGTCATCTACTAGGTAGGATCGATGGACATTTGAAGAAAAATGTCGAAAATTCCGTCATGAGTACAACCTCAATAGCTGATTTCCCTTAAGGGAAATCTGCTAAAAGAATTATCGAGTTCGTTCACGGCTGAAATCATACCGATGGAGGGGGGTTAGAGGGGGGAAATTTTGAAAATTCGAAATATCTCCGTTACTATACGACGGATCAAAAATGTGTCTAGAATCAATCTCACTGCAAATTAAATTTACTATAAATAATGTTATATACATTTATTATATATCTAGTATATGAAACGAGATATTTGCATTTTCAATTTTTATCCTTGAGCAAACCCCAACTTCTACTCATGTTACATAGACAATACCCGGTTATGTAATAAACCACATTATTCGAAGCTTAAATACCAAATATTGTTTTCAAGAGACCTTTATAATATTAGATACATGCAAATATATCATATTATGAAGGGGTGACCCCCCCCCCTTCTTAAGTTTTTGGATTACCTAAATTTGATTGATTGAGATAAAAATTATTTTTATTTAATATAAATTACAGTACAAGATACAGTAAATTTTTTTCAATGAAATTAATAAGTTATATTCTGATATATTTCAGTAATATTGTTTCTTTCCGGCTAGAGGATTCTTATTATCGTTTGTATTTATTCACTTAATATTCACGGTGGTGTTGCAAGTATGCAGATTTATCTATTGTTAAACTTGACGCGGGGAATCTGCTTAGTTGACACAGACCCTGTGGGATGGAATTTTTTACAGTTGCCTTAGGTACATCGTAACTCTCAGTTTAGCCGTATGAATTAATTGGCTAATTTCCCATAGTAAACGTTGAGTATTGAGTTATATTCTCACCTGGTTAATAACAATTTGTTTGTATTGTATATAAATTTACTTATGTTATCATTAATATTTATGTTACATGCTCACATATATACATATAAAATACTGTCCACAAGAGAATTCGTCCATTCGTTGTTGTCACAAAAAAAAAAAAAAAAAAAAAAAAAAAAAAGTAGTTTTGTTTGAAAATATAATTTGAGAACATTTGAGCTAAATTCCTTCAAGCACAAAAGCTTTTTGAAGAATTTATTTGGAATTCATATTAAGTCAATTGATTCTCACAATATTAAACTCCATGAAGTAAAATGTTTACGCTACTCTTGAGACTATACTGAATGTTTTAATTAAGGTCGAGCAGAAAATAATTTCCAAAAAAGGAAAAAAACTGGCTGTTGGTCGAGTGCAGTTGGCATTGTGCTATAGATGCAAAGGCACCAACAACAAGCTGTCTAGAGATGTATTTTACAACTCTAGACGGTTTGAAGATTTTGCCAGTGAGGACGGCATGCACGGACAGATATGACTACAGTAGTTTAATTGTAACTAATTAATTGTTTCCATAGAACTAACTAGACATACAAATATTTAAGTGGGGTGTACCTAGTCTAGTTATCACTACTAGTGTTAACTCTGAGATGATGATTACTAGTAAAGGTTCGTTGGTCACACTCCATACTTCTTCACGGTATTTCAAATTTGATTGTGAAAGAGGGTTTATTTGTCCTCTATTATTTATGCTCATAGTTTAGCACGAGTACTGTTTCTTGTTCATATCTGCTTCTCTGTTTCTTTGAATCTGACCTCCTTCTGGAGGCTTCCTAGTCGCTGATTGTAAAAGCACTCCATGTTAATTCATCTCAGATCCATTTCTGAGGTACAGGATGGTGGAGAAAGCTGTCCACAAATAAGAATCAGAACAAAAAGACCTCGTTCCTTCAGAATTATTTATTCTGAGCGACAGAGTACTTTCGGGCACTCGCTGCATCATCAATGCCCTCTTCAAGGAGAACCTATTTGAACCAAGGTTTCCTTGTGCCTCCTGAAGTCCTGACGTAGATAGAGCTTTTACTTAGAAAGTACTGCTTATGGAAGGAAAATAAGTATCCATTGATTTTTCTAAAGTAAACAGAATCACATTAACAAAACGTTTTGGATATATCGCTTAACAGCCAAACATTGGATTCCTCCAGAATCAGGGCTATCGTTAGTCTTCGCTTAACCCTCAGGAGTTATAGTTTAGCAGCCAATTGAGGTTCAAATATAGTCAAACTTCACTATGTTCATCTGGGCGCTTTTTGACTTTTATTTCATTGAGTTTTACTTGTGCTTTTAAAGTGCCACGAGTCTGAAGATGGATGAGCTACCGGAAGTACTACCCTGATAAAAAATCATGTGCGGAGAAGGGCTTTTATTTCAAATTTTCAAATGATCATCACTGACGTCGATTTTGTAGGCCGTCGGTGGTAATTTCTTACTGACATCCTTCTTTGAAGAAACTATATTCAATGAAAAGATCATTGAATAGAATGATTTTTGGCTACTGCTTTCTTCTTACAAGGCTACACATTCGTGCAACGTGTGTTTAACGTCGTGTTAAACAGAAATGAGCTAACAACAACAATAGACAAAATTTAATAACTATAACCCCAAAGAAGATATGCACCGGAATACTTGAAACCTCCGACTACCTGTTCAAGTCGGCCAAGAAGGTGATTCAGGGTAGAGAAATACCTGTTGCTGGGTATCCGGTTTAAACGGTATAGTTTCTTCTATGTTTGGCTTATCGGTGTCTTTCTCCTTCACAATATCTTTATTTCTCTCAAAACTTAAGAGATTTACCGTTCTAAACAGTATTCGTGGTTTTAGCTTAGTTGGGAAATGAGTATCAGTAGACTCGCTTTCGAGTCGCTTTTTCTCAGAATTAACATAACAACATAATTGGAAGTTTTCATTATTCACTGACTGTTCATTCAGTCTATAAAATCAATAAAATATATTATCAATGAACGTGACTCTTAAAGTGTCTTATGAGTTTATTGTCCTGCCACCCATTGAGCACTCCCAGGGCCCTTTTTGGACTGTGGAATCAAGTATTTTCACTTCTTTTATAGAAATGAATTAATTAATTTCTATTTATTTTAGGCAAATGATTTTCAAAAAAAAGTCCTTCAATTGATGCTTCGTTATCCATCTCTCAGCAGAAATGTAAGTCCATGTACCTAAATAGGGGTATACCTTTAAAAATTTTATATTTTTTTCTCACTTAAATTCTAATCTTCATATTATCGTTTTATGAATTGTCCTCCAACATAATAAGTAATTAAGTAACAAAATGTATATGAGATCTGAGAAGGACATACTTACTACGATTATTGGGGTTTTAGGTATATTTGGTATATTACCAAGTAAATAAACCTTAGCGGTTAAATATCAGAATTTTTAGCAAATCTGGTCAAGAATATACCCTTATTAGTTGATTCCCCTTGGGGGAAATCTGCTAAAAATGGATAGGGCAAGTTAGGAAGATTAAATAGCTATAAGGCTTTCCTTCATATGCAAATTCCATTTAACCGGTTTTTTTAGTTTAAAAAAAAAACGCCATATTCTACAATTGTAGTACTTTTTTGTTTGGTTTTCAACCTTATGTAAAGCCCCGTTTCTAATTACCACACATTAATAATGTTAATTCAGAAAGTATCTCCGTGGTTATGACTCGGATCAAAAAATCTTATATTGTATAAACGTTAATATTGATAAACATGTGGCTAAAAGGTTTATAAAAGAATCACGTATACATGAAATATCTCCGTCGAAATGCACCAAGGTAATTTTCACAGACATATTATTTTCTTCAACTTCTTTGTAACTTAATATTTTTATTATTATTATCTCATTTATTATTATATTTTGTGTTACGTGTAGCATTAGTAATCTATATCTTAGTCATATTTTGTAGCAAAATATTATATGTCAATACTTTTTTTTTTCCAGAAACGTTTAAAATTGTACGTTCTAATGAAATTTAATTTGCGATCTTCAGCTTGTGGCTTCATCACAATTGGCTATCCATTGGTTACATCGGTAAGAATTTTAGAATCTGTAATAAAAATTGCGTAATATTGTTTCGTCTCCATATTTTATATATATATATATATATATATATATATATACATACATATATACATACTCACATATTCTCTCTCTACACACATACTGAGGGAATATTTTTTTTTCGACATTCATTCACCTTTAAACTTTTGTTTATTTATTATTTTTTTTTATGAGGACCCTTTTCCTTTGTACTTCGGTTAGATAAATAATATATTTAATGTGCATATAAAATATGTGATAAATACATCTTTGTTTTTAGATAATTACTGTTACCGTGACGTACTTAGTTCTACTTGTGAATGTTTAGTCCTGAAATCAAACAGCTTTTGATTTTTGGTTCAAGATGTATTACTACTAAATAAAATTTATTTCAAGAAATAAAGAACATTTTGTACGCATCTAATATTGTTTTTTTAAAAAAAAATAAATATTTTATCCATGCCCCATTTCAATATTTTTAAGTAGACGTTAGTTTTTAAACTAAAAATAGTTGTCAGTTTCACAAATGTCAAAAACTGACACGTGGAACGTTGGGAGTTAGGGCTTTATATCAAATATTACAAATATCTTCGTTATTATGACTCTGATCAAAAAATGTTATATAATTTGTTCTTGTTCGATATAGCTATTTTCCTACTAAAATATTAACCGAGATATTCATAAAATTTTGATTTCAGTCTCTAGATAACCTTCACTTTCAAAAATAAAGTCTGTCACGCAGGGGTTGCGTGAACTAAGCAGATTTCCCATGTGAAGTTTTACAAAAGAGAAATCTGCATACTGATAAGACAACACCACCGTGATTAATTACAAACGGTAATGAGAAATCTTTCAGTTAATTAAAATAAATTCCCAACTGAAACGGCTTCTGAATTGTAAGAATAATTTATATTTTAATAACTCAAATTTTAGTAGTCCAAGAACTAAAGAAGGGGGGGGGCGGATGAACAGAACGTATTTGCATAAATCTCACAAAGTAGGGAAGGTAAGGTAAGGTTAGAAACGACTGGTAAGGCTAGAAGTAGCCTCCACCTGAGCCGACCAATGACGAAAATGGCCGACTTAATCCGAACTATACCTGACCACAAACTTCATAAAAATGCAAATATCTCGATTAATATTCAAGATAGAGAATAAACATATATAACAATATTTATGGTAAATTTAATTTGCAATAAGCTTGGTTCTATACGATGTTTCGATCCGATTCATAATGATGGAGATATTTTGAATTTTCGAAAATCCCTCCTCTAACCCCCCCCCTACTACTGGTCCGATTTTAGCCATTAACGAACTTGATTTGTCTTTTTACATAAAACAGTTAAATATCGAGTTTGATATCGATCAAACAGATATATATATATATATATATATATATATATATATATATATATATATATATATTTGTCTGTTAACGCTCTAGCGGTCGCAATGTTTGTGTGATCGTTACGAAACTCGATATTTAACCGTTTTATGTAAAAAGACAGATCAAGTTCGTTAATGGCTGAAATCTGACTATAAGGGGGGGGGGTTTAGAGGAGGGATTTTTGCAAATTCAAAATATAATTATATATATATATATATATATATTTATATATATATATATATATATTTATATATATATATATATTTATTTATTTATATATATATATATATATATATATATATATATATATAATTTTGAACGGACCTCATTTTCGTCATCTCCTGGGTTCGATGGACATTTGAAAAAATTATTCGAAAATCGCGTCATGAGTACGACCTCAATGGTTGATTTCCCTTAAGGAAAATCTGCTAAAAGCAATATTAGCTAACGGGGGTCTACCTAAAACCCAACAACATAGCATGTAGTATGTGAGACCAAGACGTTTGCCAACCTTTGATGATTACTAAGGCTATATTATAAGTTACTTTTACACCGATTTTTATTACAAATGTACTCTGTTTTTAGTTAATTCTTGAACATTTTTGATGGTACATATATTTCATTTTATGTCGTTACTATAGAAGATTTAGTTAGATCTTCTTGTGAAAGCATAGTCCTAGGAAGTGATACAATCGTAAGATGGAGTGCATGTAATTTGTCTAATTGTAATTGCATTAGGCTTGTTGGTGCACGTGGGGACTGTATGTGACAGGTGCTAGCCACTGAGTGTTGCTGCTCTATTTAGGGTTATGTCTAGTTGTGTAATGCCTCCTCTTGTCAAAGATGATAATAGACACCATCCTTATCACTAACTCCAGATTAGCCCAAATCAATCAAAATACAACCTCAATAGCCGATATTTTTGGGTGTGTAAGAAGTAACAAGTGCTATGAAAAATAATATTTGACGAGGGTACAGGGGGGGTGGGGAATTAAGAAATAACAAAATTATAATACTCATGGCGCGAATTACGAAAAATTGCCTTTAAAGCCCATCGATGCTACATAGGAGATGAAGGAAAATCCCTTCACGCTGCTGCGTTAAATAAGCAGATTTCCCAACTACGACACGTTTTTCCATTTATCGTAAAAATTAAAAGTTCTATGAGAACAATATTTTGTAATTTGGCTTCAAATAAAGTGTTTCGTTTATAACAGAGTATTGTGTATTTGACAAGAGTAAGAGTGGGGGTTTACTGAGGGCTCATAACCAAAATATGCAAAATATGTTATTATACACATAAATGTGTATAATAACATTTGTAGAACATTACATTTGCAATAATATAGGTTATATAAAAGTTTTCGATCCGGCTCATAATGATGGAGATATTTCGATTTTATACACACGGAGATACCTGTTTGTTTACATTCCCTCCGTTCGGGAAATTTTTAAAATTGACTGAAAGATTAATTATTACCATTTGTATTTATTCACTTAATATTCACGGTGGGGTTGTGTTACCAGTATATAGATTTTTCTATTATTAAACTTCATGAGGGAAATCTGCTTAGTTTACGAAGCTCCTGCGTGACGGATCTTTCCTCATGTCCTAGGTACGATCGATGAACGTTTGAGGAACTCTTTTCGGAAATCACTCCATGAGTACAAACTCAGTAGTTGATTTCCCTCAAGGGAAACCCGCTATTAAATCAGAAATGAGTGCTTCAATAAAGAAAAGATTCCACAGGTAGGCATGTTGACCTAAAAATAAATGTCTGATGCCAAAATGATAGCATTTTAAGAGAAGCGGTAAACCAGTTTAATGTAGGAAGTTTTCTTTGTTTAATCGACATTCCACAGGGAGGAGGAAGTCATACTGGGCACCTTCCAAGGACTACACGCGCTCGACAAAGCAAATGGTACAGTTATCCAAGCATCGACTGGCTCCCTGCAATTCTTATCAATCATCAAAACTGATAAGAGTTTCGATCTAAGATAAGGCGGGGCGAATAAATTATAGGGAAGCAAAGGTGGGGGTAATTACGCCATCGGGGAATTGTTCATACTTAATAAGTGTTTAGACCTTTGTGAGATATGTATGTTTCAGCAAACTTCCCTTAAGGGAAATCAGCCGTAATTGAATGTACGCATGAGGCCATTTAAAAAAAAAATGGCTTCAAAAATCCATGGATACTGTGTGTTAACGCTCTAAACAATAGGGACTGCACTCTACCTGGCCATAGACCGCAATCATACACATTTTTTTGGTTAGGTCTGATTCCATGTCAGCTCTGCAAAGTATGCAGAACACTCATAAAGATGAACTAACAATAAATAAAATCTTTAATTACTTGCAAATCATGAAGAATCTAAAAAATACGAATCAAACTGCTATGGATACCCCCACACTCCGGAATTGCAGAAAATGAGGCCGCTGATAAAGCAGCAACAGAAGTAACTTACATGTGGGGGGGGGGGAGGGTCTGTTGGAATTTCCCTTAGTGGAAATCTGCTAAAATGCTAATATTTTGTATTTTCTATTTAGAGTAGAATTCTTGCTCTTGATATTGGTACCTCAAGTATGTTGGTATAGTGATTTTACCCAATGCACCTACGCTACTCCCTTTATTATATAAAGTTAATTATTAATATTTTTTGCTATTGAACCATCACGTGTTAAATAAACTTATGAACTTTTAAATATTTAATGAAATTTAAAATATAATCCCTAAAAATAAAAACATCCAGAAAGACTCGCGTGTGGGAAACCAATTTGAATACGAATCGTATATTAAAGGCAGTAGAAATAAATTTATGTTAATGATGTTTACCTGAACGAAGAGAGGTGAGTAAAGATATGCGCAGCATAGCAGCGACATGATGAAACTTTTACACTTGTTGAATAATACAAAAAAAAAAAAAAGAAAAAAAGAGGAACAAAGATGAATTGAAAGTTTGTTTATGTGATTGTTCCATCTTTTGTGATTGAGCAATTTGAAATAGTTGTACTGAAGAGATTTTTATTTTTTGTAATTGTTCGACTACTGTAATAAAAGATTCCAAGGGCATCGGTAGGAATATATATGAAGACCTTTCATACAAGTTGTAAACAAGCCGTGACATTGAGACAGAACAATGGGAGATTTGTATACGAAGGTCAAGCAGAAGTGAGTTGCTTTTTCGGACAACTGTCTGCCCCGAGATATATTCCAATTGAGCAAGGCCAGACTATGTAGTCAGAGGTTAATTCTGCTTCTTTGCGCAGAAAGAGAGTCGGTTCTAAAATTCCCGTTCACTCTCTAACCCGTTCTCTATTTGAGTGAGTCACCGGTGAGTCATCTCGTGATTCTGACGCGAGCGTGTTAACGCAACCATCACCTGCCCGGCTCGTAATGTCTAACATTTTCTCAGCGATTCGTATCCTGGTCAAATGAATCTTGAGTCAGAAGGATTCCCGTGGGCAACAAACTGCGCAAATAGTTTGCGTGCGTAATCCTGTTATGAAATGTTTTGAAGGGGCCTCGTGGCGATAAATAGCTCACATTAATAATCATAGAGCAAGAAAAAAAATTATCAACTACATTGAGCTGTATGGTTGGTCATGAGAAAAGAAATATTCTGTTTGCGAAGTAATTTCAGTACTGTAGGGGTGGGAAGGGTCAAAACATTCAACGAGATTCATTTTAGCAGATTTCCCTTAGGGGTTCAGGATGTGCTCATGAAGGGATTTTCGAAAAATTTCCTCATATATATATATATATATATATATATATATATATATATATATATATATATATATATATATATACACACACATATATTCTATATGTTTATTTTGTTATTTGGAGTAACTTTTGTTATATACACTTTTGTTGTATACCTAAGTATAAATGAGTTATACGCTAACACTTTAGTGGAAGTCAATAATTTTATTTGACACAAGGGACTCAACCGAACTAAATAAAACTCGGTATGTGTATTACCACTAAAGCCTTCAACATAATAAGCCATACCAACATTTTTTAGGGACGGGCAGGAGTGGGGGTATAAGGGAGGCCTGAAATTAAAAATAGAGATATTTCGTTTCCTATTGGGGTTTCGGCAAATATGCACATTACAAAAGTTGTTTATTTTGTTATTTAAAGAAACTTTTTTTATATGCACTATCGTCATATACTGAAGTATAAAGGCATTATACGCTAAAAATTATAGCGGGAGTCAACAATTTTGTTGGGTACTAACGATTGAACAGAACGTAACAAAACTCGGAATGTGAATTAGCATTAATTCTTTCACGATTATACGATATATTAAAATTTTTAGCTACAAACGGGAGTGGGGGTTATAAGGTAGGCCTGAAATGAAAAATTGCGAAATAATTGAAAAATATTTCGATCCCCATTGGTTTTTCAACGATTTTCTATAAAAAATATAAAAATACCATCATTAGTCAGTGAACGATGATTTCCCGGGCATCGGCGAGTATATTAGCTAAATTGTAAATACAAAATACGTACATTATAGGTAATATTTAATTATAATAAATGCTATCCATGATTATGATTTGAATTATTCACGGAGTGTCAAACAGTGGAGAGGGAATGATTAGAGACTTATTTTCATTTATTCTTCAAATGTAAAATTTTTTTTCTATAGATCCAACGGATCCTTACGGGGAAAAAATGGCCCAGACGGGAAGAGCAGTTGTACACGTAGAAGCATTGCCAAAAACAAAATAGAATCTTTGGGCCTCAAATGATTTCCCGAGCGAAGCCGGGTACCTTGGCTAGTATGTATATATACATACATATATATATATATATATATATATATATATATGTCTGTTAACGCTCTAGCTTTCGCAATTTTCGTCCGATCGTTACCAAACTCGATATTTAATAGTTTTACGTAAAAATGAAGAAAAAGTTCGTTAAAAGCTAGTCCAACCAGTGGGAGGGGGGGAGTAGAGGAGGAATTTCGAAAATTCTTATTATCTCCGTTATTATGCGTGGGATCGAAAAAGTTTATAGAACCAAATCTTATTGCGGATTATATGCTCTATTAATATTTATTTTCTATAAATGTTGTTATTACGTTTTTTCACTATCTTGATTATTAACCGAGATATTTGCATTTTTTTTTTTTCATCAGTAAACCCCCTACTGCTCCTCATGTCATATTAATAAAAAAACTGTTATATTATGAAGCTGTTATATTTGAAGCCTAAATACTAAATATTGTTCTCATTGAATTTTTAAGTTTACAGATAAATGCAAATACATTAAGCACGTGGGAAATCTGCTTTCTTAACACATGTAGGACGGACTTTTTTTCCTTAGTACTCAGAAATATCAGGTATTAAAGTTGTATTTTGATTGATTTGGGCAAATCTGGAGTTAGTGATAAGGATAGTGTCTATTATCACCTTTGACAAAATGAGGCATTACACAACTAGACATAACCCTAAATAGAGCAGCAACACTCAGTGGCTAGCACCTGTCAGGTGCCAGGCTGTCACATACAGTCCCCACGTGCACCAACAACCACCTCACCCACAATCAAGTCATTCTGCCAAATGTAATTACAATTAGACAAATTAGACGCACTCCATATCACTTCCTTGCACAATGCTTTCACAAGAAGATCTAACTAAATCTTCTACAGTAACAACATGAAATAAAATATATGTACTATCAAAAATGTTCAGGAATTAAATAAAACCAGAGTTCATTTATCAAGTAAAAGTAATTTATAAATAGGTATAGCCTTAGTAAAAATCAAAGGTTCACAAACTTCTTTACCTCATAGAACACTTGTCACGTTTTGGCAGAGATTTCCATTTGTACACAATTCAAAAAAGTACCCAGTTATTCTCATTATACGAAAACGTTTTAGCATTTTACGACCGTTCCTATTCTCTACTCACTTAAAATCGGAATAATTAAAGAATTGTTTAATTATTTCATTTAGTATCATTCAATGATCTATAATAATCTATAGGGAAGTCATACAGATGACTATGCGATGTCAGTCACGTACTATCAAATTTATTTTGAATGCCCAGCGCTATTTGAAGGGTGTTCAAATGCGCTATTTGAAGAGTGAGCTTAACAGTATATAGGAAATATATAGATTGGATATGAAAGACGCTCCGGTAAAAACCAGATAAACTTTCGATGAAATAGCGAAGTTGATTTCAGATCTACACATAACATTAGCCTGTCATTAAAATGTGCTTCATATGCATATCTTTTATTTTGTGAAGTTCCATTTTATCCGAAAATTATTAATTGGGAATAGGTTATCTAAATGGCCATAAATTAATTTTGAATGTTCGACGTTTGACCAGAAAGGAATGTTTCTGTGAGTAACATTTGATGTGTTTGGTTCGTCAGTGAGGTGCCTTGTAAGCAAAGAAACGAAAATATGTTTCATATCACATTCTGGAGTGAGAAATAATACACACGCCCTATATGCGTACATACATACGATTAAGTCTACCATAATTCATTTTAACCTTAAAAATCTCAAAATGCCATTTATAAATGTCCTCTTTTAGCAGATTTCCCTTAAGGTAAATCAGCTATTGAGGTCGTACTCATGACGCGATTTTCGAAAAATGTCTTCAAATGTCCATCAAAGGAGATGACGACAATGAGGTTCGTTCAAAACTATATATATTTGTCTGTTAACACTCTAGCGGTCGCAATTTTTGTTTAATCGTCACCAAACTCGGTATTTATTCGTTTTATGTAAAAAGGAAGATCAAGTTCGTTAATGGCTGAAATCGGACCAGTGGGGGGGGTTTAGAGGGGGGATTTTCAAAATTTCGATATATCTCCGTTATTATGCATCGAAAATTGTATAGAACCAATCTTATTACAAATTAAATTTACTATAAATATTGTTATATACATTTATTCTCTATCTTGAATATTAACCGAGATATTTGCATTTTTATGAAGGTTGTGGTCAGGTATTGTTAATTAATACTTTTAATTTTTAAGGAGTCAAAAATAATGATTTTTTCATCAATATATATGCACCAAACGATATTGTTTGTGAAACATGACATAGTTAATAACAAAAATAATATAACACAAATTATAAAACAAAATACAATAATTTCCTTCATATTTGAAGAAAAGCGTATCATTTTCAGGAGTAAAACTCTTTAACGCTCTGACAGAATGCATTAAATATATTTAAAAAAACATTTCTTTCTTCAAAATAAATGAACAAACTTTCTGTCTGAAGGATATGTTTAAATACAAGATTAATACTATCAAAAATGTTTCATTATTACATAAACTACAAATTATTTAGTCGTATTTAAAAATCGGGTGAAAAATAATTTATGATTAGGTAAATTGGTCTTTTTAAGTTGGGACAAATTTATCATCAAGTATAAATTGACATCAATAAAATAAAAAATGTATTTAGTATTCAGATTGTTAACAAACTTAATTTATTGTATATAATTATTTAAATTGGTGGATTTTTTAATATGTATTGTTTTTATATAAGTTTAAATGTTATTCAATAATATATAAAGGAATTCTCCTAATAAAATCCTTAGTCCCACCCTGACTAGAAAAGGTTGGTAACCTATAGATAGCCCGACCCAATTAGCCTGCCTAGTTGCAAAAAGTGGACGTTAATAAATAATTCACTTTAAAGATATTAACAGGCATAATTTTAGAAAGTTTTATGCAGAAAAAAAACTGTTTGACGTATTCTATTAAGTTATGTTAACGTTTAATGGAAATAAATACACTTCACTTCAAGCTACTTAGGATCTTAGAATGGGTTATCAGCCATACAAAATATTTACAGGTTACCTTTTTGTACTCATGACGGAATTTTCGAAATTTTTCTTCAAATATCCATCGATCCTACCTAGTAGATGACGAAAATGAGGTCCGTTCAAAACTGTGTATATATATATATATATATATATATATATATATATATATATATATATATATATATATGTCTATTACCGCTCTAGCGATCGCAATTTTTGTTTGATCGTTACCATACTCGATATTTAGTCGTTTTATGTAAAAAGAAAGATCAAGTTCGTTAATGGCTGAAATCGGACCAATGGGAGGGGAGTTTAGAGGGGAGGAGTTTCGAGAATTCTTAATATCTCCGTTACTATACGTCGGATCGAAACATTGTACAGAATCAATCTTATTGCAAATTAAATTTACTATAAATATTGTTATATACATTTATTTTCTATCTTGAATATTAACCGAGATATTTGTATTTTTTGCTTTCCCGCCAAAAACTAGTTCGGCCGTTTTCTTTAACTGCTTGACTCTCGTGAAATTTCTCTATTGTAAAACTTCACGTGGGAAATCTGCTTAGTTTACGCAGCCCCTGCGTGACGGACTTTTCTAGTTAAGTTGAGGCTAACGATTTTATTTAATAAGTGCACCATTGCATAATGACCTCATTAAATAAAATGAGTGTAAGAATTGTATTATTTACTTCCATTACCAATGAAATTGAAATCAATACAGCCTTGTTTAAACCAATAAGTCAATGTATATATTGTGTATTGAGTCTACTAGTGAAGAGGTGTGGTATTAATATCACTCAGAATATTTTTATTTATCTTTAGCCTGTTGTTTATAAGTCAAAGCAGATAATAAGTTCCGACTTATCACAATTAAAGATATGATAATACTGTTTATAACAGAATAAGTAAATAGAAAGGCAGCTCATCCATTTCTTCTAACGATGTTTGTAAACACACACCATCTTGTCATTTCAGGGTACTTTTTAGCAGATTTCCCTTAAGGGAAATGTGCTATTGAGGTCGTACTCATGACGCAATTTTCGATGTTTTTCTTCAAATGTCCATCAATCCTACCTAGGAGATGACGAAAATGAGTTCCGTTCAAAACTGTATATATAGAGAGAGGTCTATCTATCTATATATTTGTCTGTTACCGCTCTAGCGGTCGCAATTTTTGTTTGATCGTTACCAAACTTGATATTTAGTCGTTTTATGTAAAAAGAATGATCAAGTTCGTTAACGGCTGAAATCGGACTAGTGGGAAGGGGGGTTTAGAGGAGAGGATTTTCGAAAATTCAAAATATATCCGTTACTATACGTCGGATCGAATACTTGTACAGAATCAATCTTATTGCAAATTAAATTTACTATAAATATTGTTATATGCATTTATTCTGTATCTTGAATATTAACCGAGATATTTGCATTTTTAATAAATCTGGGGGGCTAACGGACGGGTGACTTTCCCGCCAAAAGCTAGTTCGGCCGTTTCCTTAACTTCTTGACTCTCGTGAAATTTCTCTATTGTAAAACTTCACGTGGGAAATCTGCTTAGTTTACGCAGCCCCTGCGTGACGGACTTTTTGTTTATCTTATCGAAGAGTGTTATGCAGCTTGTCACTCAAGTTGTTTTCCTACAATTGTTGTGCTCATGGTTTTACTTAACTCACCTGTTAATGAAATTGTTTGTACTTTTTGAACGCGAGATAAAGTCTTGTAATAAATAATGAAATTTTCACTTCATGATGTACGAATGACTAAGTATCGAAAGTTTAGTTTAAATTTATAGTTTGTTGATTCATCTCCGTTCCTAAGGGAGAAACAGAGAATTGAATGTGAGACGAAGTCCTATGGGGACCAGCTGGAAATATGATTAGTTAGCTGAGAACTTCTGTGAAGGACTTTTAATGTTTCAGTTGAGGGATAAATTCATGGAACGTTTAATATAAATATTGTATAATAATAGTGATAATACATTGACCTACAAATTCCTCATTAAAAAAGTACGTCACGCAGGGGCTGCGTAAACTAAGCAGATTTCCCATGTGGTTTTGCAATAGAGAAATCTGCCTAATAACAACTGTAGTAGTAAGAAACCTCTAAACCTAAAACATTATTTAGGGCGTAATAACCCAGTAGTAGTTCCTAGCCCCAAAAAACAGTTGACCTAACCTCTAAACCTATTCACGAGGGACGAATAGTTCTGGAAATGGCCACCAGAGCTCTAGGCGGAAAGTGCGAACATAGCCTACTGGCGACGACACGCAGAATACAAATGCAAATATCTCGGTTAATATTCAAGATACAGAAAAAATGTACAAAATAATATTTATAGTAAATTTAATTTGCAATAAGATTTATTCTGTAGAATTTTTCGATCCGACGTATAATAACAGAGATATTTTGAATTTTCAAAAATCCTCCCCTCTAAACCCCCCCTCCCACTGGTCCGATTTCAGCCATTAACGAACTTGATCTTCCATTTTACATAAAACGATTAAATTCCGAGTTTGGTAACGATCAAACAAAAATTGCGACCGCTAGAGCGTTAACAGACAAATATATATATATATATATATAATTTTGAACGGACCTCATTTTTGTCATCTCCTGGGTAGGATCGATGGACATTTGAAGAAATTTTTCGAAACTCGCGTCATGAGTACGACCTCAATAGCTGATTTCCCTTAAGGGAAATCTGCTAAAAGTCCGTCACGCAGGGGCTGCTCTCCTTAGCAGATTTCCCAAATGCTGGTATAACAAGTTTACTGAGCTCATTTCATCAAACATTCTCTATTTGTAAATAAAACTCTAATGTGTTTACTCATGGCTGATTAAAAGAAAGTACGAATAACTCCCTCAATATTTTAATTAGCAAAAAATGTATGCAACAATTGTAGAGAGTAGTTGAAGAACTATCACTAGTTTAACACTATTGTTCCTATAATATTTTTTTATTCCGTTCATAATAACAAAGATATTTTTGGAATTCCCCTTGGTCCGCTTCAGACTTCAGCACAAAACGTATTTGTCTATATAAACTCTCTTGGTAAAATGTAATCTTATTTAGTAAATTTCTACTGAAAACAATATTTTTTATTTAAGTTTCGAATGGGTTTCATGATATATTTGCTTGTTAATGTGTAACTGCTAAAAACGGGGGTTTGTTAAAATGGTGAAAACCAGAAATTCTAAATATATCGGTTAATATTAAACATAGAAAAAAAATTAAATCACAAAATTGCATGGGACATTACATTTTTGATAAGATTCGATATATATGATGTTTCGATACTACGTTTAATAAGAGATATATTCTGATTTCCCAAAATACCCCCTCTCCATCACTAGTCCGATGTAAGCTGATAACGAACTTGATTAGCTTTACATAAAGTGTTTAAATATCCAGTTTGGTAACCATCAAACAAAATTTCAACGGCTAGAATGGTAAAAGATATATGTGTGTGTCTATATATAAAATTTAATTTCACTTAGGAAAGATGAATGGATATTCGAGGAACTTTTTCGAAAATCGGGGCATGACCACCTCCTTAAGGGAAATCTTCTAATACGGCAGAAGACATGGAGAGGGAGGTGTTGTAGTACAGTTGATACCACAGATGACTAGAAGTGACAACTTCATGGTCTGGATTCCACGCTCGATTTTATTTAGCAGTGTGGTTATCAGGATGGAAATTATATGTTTTACTTCTATCCCCAGTCAATGCTCAATAAGCATAATGCAAACAAACGAGAAGCTACTTATGAATAATGATGCAGCGATCGATGAATCCTAATCCTGTATGACATGCCTTTTGTGTCTGTTGTTAATCGAAATATTGTAAATTTCAATGTCGGAGCAAAACAGATATGTGCAATATCTCAGGGGTTGCCGCTTTATAACTTATATTGGGGTCAAAGGCTGATAATGGTGATCACACGGTAGCTCCGTGATCGGAAATCATTGTAGGAGGAACAGTTACATAAATTCAAGAACTAACGTCATTCGTGATTTATCAAGATTTTCTGATGGTTAATAATATTAAAATCTAAACTCAATGAAAATCCGAAGTCATTCACACACGGAATTTGACGAAAAATGACATAAATCCAGAATCAATAAACTTTTAATGGAATACAACGAAACGTTTATATTTATTCTGTGTCGTTATATTTATTCTATTTATTTACATTACCCAGTGTGTTAGAAGATCATTTTCAAGAGTTGGAAAACTTCAAACTGCAAGTATTTACAAAACAAATCGTCCATAACATAAATATAAACCGACATAATTTTATAAGTAGGAATGTCCCAAGTAAGTGGTATCCCACATTGCTTCACATATTTATTTTTCTTAACAAATAAATACTTTGAATCTGATTCTGGTGGTCTCTTAGGCAAATTGGAAGTCCTTTCCTAGTTTTAATATTGTTTATGAATAATTACCATTTCAATTCATTATAATCGAGTTAATTATTATTTAGTAATTATCTTACACATATATTAATTACTTTGTATGTACAAAATGGTAAAATATTTACATTCTTATATTTACATAAAATCGGAAACACGCATAGCCTAAATAATATTCTACTGTTTCATATGGTCCTTCAAAGAATATTTGGTATTTTCAGCTAGATTTCATGGCTGTGGACAAAGTACAGTTAATAAAAATAATTGTCAATATATTTATAATAAAAAAAATAAAATAAAGTAAATAAATAAAACCATAGAGTAAATCTTAGAAGAAAAAGCGTTGTTTGAAAAACTTGAGATAATTTAGATTGGCTATCTATCAACATCATTGCATTTTTTGATTAGTAAAGTTATTTAAGAAAGAATAGGACAGCGTTGGTTCATAACTGAAAAATTACCACTTTATTCCAATTTTCTGCCATCAGTAAAACCTCACTTTTAGTCATCAGACATTAAGAGAGTAAATCATGAATCGTATTCTTCGAAGCTTGCATGCCAAAATATTGTTTTTAACAAATCTTTTCAAGATGAGATTCATGCAAATACCTTGTGTGATGACTTCATAAATTAAGATTTTTAATTATTCTTTTGAAAATGTTTACTTAACTCGTCAAGGCCGAATTGTAGATATTTAACCATTTCACTACACTCTGAAGATCTTAATCGTAAATGGCTAAAGTCGAACGAGGAATGGGAGGGGGTGGGGGGAGTTAGAGGGATGGGAATTAAAAATTCCCAAATAAATAAAAGTATCTCGGGTATTATGAGTTGGACTGAAAAATGTTGTAGATTTAATCTTGTTAAACAATTAATGACCTAAATTGTTGATCTTTACGTTTTTGCAACATAAATAATTTCATGTTTTCAGCTCTTAGTGAAACGCCCACTAGGTTGTACTCATGACGGAATTTTCGAAATTTGTCTTCAAATGTCCATCTACCTATAGTAGATGATGAAAATGAGGTCCGTTCAAAACTGTATATATAGGTTTGTCTCTTACCGCTCTAGCGGTCGCAATTTTTGTTTGATCGTTACCAAATTCGATAATTAGTCGTTTTATGTCAAAAGAAAGATCTAGTTCGTTAACGCCGGGAGTGGGAGGGGGTTTAGAGGGGAGGATTTTCGAAAATTCAAAATATCTCCGTTACTATTCGTCGGATACGACAGTAAAATTGTACAGAATCAATCTTATTACAAATTAAATTTACTATAAATATTTTTTATGTGAATTTATTCTCTATCTTGAATATTAACCGAGATATTTGCATTTTTATTAAATCTGGCCCCTAACGGACGGTGTCTTTACCGCCAAAAGCTAGTTCGGCCGTTTCATTAACTGCTTGGCTCTCGTGAAATTTCTCTATTGTAAAACTTCTCGTGGGAAATCTGCTTAGTTTACGCAGCCTCTGCGTGACGGACTTTTTTTACTTAGAAATACAGAATATAAATATAATATATAGTAATTTCATTTCACCGCAATACTATTGTGTCACACCAGAAGGTGGGAAATTTCATAATTTACACAACCCCAGCGTGAGAACGTTTGACTAACTTGCAAACAGGATTAAGAGTAATATATTTCAGATTGTCAAAATCCATTTACGACTAATGACTCGTTGCATCAACGGGAATAATTCATGAGTTAAACTAATCACGGACGTGCCTTACTTCACGTCGGATCTGACAATTACTTATTCCCAAGGCCGGAGCCTTGTCATCATGGAGAGCTCTTGTAATATTGACATAAATTATCGGGAAAATGTTCAATTACTACTTCTTTTGCGTTATCTTTCTTATCGTCTCTTGCTCAATAGTATTTATGTAATTTAGAAAAGAGCACTGGTGTTTTGATTTGCTTAGCAGGAAGCGTAATTCCTATAAAATAATCGTAATTGTTAAAAGATGGATGCTTTCTAAAGAATCTTCTTCCTGCATATAATGTGCGAAATTCATGGATTATCTATCCTGTCTTTCTCTCTCTCTCTCTCTCTCTCTCTCTCTATCTATATATATATATATATATATATATATATATATATATTTTAACAGGAATCCCTGAAAACAGCTCATGGTGAGGTTTTAGAAAATTGTCAGTTTACTGCTCTAGCTTTAAGGATACTTAATATTTAGGCGATTCAAGTAAAACTAAAGATTAAGTTCGCTAACGGCTGAAATTGAACTATATGGAGGGTGTGGAAACGAGAATCCGATATATCTACGTTAATATGCGTAGGGTCGATTAATAGTATATAACCAATCTTTTTCCAAATTTAATTTTATATTACTTTATACATTGTTTTCAATGTTGAAAATTATCTGCGATAATTTCATTTTCTTAGTTTTCAGACCACTTAAGTGAAAAAAAGCAATAAGGATATTCAGGATCTTTCGGAGAAAAAAATTCAGATATTCATCCTTCCTACTCAGATGTGGTCGTTCAAAACAATGCATATATAAATCTGTTAACGCTCGAGCAGTATCAATTTTCGTGGCGAAATTTACATTTGATATACAGTTGATATTTACATTTTCTCAAATATTCAGGTAATTTTCCTTAATCCATGTTTTCAGCCTCTAGCTACTAATCGGATTTTATCTTAGAAATAGAAAATGCATGGTGAGAAATGTCCAATAGAGTGTCATACCAGCACTTGCTCAGTTTCCGCGGCCTCTGCGTGACGGACTTTTTTTTATCTATCTTTATTTCCTTACAGCTGAAATCGGTCCAGGGGTGCGGGGGTTTAGAGGGAGGAATTTCGAAAATTATAAATCGGATCGAAAAAGTGTATTGAAGGCATATTATTGAAAATGTAATTACCTATAAATGTTGTTATATAAATATTTTCTCTATCATGAATACTAAACGAGAAATTTGGATATTTTAGTTTTGAGACTTCAGTAAACCCGCACTCCTACTCATGTCATATTAACAATAACCTATTATATTATGAACTACTTTATTCTCTGAAACACCAAGTATTGGTCTCATTGAGCTTCACTTTTTGAGATAAATGCAAATATGTAGCCCACGTGGGAAATCTGCTTAGTTAAAGCAGGCCCTTGCGTGACGGACTTTTTTACTTATTGACAAAGTGCACCATGCATAATTGCAACAGTGTCAGAATCTTATTTGGACGTATAGCGGTATTTATGTAAGAATGTTGGCAGTCATTAATGTTTTATGTTTATTTCCGATCAGTGTCAAAGCTCTAAGCCAGCTGATCCAGATTGGTCCAGATCTTTTTATGTGTCTGCACTTACAATTTATTAATATCCACGTTAGAAAGCATTAATTAGTTCTAGTTGCCATTTAGAATGATGTGACAGCTAATTTATTTAACTCGGGTGCATTCTTAATAGTGTAAATGACACATTGATCGAAAGATATTGACATTTAACATGCTGAAACAAGAACAAAACTATTCAGGGAAATGTGAGTCACTTATTCAGCCAACGTAGAAGGTAAGAATGACGTGGGGCACCTCGCGATTTTGTATGTGATTATTTTCCTCGTGTATTTCTTTTTCTGAGTATTTTTCCCTGATCTCGGCTGCCTCAAAGCGGTGACTCACTAGAATAATTAAATCAATTAGGTATTAACATTTCATTATAAACTGAAATATTCAACAATCTGTGAGAATAATCTTCGTTTTAGCAAATTTCCCTAGAGCGAAATCAGCTATTTGGGTCGTACTCATGACGCGATTTTCAAAAATTTTCTTCAAATGCCCATCGATCCTACCCAGGAGATGACGAAAATGAGGTCCGTTTAAAATTATATATATATATATATATATTATATATATATATATATATATATATATCGTATATTTGTCTGTTAAAGCTCTAACGGTCGCAATTTTCGTTTGATCGTTACCAAACTCGATATTTAAACGTTTTATGTAAAAATAAAGATCAAATTCGTTAATGGCTGAAATCGGACTAGTGGGAGTGGGGGGGGGGGGGGGGGTAAAAGGGGAGGATTTTAGAAAATTCGAAATATCTCCGTTACGATACGTCCGATTGAAAAATTGTATAGAATCATTCTTCATTTTTTTTTTGAGGTGCTGGATGGTGAAGGAATTGTTATCTCAGGTAAGAAAAAACGCCTCTTTCCTGAGAGAATCATTCTTATTGCGAATTAAATTTACTATAAATATTGTTATATACATGTATTCTATATCTTGAATATTAACCGAGATATTTGCATTGTTCTGTTTTCAGCTTTCAGAAACGAGATCGGCTAACTTTCGGGTCTAGTCGAGAGTTTCTGCCAAGAGCTAGTTCAGCCGTTACCGTAACTGTTCGGCTCTCTATTCTGAAATTTCTCTATTGTAAAGCTTCACGTGGGAAATCTCTTTAGTTTACGCAGCCCCTGCGTGACGGACTTTTTCTCTGAAAACAGTGTGAAAATGAGCTAATAATATATTACAAAATGAATTAAAATAATTGGTTACGGACGGGCAACAAATTTCGACAAATGTAACCAACTACCCTCGACTGGAAAGAAAACAATATTACATTTACACGAATGCATTATGTAATTTACCATAATGTGCCATGTAATTAGTACTCGACTTCATATAGGTCATTTCGACCTAACACATGGATTCCTAATTGAAAAGAAGGGACGTCCAAAATGCGATGTATGTACTGAAGGTAGACCACACATGCCCAGAATTACTTACAAGTTAAAGAAAGTTCTCACACATGGGCTGCGTTGCTTAGCAGATTTCCCACGTGCGCCATGCAATTGCATTTATCTCAAAATGTGAAAGTTCAATGAAAACAATATTTGGTATTTAGGCTTCAAATATAACACCTTAATATAATAATATAACACCTTACTGTCAATATGACATGAGTAGGAGTGGGGGTTTACTGAAGACTGAGAAATATAAAATGCAAATATCTCGGTTATTAATCAAGATAGACCAAAAACATACATAACAACATTTATCCAGCATTACATTTTCCATAAGATTGGTTCTATACAATTTTTCGATCCGACGCATAATAATGGAGAATTTTATTTTCAAACTTTTTTTTTGTTAACCCCCACTTATAGTCATCACACAAGTTAACAATGAGCCATTAGAATATGAAACGTCATATTCCAAGCTTAAAAACCGAATATTGTTTACTATTTTCAACGGACCTTTTCTATGCAAAGTACATTTAAATACGTAGTATGATGTCATGAATTAAGATTTTACGTTCTTGACTCATGAATGTTTATTTCATCTTGCTTCCAACCTGACTGTACATTCCCAATTCTACTCATTAATTTTATTAGAAATATATAATATATGTTAAGATGACGTCACTTGTGTGTAATACTAGCACTCTTGGGAAATCTGGTTAGATTACGCAGCCACTACCTAATGGACTTTTTAGCAGATTTCCTTAGGGGAAATCATCTATTGAGGTTGACTCACGATGGGATATTCAAAAACCGTCTTCAAGTGTCCATCGATCCTACCCACAAGATGACGAAAATAAGGTCCGTTCAAAATTGTATACATATTTGTCTGTTAACGCTCTGGCGGTCGCAATTTTTGTTTGGTCAAAAAGGAATGAGGTGTAGAAGAAATAGGCGCTCCACGATGAACTTAAATTACTCAGTTGCTCTGATGACGGCAATTGCTCCAAGCCTTAATAATTAAATTGGGAGAAACCATTAATCGCTTTTAGCAGATTTCCCTTTGGGGAATTCTGCTATTGTATTTATTCATAAATACATATTATTATTATTCATACATATTATTATTGATATTGGCGGTGCTATTGTGTTACCAGTATGTAGATTTATCTATTGTTAAACATCTCGAGTAGGGACATCTACTTAGTTTACGCAGCCCCTGCGTGACCCACTGTTTTTAATTTTAAGTCGGGGTTCCCCTCAAAAATACTTTCGAATGACTAATGCTACAAACAACGATGACTGCTTCAGTCATGAACGAGTCCAGTGACTACAAGTCCTTTTGATCGTTACCAAACTCGATATTTAAACGTTTTATGAAAAAATAAAGATGAAGTTCGTTAACAGCTAAAATCGGACTGGATCGGAGGGTGTTTAGAAGAATATCAAAAATTCTTAATATCTCCGTTATTATAAGTTGGATAGAAAAACTGCATACAACCAATCTTATTGGAAATGTAATGTTGTTATATACTTGTTTTCTCTATATCGAATATTAATCGAGATATTTCATATTTTAGTTTTCGGTCAACCCGGCAACCACCACTCCTACTCATTTCATATTAGCAATAAGCACTTGTATCACACTTCATGTTGTAAAACACTTCATTCCTAGGTTAAACACCAAATATGGTTTTCATTTAACTATTACTTTGTGAGGTACATCCAAAGACGTCATCACATGACGTCATCAATTGGAATTTTTCGTTCCTTACTCGAAAATGTTTATTTGATCTATATGTTACTCGATATAACCGTTTCAGTCAACACTAAAGATCATATTTGCTATTTGCTGGCCGATCGGCCCTGGAATAGTGGTGTTTTAGAGCGTGGGGATTAGAAAATTCAAAATGTATCCGTTATTATGAGTCGGATCATGAAATGTTATAGAACCTGTCTTGTTAAGCCTTTTGTGTGTGTTTTTTTAAATTGAAGCAAAGCATAAATGGTAAGAGGAGAGGCAACTCTGTTATACCAGTCCGTAGAAATCTGGTTAGTTTACGCAGCCCCTGCGTGGCGGAGTTTCTTTCTGTTAAAAAGAGTTTAAAGATCGTGACTGCAGTTCTTATTGCAACATTAGTCACAGAGTAACACAATAAAACCTCATATATGTGAAATCAATTACACATGAATTCATCTCCGACTCACACACATTTCTGACGCACGTAGATACTGCATCAATGACTGTGGCTAAGAGAGTTTCCTGGTATGTTTGGACTGTCACTGAGGAAGCGATCAGAGCTATGACACAGGAAGCTGACGAAGGAACTTAGTTATAAAGAGATACTTCAATGCCCTCAGCTATGGCCACAAATAAATAGGGATGACTCAGATGTGGAACAATGTCGGCGAAGCTTGTTGGGAAAGCGCTCTTGGTATGATTCACAATGGCCTTAAATATAAGATAAAGACAAAAATATCAACATGACCACATGACTTCCTTGTGCTCCTATTAAATTAAGTATACAAATTATTTTTCTGAATTTCATTTTAAATTATTTTATATGAAGTGACACACGATATCTTCGTTCCAATTTATATACTTTGTATGCAGTATCTATAGGCTATAGCTGGCAATTTTTCTGATGAACGGGTAATCCTGAGTTTCACGAGATCCAACAAGGGAATAAGAGGGTCACAAGGAATCGCCAGAGGTTTCCCGTTGTCTTCTGGAACAACCATCCAGGAACCATTCATTCGCATCAAAATTTTGTGCCTTTGCACGAGTTGATAAATTTCCAGTCACTGGCAGAGTTGTTAGATAGCCATCCCTCGGTAGCCTGTAGCCTGCATAAGCTGACTAATGATAGACTATTAGCCAGTATGAGTTTGCAGGCTACTGCTTTAATCTACCCTCCAGTCTTACCCAACTGGTATAAGTGAGAATTTAGACAAGGCGGAGAAAGTTCCAATGTATCGGATGAAAAAATGTCATAATATTATAGATCATTTCATAATAATAAAAAAAAGGTCTTATACAAATCTTCTGAATTTGTAATAAAATAGTAAATAAAACAAAAATTTGCATTTTTTTATTTTCTCCCTCCTCTCTCTTAATCGATTTCAATCAAAAGGGATACTGCATAACTATACGATACAAAAGTGCAATAATGCATACAAAAGTAAGAAAGTAGACAAAACGAGTGCTGGAAGAGTGAAAACGTATAACACCATTGAAATCTTAAAACCGAAAATGTTCGTGATTATTAAATAAATATTTCCTTCAAAAAGAAATGATTTTTTTTTTGTGAAGGTAGGAGATGTAGATGCATTTTAAATCCACATAGACTTATGAATTCTAAAGGTCAATGGCTGAATTATACTATCTACAAGAATTTGGTCTTTAACCAAGAACCAAGAAACCAAGAAAAATTATAGCTATCGCGTTCAAATTATTATGGGGAAGGTCATTAAATAACCGTTTTTTTTTCTTTATGCTGCGGTCTTTATTGCAAAGTTGCAAGATATGTTTTATGACTTACATAACAACTGTTCGGGGATTTCCTTTTGGTCACTCATTACATGTGTCAAATTTTCCGTACCAGGGAGGTCGTTAATCATTGAGCAACCATTTAAGGTGATTAACAGTAGGTAATCATTCTCAAGAAGCTGCTCCAAAAAAAAAAAAAAAAAGTTCGTCCCGCAGGGGCTGCGTAAACTAAGCAGATTTCCCACTTGAAGTTTTACAATGGATAAATCTACGTAATGATACTTAACACCACCTTGAATATTAAGTGAATAAATTCAGACGGTAATGAGAAATCTTTTATTCAGATTTAATAACCTCCCAACGGAAAGCATCTGAATTGTAAACAAACAGGTGATCCAATCAGCGCTAAACATGTAGATAGTAATATTCTTCACCGGACGGAATAACACTTACTAAAATATATCTCAATATAACACATTAATTTTATTGAAAAAAAAAATTACTGTATCTAGTAGAGTATTTCATAATGAATAATTTTTATCGCAATCTCTCAAATTTTAGTAATCCAAGAACGTAAGAGGGGGGGGGGGGTCAACAGAACGTATTTACATGTACCTCGTATAATAAAGGTCTCTTGAAAACAATATTTGGTATTTACGCTTCGAATAAAGTGGTCGATTAATAAAAGAGTATTGTTTATGTGATGTGAGTAGGAGTAGGGGTTTGCTGAAGGCTGAAGTCGAAAAAATGCAAATATCTCGGTTAATATTCAAGATAGAATGCATGCGTAATATTTATAGTACATTCAATTTATAATAAGATTGGTTCTATACAATTATTCTATCCGACATATAGTAATGGAGATATTTCGAATTTTCTGTAATCCTTCCCTCTAACCCCCCCCCCAATATTCCGATTTTAGCCATTAGTGCACTTGATCTTTAGTTCTGCATAAAACTTTTAAATATCCGACCGCTAGAGTATTATAACAGACAAATATATATGTCTTGAACGGGCCTCACTTTTGTCACCTCCTGGTTAAGATCGATGGACATTTGAGAAAAAATTTCAAAAATCGTGTCATGAGTACAACCACAATAGCTGATATCCCTTTAGGGAAATCTGCTAAAAGGAATGATCTCTGCAAGTGCTACTAGATCGTTAAAGCAAGCCAGAGCGATTGGTGAAGCTAAGCGCTATTTATTCTGAGATGGTGGCGGTGGCCAAAGATTTACAAGGTCCCCCATTTGTTAGCTATTATTCGAGAGCTTGTAATTTTTTATGACCCGTCTGTGGCCTTCTTCTCCCGCTTTATGGGGCTAAAAATATAAACAATTAATTGTTCTTAGTGTCATTTATGCGAGAAATATATTAAGCCACGAAGAAGAATTGCGGTAATCCCCGCGACATGGAACTAATTTATTATATACTGAGCATAATGGAATATGTGTCCTCCGGAGGCACGTTCCGAATGCACTACGGAAAATAACCAGAAGTGAGCCCCGCCCTAGAAACGCAGAACGGAACAAGAAAACAATACGTAACAGAGCCAAGCAGATAGTGTTGAAAGTGATAAGGAGATTCACCCACAAATCACGACTATCCCAAGTGATAATGATAACGAATATGAGCTGTTCACGTGAATGACGTTTATATTTAGAGCTCTGTCCAATCACAATCAGCTGATAAATATTAATTGCTCTCCCATTTGCTGAATTATACAGGATTACATGTTTTTTTTTTCTATTTAGGCTTGGCAACCTCTTGGTCATTAACACCCTAGTGATATTATCATAAAACGGCTGACAGCAATTTAATGATAGTATAAACAAATTAAATGAGACAATTGCATAGAATTCATTTTTTTTTTTAATTCGTTAATTTCTTCTTGCCTTTAATCACTATAAAGGTTATATATTCTTACTTATTTTTAACGGATATACTTGTCAGTTGCCGGTCTAGCTGTCGGAATTTTAATTATTAACTAACTCGATATTTTTTAAGCGTTTCATGCTTACTTAAAGGGCATATTCATTGATGACTGAAATTGGACCAGGAATGAGGGGGGGGTGAGAGTTCAGTACATTCAAAATATCTCAATTTTTTTATGTTATCAAAAAATGTTATAGAACCAATCTAGTTCAGCCATCAGTAGAATCCATTTCGACTCATCGGATTTTAACAAATTTCCCTTACGGGAAATCAGCTATTGAGATTGTACTCATGTTAGAATTTTCAAAAACTTTCTTCAAATGCCCATCAATCCTACCTAGGAGATTAAGAAAATTTCAAAATTTTATCTTTATATATATAATTCTACTGTACAAATTATATTACTGAACTCCTCCTAGACGGCTGAACCGAGTTGAATGACTTTTGTTTTACGCGTTTGGGTGATGCCCTGGATGGTTTAGCTTCACAAATCAGCCCGGCATATGGAGCAGGAGTGGGGGTCGTAAGGGATGCCTAAAATTAAAAATAGCGATATTTCGTTTCCTATTAGTTTTCCGGCAAATATGCACAGGATAAAAGTTTTTTATTTTGTTATTTAGAGTAACTTTTGTTATATTCACTTTTGTCGTATAGCAAAGTATGAACGAGATGTACAATAAACAATTAAAGTGAGAGCCAACAATTTTATTGGGCACTAACGAAGGAACCGAACTTAACAAAACTCTATATGTAAATAGCATTAATTCTTCCAGGATTACAAGCTATTTTAGCCACAAAAAATATCGATGTTGACGAAAAATTGATGTTATTTCAAAATAAAGAATAATGAAATTATTATATTATTTGTTTTTCATTTCATACTTTGTTTAATATCCTAATCGTTTGAAATATCATGCATGACAACGTCTGTCGGGGTCCGCTACATGTATATTTCTTTTAACGCTCTTGAGGTCGCAATGTTTTTATAATCGATGCGAAATTCCATATTTAAACGCTTTACGTAAAAACGAAGATCAAGTTCGTTAACGGCTAAAATCAGACCAGTGGTGAGGGTTGGGGTTTAGAGGTTGGGGGAATTTCAAAAATATCTCCGTTATTATGTGTCGGATTGAAAATTTGTATAGAGTCAATCTTGTTGCAAATGTGATGTTCTAGAAAAGTTTGTACGTATTTTTATTATCTTGATTATTAACCGAGATATATGGAATTTTTAGTTTCGGCCTTCAGTAAACTCCCACTCCTACTCATGTCATATCAACAATAATCTGTTACATTGTGAAGCCTATTATTTAAACCTTGAACACCAAATATTGTGTCCCATTGAACGTTTACGTTTTGGGATAAATGCAAATACGTTACGCATTAGGATAGTTAACGCAGTCTTTTAGCAGATTTCCCTTAAGGGAAATCAGCTATTGAGGTTGTACTCATGACGGAATTTTCGAAATGTTTCTTCAAATGTCCATCGATCCTACCCAGGAGATGACGAAAATGAGGTCCGTTCAAAAAAACTGTATATATATATATATATATATATATATATATATATATATATATATATATATATATATTTGTCTGTTACCCCTCTGGCGGTCGCAAATTTTGATTAATCATTACCAAACTCAATATTTAGTTGTTTCATGTAAATAGAAAGATCAAGTTCCGGCTGAAATCCGGACCAGTGGGAGGGGGGGGTTTAGAGGGGGAGACTTTTGAAAATTCGAAATATCTCCGTTACTATTAGTCAGATTGAAAAATTGTGTAGAACTAATCTTATGGCAAATTAAATTTACTATAAATATTGTTATATACATTTATTCTCTATCTTGAATATTAACCGAGATATGTGAATTTTTCAGTTTTCAGCCTTCAGTAAGCCCCCACTTCTACTGATGTTACATAACCAATGCTCTGTTATATAGTCAAATATATTAATTGAAGCCTTAATACTATATATTGTTTTCATTATACTTTACTTTGTGAGATATATACAAATACGTTCTGTTGACCCCCCCCCCCTTCTTTTGTTCTTGGATTACTAATATTTGAGTGATTGAGATAAAACTGATTTTGTTTCATTACAAACTACAGCAGTAGTTTAAGTAAATCGTTTTCAATAAAATTAATATGTTATATTAACATATATTTCATTAACTGTTTGTATTTCCTATCTATGTATGCAGCACTACGAGGTTGGGTTGCCTGTTTGTTTACAATTCGGCCTTGTATTGTACATTTACTGAGCATTCACGGTTGTGTTACCTGTATGTATATTCATCTATTGTAAAACTTAACGTGGGAAATCTGCTTAGTTTACGCAGCCCCTGCGTGACGGACTTTTTTACTTAGAAGTAGTGAATACATTGGTGAGGTGGATTAGCGAATGTGTTATGCCAGCACGTGGGAAATCTGCTTAGTTACGCAGCTCCTGCATGACGGACTTTTTACTTAGAAGTAGAGAATACATTGGTGAGGTGGATTAGCGAATGTGTTATGCCAGCCCGTGGGAAATCTGCTTAGCTTACGCAGCTCCTGCGTGACGGACTTTTTACTTAGAAGTAGAGAATACATTGGTGAGGTGGATTAGCGAATGTGTTATGCCAGCCCGTGGGAAATCTGCTTAGCTTACGCAGCTCCTGCGTGACGGACTTTTTACTTAGAAGTAGAGAATACATTGGTGAGGTGGATTTGCAAATGTGTTATGCCAGCCCGTGGGAAATCTGCTTAGCTTACGCAGCTCCTGCGTGACGGACTTTTTACTTAGAAGTAGAGAATACATTGGTGAGGTGGATTAGCAAATGTATTGTGCCAGCCCGTGGGAAATCTGCTTAGCTTACGCAGCTCCTGCGTGACGGACTTTTTACTTAGAAGTAGAGAATACATTGGTGAGGTGGATTGAGCAAATGTATTATGCCAGCCCGTGGGAAATCTGCTTAGCTTACGCAGCTCCTGCGTGACGGACTTTTTACTTAGAAGTAGAGAATACATTGGTGAGGTGGATTAGCAAATGTAATTGTGCCAGCCCGTGGGAAATCTGCTTAGCTTACGCAGCTCCTGCGTGACGGACTTTTTACTTAGAAGTAGAGAATACATTGGTGAGGTGGATGAGCGAATGTATTGTGCCAGCACGTGGGAAATCTGCTTAGCTTACGCCGGTCCTGCGTGACGGACTTTTTACTTAGAAGTAGAGAATACATTGGTGAGGTGGATTAGCGAATGTGTTATGCCAGCCCGTGGGAAATCTGCTTAGCTTACGCAGCTCCTGCGTGACGGACTTTTTACTTAGAAGTAGAGAATACATTGGTGAGGTGGATTAGCGAATGTATTGTGCCAGCACGTGGGAAATCTGCTTAGCTTACGCCGGTCCTGCGTGACGGACTTTTTACTTAGAAGTAGAGAATACATTGGTGAGGTGGATTTGCAAATGTATTGTGCCAGCCCGTGGGAAATCTGCTTAGCTTACGCAGCTCCTGCGTGACGGACTTTTTACTTAGAAGTAGAGAATACATTGGTGAGGTGGATTTGCAAATGTATTGTGCCAGCCCGTGGGAAATCTGCTTAGCTTACGCAGCTCCTGCGTGACGGACTTTTTACTTAGAAGTAGAGAATACATTGGTGAGGTGGATTTGCAAATGTGTTGTGCCAGCCCGTGGGAAATCTGCTTAGCTTACGCAGCTCCTGCGTGACGGACTTTTTACTTAGAAGTAGAGAATACATTGGTGAGGTGGATTTGCAAATGTATTGTGCCAGCCCGTGGGAAATCTGCTTAGCTTACGCAGCTCCTGCGTGACGGACTTTTTACTTAGAAGTAGAGAATACATTGGTGAGGTGGATTAGCAAATGTATTGTGCCAGCCCGTGGGAAATCTGCTTAGCTTACGCAGCTCCTGCGTGACGGACTTTTTACTTAGAAGTAGAGAATACATTGGTGAGGTGGATGAGCGAATGTATTGTGCCAGCACATGGGAAATCTGCTTAGCTTACGCAGCTCCTGCGTGACGGACTTTTTACTTAGAAGTAGAGAATACATTGGTGAGGTGGATTAGCGAATGTGTTATGCCAGCCCGTGGGAAATCTGCTTAGCTTACGCAGCTCCTGCGTGACGGACTTTTTACTTAGAAGTAGAGAATACATTGGTGAGGTGGATTAGCGAATGTATTGTGCCAGCACGTGGGAAATCTGCTTAGCTTACGCAGCTCCTGCGTGACGGACTTTTTACTTAGAAGTAGAGAATACATTGGTGAGGTGGATTTGCAAATGTATTGTGCCAGCCCGTGGGAAATCTGCTTAGCTTACGCAGCTCCTGCGTGACGGACTTTTTACTTAGAAGTAGAGAATACATTGGTGAGGTGGATTTGCAAATGTATTGTGCCAGCCCGTGGGAAATCTGCTTAGCTTACGCAGCTCCTGCGTGACGGACTTTTTACTTAGAAGTAGAGAATACATTGGTGAGGTGGATTTGCAAATGTATTGTGCCAGCCCGTGGGAAATCTGCTTAGCTTACGCAGCTCCTGCGTGACGGACTTTTTACTTAGAAGTAGAGAATACATTGGTGAGGTGGATTTGCAAATGTATTGTGCCAGCACGTGAAAAATCTGCTTAGCTTACGCAGCTCCTGCGTGACGGACTTTTTACTTAGAAGTAGAGAATACATTGGTGAGGTGGATTTGCAAATGTATTGTGCCAGCCCGTGGGAAATCTGCTTAGCTTACGCAGCTCCTGCGTGACGGACTTTTTACTTAGAAGTAGAGAATACATTGGTGAGGTGGATTAGCGAATGTATTGTGCCAGCCCGTGGGAAATCTGCTTAGCTTACGCAGCTCCTGCGTGACGGACTTTTTACTTAGAAGTAGAGAATACATTGGTGAGGTGGATTAGCGAATGTATTGTGCCAGCACGTGGGAAATCTGCTTAGTTTACGCAGCCCCTGCGTGACGGACTTTTTTACTTAGAAGTAGTGAATACATTGGTGAGGTGGATTAGCGAATGTGTTATGCCAGCACGTGGGAAATCTGCTTAGTTACGCAGCTCCTGCGTGACGGACTTTTAATTCTAGAGAAAGTCTATGATTCATTATGAATATATTTCATTAATAAATTCCTTTTTTTTTTTGTAGATATTAACACCTTCTCTTACAGGAAAGTGTTCCATGTATAATTCGGGTTATGGCATAGTAATCTTCGGAATCCAGATTAACGCTGTACTTTGCGTTAGTTCTATATTAGATTTATTACATATTGTGAGTTCATCTTTAACAAAGAGGAACGAATGTGTAGAACTGAATGCATCCTACAAATTAAAGCGGCTTCATGACTTCTCTTGTTTAACCAGAATCTCAACTGGGTAGGTTTCCATAATAAAAGAAAATATAGAAACGGAAATTCTATTCGAGTCAACAACAACAGGCGTTGTAATGAATTGCATGTGATAATGTAATACAGCTGTATTTATTGAAACAGATGTACCCCTCCCCCAATGACCTAATAATCCTATGCAATGACTATTTATTTGACAACTATATTCTTCAATATTGCATGTAATTATTGTATAGATTATGATCTTAAAAAAAAATAATAATAATCAGAAACATGTATTTGTACACGTGTCATATTTATGCAATGAGGTCTGAATCAAATTCATGTTTTTTTTAATTTATTATAAACCATAAAGCTCCGCTCTTCTTAAAGATGGGAAAAACAAAATAACAAAAAATGGAACACACAAAATAATATAAAGAACAATACTCTAAACGGAAGAAAAAACAGTTAAAGAAACAAGAAACACGAACACAACTTAGAATTTAAAAAGTGGTAAATAAATAATTGAACAGAAAATTTGGTAATTTAGAAACAACAACTCTTCATATAAACAGGGACATATCATTCAAGTTTAAATAGATCACTCACACACACAGGTACGCACGCGTACACATTAAAAATTTAAAATATCTAATTAAATATTCTCAAACTTCCCAATTGTTTTTAAATGTGTCAGAATAGTGGCGATATGTGGGCTAACCTCAGTCAGTAACTCGTTTTCATAATTGCTTTCAGCTATTTCCAGATTGAATTCCAAAAAAATATTTTTGTTAATAGTTAACTCTTTACCTCAATGGTCGATTTCTGAGTAGTCCCCTTTTCATCTATAATGGCCAATAGTCTCGGACTCGAATTCCAAACACAGGAAGTTCCTGTAGTGACATTAACGTAATTGTTGCTCAGAGAAATTCATATTACACTATTAAACTACCTAGTTAAATCGTTGAACTTAATCTCACATGGTAAACCTAGAGTGGCGAATTCGATTCCCGCCTGGGCTACTGAGAATTTATTTAGTGACGTAATTCATTAAGTGAAATCCTTAGTCCCACCCTGGCCAGAAAAGGGCGGGTAACCTGTAGATAACCCGTCCCAATTAGCCTTAGTTGCAAAGAGTCGACGTTAATAAATAATTTAACCCTGGAATGGTAAGGTGTAAATTTTGGAACACGAAAGGTAAGGTGGGGCACTAGGTACCCCAATTATTAAAGATTTTTTACGCTATGATAATAATTTTTATTTACATAAACAAAACATTTTCTCTATTTTATAAACATTTAGCTGTCTTTTAAAAATAAGAATATTTAAATAAAAAAAAACTTACTATGTTTTATAAGTAATTGAAAAAAAATATAGAATTATACCTATTATCTGGAGGAACTTAATTATTAGTCATTACAAGCATCACATACAACGATTTTGTGACTAGAACATATAAATCTATTGCATTTGCAACATTTTACAGTGGTTTTAGTGTCTTTGCCTCTACCACATAGATGACACCGACCGGACGAACGAGCGCCTTGTGTAGCGGGTGGCGGTGCTGGGCTGCTAACTCCGAATTGCTCCTCGATGGCCTCCCGTACAGATCTGGGAATGGTTCTTATGGTCAGGCGATGCATCATCCATGGCTTTATCAGCTCTTCACCTAATGACAGTAGATAATCTAACCTGCTCTCCATCTTCCCACCAGAACGGTGAATGTTTTCTCTCAAAATGATGTAGGCATTGATTCCAGCGGCGTTGAGCATTCCATAAAAAAGACATAGGGGCCATCGCCTGGTTTTTCGGCTACAGTTGTACTGGGCACACATTTGGTCGAAAACATCTACACCTCCCTTTGTATTATTATAAAAATGTATAATTTCTGGGATATTTTTTTCTTTTATCATTGATTGGCCTTGGTGCATATTCGATAATAGTAAAACATTTCTATTCTTTTTTGGGACATATGACAATAATGTAAGTTCATTGTCAAATACAAAGAGAGATGTTTCTGGTTTGCGGTTTTTTGTCTGTATGGCTTCAATAGGTATATGCTGTTTATTTTTACGAATTGTTCCAACCATTGTAATATTATGCTTATGGAGCATATGTTTGAATAATGGGACATTGGAAAACCAGTTGTCAACGGTTATATTTCGTTTGGTCCCATGTATTGATTCAAAATACTTTTTTGTCGTCCATTTTATGGCTCACGTTATTAAAAAACAATATTAAAACTAATGTTAATAATTACTGAAAAGAAACACTAATGGTAAGGTGGGGCATACAGTACCCCAAAACGCAAATAAAAGCACCAAAACAACCTGCTAGGTCAAGGCTATGTCACACACTGAAGGGAGCATGTTGGGACAGGAAAACTCATGAAAGGTTTGCCCAGCCAAACTGCCCCAACTGGCGGAAATTGAACTACACACTTTTCCTGGGGCACTGTATGCCCCACCTTACCATTCCAGGGTTAATAAAAAACTGCCTTGTTATGTAATACAACACAGGGTTACTCACATTTGTCCCTGAACTAGTTCTCAACAAAAGGAAGATGAGAAACAGAGGTTATCAATGATTTGGCAATAATTTCTGAAATAAATAATACATTGCTTCTAATCTAGACGAAAATAACTAGGGGTGATTATATTTCTCTATTTTCTAACCTAGTATTGACATTGAACTTCAACTAATAGGCAAAACTAGTTATCACAATAATCAAACATAGAAATAATTCGTATTCCTTCAATCAGTAGCCAACAATATTTCATAAATCTCGCAATATTATAATTTCAAATAGTTACGAAATAGTCTAACCAATGGAATTAAAATTAAAAAGAAAATCCGTTGCGCAGGTCTGGCATAAACTAAGCAGATTCCCAGGGCTGGGATATACCAAGCTGATGATCTCATCTGACCATCTTATTCTCTCTTGCTCCCTTAATATGAAAACTATAAAAACTGGAATTAAAATACGATATGTTTAGTGTCTGAGCTACTAAAAAGCTTAAGCAGAAAGCTAAAAAAAAAAGTAAAGCCGAGCTTAAGTAAAAATCGGGTTAGTAGAAGTGGAGTTAACAAAATGGTAAAATAAAAAAAAAATATAACACAAATAACTCCATTAATATTTGAGTTAGAGGATACATTTATTGAAACAATAGTTCTACTAATTCTTCAACAACAATGCTCCTATAAAATCGTTTATTCCCCTCCCCCAGTGTCGATTTATACCGTAAAATCCGAAATGATGACGTCACACCGAAAAAATCTCAGAGTAATAAAAACTATATTTTGTATTTAAGCTTTGAAAAAAGTGGTTCAAGAAAAAAATGCTTACTAGTTAATATAACTTGACTGGAAGAGGTGGTTTGTTTGAAGACAAAATTTAAAAACTACAAATATCTCTGTTAATATTAGAAAAAAATGTATAAACAGCATTTATAGTTTATACATATTAATTTAGATTTTTGGAATTTCCTAGATCGTTATATTAATAACTGATTTTTCTTAAGGGAAAGCTGCTAAAAAAGGTAGGCCGATGTTCTCACGAATTTAGCCAAACTCTATATGGTTAAATACTTAACTCTTTTATATATAAATTCCATCATTAACTTAGATTATACACTATTTAAAGACATTTGGATCACTTCGTGTTGATCATTTTTCTTTTTAATTCATAAATTAAAGCTTTCATTTCTATGCGTGATAATTTTCATAGATGACAAAACTTTTGTCAGAGGCGCTGTTACTATGATCAAATCTACATCTTTTCAAATGTTTTCAGAGTGTACTTCGGTCTTTCTTAATATAAGACATGATAGAATCTTGTATGGGACCCAAATAAATTTATTCCTCTATAACTCATATAATTTTTATAACTATCTGTAATTTGGCAATCTGCCTGTCAGTAGAAGGTGTATTTAAAATATAATAATATAAATGAATTACACTTATCTAATTAGATTATTTTAAGTCAAGAACTTCATTATCTTTTCGTCTTCAGCCGAGTCTGGCGTAAGACGAAATCAATCAAAAAATGTTGTAAACAATAGGAAGAATGTTTGCGTGTTATCGACACTTCAAAACTCAACAAGTTGTTCCATGTAAAAAAGTGCAACTGTGTCGTTATCGAACAGGTTGAAACTTGTATAGCCTCTTAATGAGCCAGAACTGGTTCTGAATTGGTGAGTGTTGCTATCGATGGGGCAATAATAAGATATGAGCTCGAAAAAGGTTTTGAAATACCTCTTCAAATTGATATTAACTAAAAGATCACGAAAATGAGGCCTTTATCTGTCTACATTTCTATCTATTTATCTATATATCTATCTGTCTATCTATCTACCTATATATCTATCTGTCTATCTATCTACCTATATATCTATCTGTCTATCTATCTACCTATATATCTATCTGGCTATCTATCTACCTATATATCTATCTGGCTATCTATCTACCTATATATCTATCTGGCTATCTATCTACCTATATATCTATCTGGCTATCTATCTACCTATATATCTATCTGGCTATCTATCTACCTATATATCTATCTGGCTATCTATCTACCTATATATCTATCTGGCTATCTATCTACCTATATATCTATCTGTTTATCTATCTAGCTATATACGTAGTAAGGTCCATAAGTTTCCGGCCTCTCCTGCTTGCCTTCCTTCAAACGTGCCGGGACCTGCACGCCTATGCAGGTCCATGCCTGCTCACTCCATACACATCGCCCGCACTTCCTCAGTCTTGTCAGTCAGTGTCAAGCCTTAAAGGAAACTCCCCATTTTTACAATGTTTAAACTCGAGTACCGTGCGGTAATTAAATTCTTTTGTAAAGAGGGTCTTACTCCTGCGCAAATTAAAGAGCGATTGGATTGTGTATACAGGCAGTCCTCCCCCTCGTATTCCACAGTGAAAGAATGGGCAAAATTATTTAAGTTAGGGAGAGAAAGTCTAGAAGATGACCCACGTCCCTGTCGCCCACTGGAAGCTGTCACTTCTGAAATAATCCAACTTGTGGAATCTGAATTGCTGTCTGACAGACGACTGAAAACCAAGCAAATAGCAGTGAGGTTGGGGCTTTCAAAAACAAGTGTTTTGAGGATCATCAAAAAACATTTGCATATGAACAAGGTAAGTGCAAGATGGATTCCAAAAATTCTTTCAGCTCATCAAAAACAGGAACGAGTTCACTGCTGCAATGAATTTTTACGCGAGTATAATGCCGACCCAAAGAATTTTTTGGACTCATTTGTAACTGGGGATGAGACAATGGTTCTATATTATGACCCACTCAGCAAAAGAGAGTCTATGGAATGGAGAAGACCAGGAGAAGCGCCTCCTTTAAAGGCAAAAGTCACGCAGTCAACAAAAAAGATAATGACCACAATTTTTTGGGACTTTAAAGGATTACTATTGATAGATTTTAAAGAAAGGAATACTACAATGAATGGTGAGTATTATGCAGCCCTACTTCACAGGTTACGAGACGCCATAAAAGAGAAGAGGCAAGGGAAGTTAAGCAGAGGCGTCCGTCTCCTTCACGACAATTCCCCTGTCCACACAGCATTGATTTCCAAGGCCGCTGTGAAGGACTGTGGATTCCAAGAAATTTCTCACCCACCCTACAGCCCAGACTTGGCCCCTAGTGATTTCTACCTTTTCTCAAAATTAAAATCTGACCTTTGTGGAAGGCGATTTAACACCGACGAAGAGCTCCAAGCAGCAGTGGAAGAACATTTTTTTAACAAAAAAGAATATTATTTTTTTCATGGTATAGAAATGTTGCCAAAGCGTTGTAAAAAGTGTATTGAACTTAGAGGAGAATATATTGAAAAACAGTAAAACCAGTTTTTTCTTTCACCTTTCCTTCTATCCCCGGCCGGAAACTTTTGGACCTTACTACGTATCTATCTGTCTATCTATCTAGCTATATATCTATCTATCCAACCTATCTTTCGATCTATCATTCTATCTATCCGTCTATCCATTTATCTGTCTATCTATCTATCTATCTATCTATCCTATCTATCTTTCAATCTATCATTCTATCTATCCGTCTATCCATCTATCTATCTATCTGTCTATCTATCTGTCTATCCTATCTATCTTTCAATCTATCATTCTATCTATCCGTCTATCCATCTATCTATCTATCTGTCTATCTATCTATCTATCCTATCTATCTTTCTATCTATCATTCTATCTATCCGTCTATTTGTGTGTTTTATATATATATATATATATATATATATATATATGTTTATATATATATAACACAAACATACATATTAATGTTCGTACAGAAAGATTGATACGAGCTCTTTAGGTCGTACCAAACTATTTAATTAATTATTCATTAATTTCGGTGTGTCGCAATGATGATATTTCAAAAATTCATTAAGGGGCAGAATTGGTCTAAAGATAAAAGTCGCCAAGCTGGGGCTGCGTAAACTAAGCAGATTTCCCTCTCTTGTGAAGTTTAACAATAGATAAATCTACACCATAATGAATATTAAGTGAATAAATACAAATGGTAATAATAAATCTTTCAGTCAATTTTAATAACCTCTCACCGGAAAGAAAAACAATTACTGAAATATATCAGAATATAACATACTAATTTTATTGAAAATTATTTACTATATCTAGTACTGTAATTTATAATGAATCAGGGGGGGGGCGAACATATTTACAGATATCTGGCATATATAATAAAAGTCTCTTTAAAACACTATTTGGTATTTAAGCTTCGAATAATGTGATTTACTACATAAGAGTATTGTTTATACTAACATGAGTAGAAGTGGGGGTTTGGTGAAGGCTGAAACATGGAAAATGCAAATATCTCAGTTAATATTCAAGATAGAGAATAAATGTATTTAACAATATTTATAGAACATTCAATTTTCAACAAGATAGGTTCTATACAATTTTTCGATCCGACTTTTTGTATTGAAGATATTTCGAAAACTGGTGATTTCAGCCGTTAACGAACTTTTGTTTTACATTCAACGATTATACGTCGAGTTTGGAAATGGTTTTGTCATCTCCTGGGTAGAAGTCGATGGACATTTGAGGAACGTTTTCGAAAATCTCGTCATGAGTACGACCTCAATTGCTAAAAGTGGTTTATATGGAGAGTGAAAAATAAAAATATCTCTATTATTATGATTCTGATCGAAGATGTTACAATTTTTATTTCGGTTTTTATTTTTTTTTTAAACTTTTCTTCTATGTAATTTTCTCATACGTTTAACAAGATAAAGGATTTTTAGTGGGTTCTTTTTCGAAAAATATAGCTATTGGGGCCACACGTGGCCAGATTACACAACCATTCCTTCACACCTACCGGAATCGTAGTAAGAAAATAAGTATTAAAATAAGATCCGTGAAGTCGAGGCGAAGTACACGATAAAATATGAATGTATGCATGTTAATATACTCCTTCCATATACCTGTAAACATGTTGTTTGGAATGAATTAGAATTTCCATAGCGGCACCTCAGGGTCTCTTTTATTTACATAATGATTGTATTTGTGTAATTTCATATAGATTATAATTTATTAATTTTTTGTTTGTATCATTAGATGATAGTTTCGTTTTAATTTTAATGCATTTTCATGATTTGTTTTGTTACCTAGGCTGCATCATAACTCAAGATAATGATAGTAGTACAGAAATCCACAGAAGAATAGCTCTAGAAAAACAAACCTTCAGGAGCAAAAGGAGTATTTTAACTAATAACCATGGATACCAAAAAAATGTTTCGTTTGGAGTAAACTGCTTTTTGGGAGCGAAAGTTGGACTCTTCACTAAAGGGAATAGAATAGATTTGAAGCAAAGGAAATATGGATTTGGCGCAGAATCACTTCGATAAGTTGAACTCGAAAAAAAACTTCAACGTGGAAAGCAATAGAAAAAAAATTCCGTCACGTAGGGACTTCGAAAACTAAGCAGATTTCCGTCGTGATGTTTAACAACAGATAAAACTACATACTGGTATCACAACACAACCATAAATATTAAGTTAATAAATACAAGCGGTAACAAGAAATATTTTCCCTCTCAACGAGAAGCGCCTGAAATGTAAACAATCAGCTTTGCTAAGCTCTCACCAGACTGAGAAACAATTACTGAAATATATCAGACTATAAAATATTAATTTTATTAAAAACTATTTACTATATCTAGAACTGCAGTTTATAAAGAATAACTTTTATCTCAATCAATCATATTTTAGTAGTCCAAGAACTTAACGGGTCACATAACGGGGGGGTGGAGCGTCACCAGAACATATTTGAATGTAACTCGTATAATAAAGGTCTCTAAAGGTATTTAAGCTTCGAATAATGAGGTGTATTATAAAACAGAATATTGTTCATGGACCATGAGTAGAAGTGGGGGTTTGCTGAGGGCTGAAAACTGTAAAATGCAAATATCTTGATTAATATTCAAGATAGAACATAAATGTTATATTTATAGTACATTTTAATTACAATAAGATTGCTTCTATTCAATTTTTCGATCCAACTTATAGTAACGGAGATATTTGGAATTTTCAAAATTGACCACCTCTCCCCGTCGTCCTTTTTCAGCCATTAACGAACTTGATCTTTCTTTTTACATAAAACGATCAACCGGTTTGGTAACAAACAAAAATTGCGATGCGACCTCTAAAGCGTTAACAGACAAATATATATATAATTTTGAAGGAGCCTCATTTTCGTTATCTCCTGGGTTGGGGCGATGGACATTTGAAGAAATGTTTCAAAAGTCACATCATGAGACCTCAATAGTTGACTTCCCTTAAGGGAAATATGCTAAAATGAGAGTGACACTTATTGGGCATGTCATATAGCACACAGATCGAATCACAAAGATATTTGAAGGAATGCTCCTTGGGCATCGGGGAAGAGAGAGGCCTAAAAAATCCTATTTTGAGGGCATCAAGCATCTTATGGATTTCGGTGCGTACAATAATATGAAAAGAGAAGCTTCTGAAAGAATGCAATGGTTGCAACTACAAGCCTTTAGTTCATGATAATGGTGTATAGTAATAGCGTACTTCTTTCACTTAAAGCAAAACATACTAAACATTCTCTATACTAATGATCACTTTGGTTGATATTGTTCTGGTAACCGTTACTACTTTTATCACGATAACGGTTATTAAAATTAGAAGAAAAATTCTCCGAAGTGTTATTTACAAAATAAGTGGTTTGTTATGATTATAATAGAATCTGTAAGATAACATTATTATTTTTGAAGATTAGAATATTTTTACTTTTACCAAGGCTACAGTTATCAATATTCTAAGATTGTGGTCAAGGAAGCCACAGTAGTATTAAATTAGTCCTGTTTCAACTTATTAACCGTAAGAATAGGAACATTTCTTGGTTGCAGAAGCGCCCAATTCACTTTGGGAAGTAAGAGTACCAAAATGATTTTGGAGACGTGAAAGAGGAGCACCTTGCTAGCTAATGTACCTGTGGAACGTATCTGTTATCACCCAACTATCATTGACGATGGACTGCAGTAGTCGGATCACAATGTAAGAATGGAACCCAAATGGCTACAAAGAAGATGACCATTTCTTTAACAAGGTAAGGCAAGGAAGGATGCAAGGTCAGCCAGAGATGCTTGGTCAACTTAGGAGACTTGCAGAGGCTAACTTCCCCCAAATGGAATATCATAGCTTCTGATCATACTGAATGCTCAAAGATTTTGCCCATGACCAGCTTCTACGAGTACTGAAGCGAAATTCACAAATAAGCTAAGGACTCAATATTTTTAAATATTCTTGGATAAAAATCCAAAGGTATTATTAAAATTAAGTTCTCGATTTCCCTATATATGCAACGTGTTTAGTAGTAAAATAACAAATTGCCAACTCCTTGCTGTTCCCATAGAAGCATTTTTATAGAGCAAAAAAAAAAAAACACCTTTAATCCTTTCGAATTAGTACACTAATGTTCTGGAACCCAGGAGTAACGTTCAAAAATGAAGGATCAGAGGTCGAGATCCTCCAAGTACTGTAGCGCTTGGTTTGTAAGCATTTGAATAATACACGCAAACAACATATCCATATCTTCCTACTCAAGACCTTGAAAACGATAAAGCAAAATTCCATCAAATAATGGCAACTTAATAATAACAGAAGAGCAGCCTAGATCGTTTACTGGTATTCCAATAGAACACCACACAAACAGAACGTATTTACTCAGACAATGATGGGTTAGCTCTTACAAAATTATTTAATTGGTGAAATTTATTTGGTTCATTTGGTAGATCTAATTTAAATTTGGCTCCTCATCTTAATGCGAGAACCTTCTTCTTTCCACTTTCAACATTCGTAGTCAGAAGCTCAAGGTAGACAAATTTTGACAGACCGAAACATTCAATGAAGAAACAGCTATAAAATTCTAAACGTTTTGAAAATTAATACCTTTTAAAATATTCAGTCAAGAAGAAGATATAAAATTCTAAAATAATTACAGAGTGATATCTAAAATTCTCAATGGAGGGACAGCTACAGAATTCTAAAACTAGCCTTACATGAAGGGATTGCCTCAATTGTGTCATAGCATTAGCAGACCAGTTTCGAGGAAGCCAACAAATAGAAGAAAACCTTCTCGTACTTGTTTGGAATGTGTTGTGTGAAATCATTGCAGGAATGTATGAAGAAAAGAATATTAAAAAAGATCAGAGAACTAAAGATTATTATTCTAAGAACTGAATAAGAAAGACGAAAGGCGTCCATGGCGATGAGCAGGTTACTAATCAATCCAGTTTATAGGTGCAATTATAACTGGATTTCTTGCAAATTCTAGAGATGCATTAGTTACGCTGTAATTAGGTGCAATTGGATGCATCAGTCATTCAAGGCCGTGCGTTTGCAAGGTGAAAATGAATATTCTATCAACAACTAAGCAAGGCTACTACAGTCAAAATGTTTTATATATCATTTGTATTCCTAATAATAGCTTGTTTTCATCCTCCAATTTTCTACATGATTTTCAGCACAGCCGTATATATATATATATATATATATATATATATATATATATATAAGATTTGACTTCAAAACGGTAAACACTATGAGGGTTATATGTGGATAACTGAATTAATTATTTTCTTCATTTTTTTAATTATTTGTCATTTCATTGACAAATTTGTTTTAGTAGGTTTCCCCCAAGAGTAATAAGCTATCAGGTTGAACTCATTTCGCGAGTTTCGACCAATGTCTTCAATATTCATTGAAAAATGAATGAAATGAGGATCATTCCAATTTATGTGCGCATGTGTAGTTTTCAATAAAGTTAATGTTATATTCTGATATATTCCAGTATTTTTTTTTTCTTTCCGGAAGTTGGCAGACCTTTTTGTTTACATTTCAGCCCCTGCTTGTCGGGAGGTTTCTTATTATTGTTTGTACTTATGGACTTAATATTGACGGTGCTGTTGTGACACCAGTATGTAGATTTATCTATTGTTAAACTTCACAAGGGAAATCTGCTTTCTTTACGCAGTACCTGCGTGACAAATCTTTACTATACATGTACAACTCCTGAAGAGGAGTTTTAGAGGACGTGAAACATGTAGAGTGAAAAATTAATAAGCGGAAGACGATGAATATTATTTGATATGTATTTGTGTTATGTGAAATAATACTGTTGAAATAATGAACTAACTCAGACACGATATTCATACCATTGTAACTACTTAAACGAAAGACATCAAATGGACAAACGCACGTATACGAACAGACAAAGCAATGACGAACATACATCCATATTCCAATTCAATTATTTAATATTATTTTTACTTATACCAGTCCATGACTCAAATAATACATTAAAACGTAAAGAACTTAATATGGATATCGGACAACGATCTTGTACATGAATCCAATTTACCTGTACACACGCTAAACCCTTCGTTTGACTGATCTACGTTGTAAACAAATAGACCCGGACTAAAAGATAAACAACCTAATACTGATAAAAGACTTACAAAACCTACTGATTAGGAACAACTAACTCTGTACAACATTTGACGGACTTGAACTTGTGGTTCTCGCATCGAGAGCGCTTCCCAGCTGCATTCTATCATCAGCCATTGACGACAGTTTCTCCCCATAGGAATTAAAACGATATGTATTTGTAATATTGATTAATGGTGTATGAATTCTTGATATTCTTTTCATTATTGCGGTGGCAACACTGTAACGGTTTGCCAGTCTGTGTGATAATATAGTCTAACGGTGACTTGTCATGTACACGTATCATTTAATCCGGCAATCCTTAGTTTAAAAGTCCCAAAAATCTCAAAAGAAGATATTTCGTGTATATTGAGGTCGTACTCATGACGGGTTTTTCGAAAATTTTCTTCAAATGTCCATAGATCCTACCCAGGAGATGAGGTCCGTGCAAAACTATATATATATCTATATATATATATAAAATTGTAACCTCTGTCTGTACATTGATTTTTTTCGCGAAATTTCACGATAACTTTTCGTTTCACATGTCATAGACACCATAACTGCATTTTGTTTCTTTGGTGTCTGTTTGTTTGTTTGTTTGTTACCTTTTCACGCATAAACGGCTGAACCGAATTTTATGAAACTTGGTATGTATATTACTACTAACCCAACTTAGACTTTAGGCTATATTAATATCCTATGAGACGAACAGGAGTGGGGGTTATAAGGGAAGCCAGAAATTAAAAATAGCGATATTTCGATTCCTATTGTTTTTTCGGCAAATATGCACATAACAAAAGTTGTTTATTTTGTTATTTAGAGTAACTTTTGTTATATACACTTTCGTCGTATACCGAGTTATAAACGAGATATACGCTAAAACCTATAGAGGAAGTGAACTATTTTATATGGCACAAAAGAACCAACCAAACTAAATAAAACTCGGTATGTGTATTAGCACTAACGCTTTCATTATAACAAGCCATGCCAACATTTCTAGGGACGGGCAGGAGTGGGGGTTATAAGGGAAGCCAGAAATTAAAAATAGCGATATTTCGTTTCTTATTGGTTTTTCGGCATATATGAACATAACAAAAGTTGTTTATTGTGTAATTTAGAGTAACTTTTGTTATATTCACTTTTGCCGTATACGGAAGTATAAATGAGTTATACTCTAAAAACTATAGAGGGAGTCCACAATTTTATTTGGCACAAAAGACCCAACCGAACTAAACCAAACTCGGTATTTGAATTAGTACTAACGCCTTCCTTGTAATAAGCCATACTAACATTTCTAGGGACGGGCAGGAGTGGGGGTTATATGGAAGGCCTGAAATTAAAAATAGAGATATTTCGTTTCCTATTGCTTTTTCAACAAATATGCACATGACAAAAGTAGTTTATTTTGTTATTAAGAGTAATTTTTGTTATATACACTTTTTTCTTATACCGAATTATAAACGAGATATACACTATAAACTAAAGCGGGAGTCAACTATTTCATTAGCCACTAAAGATTAAACCAAACTTAAAAACTCGGTATGTAAATTAGCATTAATTCTTACATGATTATAAGCTATATTAAAATTTTTAGGTTAGAACGGGAGTGGGGGTTATAAGGGAGGCCTGAAATAAAAAATCGTGATATTTCATTGTCTATTTGTTTTTTGACAAACAAGCAAATAACAAAAGTTGTTTACTTTGTTATTTAGATTAACTTTTGTTTTATACATTTCTCCAGGAACAATGTGTGGAGCAAGTAATTTGCGTAGAAATATTGATATGCTCAACAATTCATTCCAATTTGAACTATGAAGTACCTCACCTGGAAAACTTAATTCAAATCTATGTTAATATTTTGTCCTTAATAACTGAAATCTATGCATAATGCACAGGAGACGGGAAATATGACAATTTGGAGGACAGTGAAGACTTACATAAAAAATTAATTTTATTATTAACAAATGCCAACAACGGGTATTAACCCTAAACACGGGGACGGGTAAATGTCAAAATATTGTGCAAAGTAAAGCCTTGCCAAAAAAATACCATCACCATTCAGCCTCAAATCAATTCCCGGGCGAAGCCGGGTATCTGAGCTAGTATATATATATATATATATATATATATATATATATATATATATATATATATATATATATACATATATAAAATTGTAACCTCTGTCTGTACATTGATTTTTTTTCGCAAAATTACACGATAACTTTTCGTTTTACATGTCATAAGACACCATAACTGCATTTTGTTTCTTTCGTGTATGTTTGTTTGTTTGTTTGTTACCTTTTCTCGCATAAACGGCTGAACCGAATTTTATGAAACTTGGTAGGTTTATTCCTACTAGTCCAACTTTGACTTTTGGCTATATTAATGTTCTCTAAGACAAACAGGATTGGGGGTTATTAGGGAGGCCCGAAATTAATAATAGCGATATTTCGTTTCCTATTGCTTTTTCTGCAAATATGCCCATAACAAAAGTTGTATATTTTGTAATTTAGAGTAACTTTTGTTATATGCTCTCTATGAGGAAGTATAAATGAGTTATATGCTAAAAACTATAGAGGGAGTCCACAATTTTATTTGGCACAAAAGACTCAACCGAACTAAACCTAACTCGGTATGTGAATTAGTACTAACACCTTCCTTATAATAAGCCATACTATTTCTAGGGACGGGCAGAAGTGGGGGTTATAAGGGAGGCCTGAAATTAAAAATAGTGATTTCCTATTGGGGGTTCGGCAAATATGCACATAACAAAAGTTGTTTATTTTGTTATTTAGAGAAATTTGCTCAACACTTCTTTTCAATATGAACTACCAGGTACCTCAAATGAAAAAATTGATTCAAATGTATGTCAATATTTTCTCATTAATAATTCAAATCTATGCATAATGCACAGGAGACGGGAAATATGACAATATGGAAGACAGTAAAGTCTTACGTAAAAAATTAATTTTATCAAATAAATCCACAGAACCCAGGGTGTTAACCCTAAACACTGGGACGGGTAAATGTTAGTTATTTGCCTTCCTCCATTTCACCTTCAAACAAAGATTTGAATTGAGACCACATGTCGACGACTCTAAAAAAAAGTGAACCACGTTAACAGTTAGTAAGTGGGTTAGTCTATAGATAGATGTTAATGAAGAGCCTATACGGAGGCCGGTAGGTGTGTCAGCGAGGGCAATCTAGATCCTGACGGGAGGTGTGGTCAGCTGAGAGAAGTCCTATATATATGCAAGAGAAGAATTGCCTCCAAGGTGGGGATAGAGAGAGCGACACACCTACTTCTATACATAGCACGCATAGTCGTTCTGCCTGTCCTTTCATCTCTATTGATTAATGCCCTATTACTAGCTAGCAGCAGGACCTGGGCCTGACCCGTGATCTTAAACCCCTTCGTCGGATCTGCAGCGGAGACCCCAATTCCGGATGCCAAGCTTCGGCAGGTCTTCTCATCCAGCCAACTACGCATGGAACGTCATCTCCTTTTAGCAAATTTACCTCAAAGGAAGTCAGCTATTGAGGTCATACTCACATTTTCCTGGGATGCCTGTTCGGCTCCATCCTCTCGACTGGCAACTCTGCCTTCCCATAAAGCATCAAGGGAATTATCCTAACATCTCCACCAGTTCGGGGTTACTTGTCGTCTGCTCTTACTCCTCCGAATATTTTTCTCAGAGTTATTCTGTCTCAGACCAGCAGAGCCTTCCGGCATTCCTTGTTGAGAGCCCGCAACATAATCCATATCCAGCCAAAAATAACTGTTGGACCGTATTCAATATTGATATTTTCTCCTTTGTAAAGAGGCTTTTGAATTGCAGGGCATAGAAGCATCTTGTCAATACGTACCTTTTGGCATTTCCATCTGATAAGTCGACTCTGCTACTCTCCCAGTATCCTCGCATTCCACCAACCTCCGGCATATGCCAACCAGTTAGATCTTATAGGCATAGGTTATAGCCCCAATTTCCTGGATGTCATCTCTATCACGTGCCTTAGCTTCCTCGATATTCTCATCATTAAAATGGACAACCGACTGATCCATGACTGTACGGTCAAAGAATTCAGCATAATCTTGAAGTGCTGGTCCACCTACCCCTGATTTGACATTTTCTGTGAAAAGGTATCTTTGTTCGCTAAGCACGCCGAATGAATACTGCATATTTGACCAAAAAAGTATTAGAACCCTCACGACCATTCTCTCATTTGAATCCTAAAAAATAATGAATAATGTTAAGTATCTCTAGTAATCACTGTAAATGTTATCAAATTTAGCCATTTAGACTGAAAATAGATAAAAAAAAGGGATGTTAAAGCCAGATATTATTAAAATCATGTCAATTCCATGTGGATTGAAAATCAATGTTGAATTGTAAAAATTGAAAAAGATATTCAAGATTCTAGAATCATAAGTATACCTATATTTGTATATAAGAATATTAGTCGCAAGAGGCGCAGCCGAACTTAGTTCTGCCACAGTACTATGGCACTATGCTACTGCCTATGTATCTACTTGTGTGCGTACAGACCCTTTGATTAAAGCACACTCTGAGATTAGGCACTATAAATGTGGGCAAGCGACCTAAATCCTTCCACCTCAATAACTCCATCAAAGTATCTGGAAACATATGTTACCTAGGAATCACATTCAACCGCCGCCTAACCTTCTCCAACTAACCTAACCAAACCCATTCTTCTTCTCCGTCAGTAATTCTGTACCCTAAATCACCTCCTCCTATCTCCGATCCTCGGCCTATGCCTAAAACTATTAATTCTGAAAGGCGCCATAAAACCCGCCCTCCTCTATGGTTTCCCACTCCTTAGAAAAACCTCTCTCCGCAAACTCCAATCCTACCAAAACAGCGTTATTAGAAAAATAGTCCGCCACACCTGCCTTGAAAGAACATCAAATGTTGAAATCCATAATACCCTATCCCTTGAATCCATTGCCCAAACCATGTCCCGTCGGCATATTAAATCCCTAGATTTCCTCCAATAAGTCGAAAATCCTTCCTTTAACTCCCTCCCTCCTCCCCGACAGCCAGTGCGTTGGCGAGATACTACTAATATCTTGTGCACGGCCCAAAATCTGTCTGACTACCTCCATTTTATTTTTCACCCCACTTCCTCGCCGGGCTCAGTATTTCATAAATCGATAATAGTTTGAGGACTAGGTTAGATTAGGTTAAGTTGTTTTCTTTAGGTTAGTTTGCCCTTTAGGTTAATTTATTTTTCCTAGGTTAGTTTAGCATTAGTAAACTGAGCCTTAAAACTTACCCGCTTCTAGGTTTAAGCTTTTGGTCACTTTTGGCCCTATTTCTTCTTTCTTTGTTATTTACTCTCCTTCTTTCCCTTTCCTTTCTTATTTCGTTTTCTCCATTCTTTACAATCCCACCTTAAGAATATCTACCTTAACAGTTCCAAGTCACAGCCCTAATACCTCACAAAAACCCCTTAAAATGGAACTGTCGGTTAGGAACCGTTCGCGTTGCTTAACAGCCTGCAGCACTAACGTTAGGAGAGATAAGTACTTACTAGCAGTAACTTCAAAGAAACTTCTGAGGGTTCTATTGTATTCTGATTATATCAGTCATGTACCTTTCTACTTTGGAAAAAAAATCGTCTATACGTGAAAGATCGTGCATTATTATAACCCCACCATCCTGATACGTAACATTAAATGGAATACGTAAAGAAGAATGGAACGCTGGCTTAAAGACCTTAAACATTTTGCTACAAAATTTTCTTCCGAATGTACAAAAGCAGTACGCGCGGAGTATGCAGCCGATCAAGATGGTGATGCAACGACATCAAGCTCCATGGTTTTAAAGGCGAAAAAAGGAATTATGATGAATCGTATTTCAGTTTCGGATTTGTGCCTTCCAAAGGCTCACCTCTGCATGTTAAGTAGTAAACTGCTTCCTCATAGTTCTATGGAATCTACCACGATGCACCGACATTTAGAAACTACACACCCCGAGTTTAAAGACAACACTGAAGTATTTTTTGTACGCACAAAAGAACAGTTACTGGAAAGTAAAAACAAAACTTGCGTCATGAGTACGACCTCAGTAGGTAATTTGCCTTAAGGCAAATCTGCCAAAACTATGATGTATACAACACAAACTTTCAATGAAATGAGCCAAGGAAGCATAGCATTTAGTTAGCTATAGCATTGAACAAGCAGATAAATCTACAAAGCATCATTGTACTGCGACGCTGTCAAACGATTCACGGCGAATTCATGATCTGGCAAGCTAAGTCGAACAAGAACTAGTCACACGTCCACAAAAAAAAAACGATTCGATTTGCAAATCTAGGTTTGTTCCGACCGCCTTTTATGGTGGGTGTTTTTCAAAAACTGAACGAATTAAATATAGCATTACAAGTTAAACAGGCAAGATTGTTTTTGGAATCCCCCCCCCCCTTCCCCAACCCCAAAAACCCAAATTTTTGGATTATTTGCGTTGGTATGAGAGAAATAGAAAGCTTTACGCCACTCAGTGCGTTTTTAGCGATTATGCCTCAGAAATGTTTCAATATTATGTATTTGAAGAATTGGTCCAGTATCCCACTGCGATGCGCGCATCTTTTGAGACGTATTTTTCCGAAAAACAGAATACAAAAATGAAAATTCATGACTCGAAATCCCTTTTTACGAAACTTGCAAAATCCCGAAAATATGTGCTTATTTTCGGGATTTTGCAAATTGTGAGATAAATGAAACTTTTTCCGGAATGGCATCAGACACAAGTATGGAGTCACTATTCACGCCTCTCAACTATTTTTCGTGCAGAATCTGTAAATGAATATCCAATTCTTGCCAAAATGACCCTGAACGTTCTCCCGTTCCCAACAACATACTTGTCCGGAACAGGATTCTCAATCTATGCAAACCCAAAAACAACAGACCGCAATAGATTGGACGCCGAACCTGATATGAGACTTCAACTCTCTTCTATCAAACCTGATATCAACTAATTGATGAAAAATAAGGAACTGTTTCATACATCCCATTATATTTTGTTTTCTTTTTTTAGCTCTTCTATTATTATGTAATAAGTAACTGTTACATTGAATTTGTATTATGATTATTAATTAATGCAAATATGTACATTTTTTATTTTATTTTAGTGTTCCGACAAGTATTTCGCTTTCCAAAAGGGACCCGCCACCAAAAACGTTTGAGAACATATAGAATGCATGGTCAGATGAAGTTATCAGCCTATTATATTCAATTGTCTTGTTTAAGCAGCTCCTACGTGACGGAGTTTTTACCTTTAGGGTTTTACCAAACGTTCCAAGCAAACAGTTATTACTTTTTTAATGAAAGTCCGTCACGCAGGGGTTGCGTTAACTAAAGAGATTTCCCACTTGGTGGTTTGACACACTATTGATTTCGGCTCCCCATATATTACTTAAATCAAAGCTTGATGAGTAGAAATGGGTTACTGGAGGATGAAAACTAAGAAATGCAGATAACTCAGTTAATAATAAACATATATAGAACATTTCATTTGCAATAAAATTGGTTTTTAAAATCTTTTCACTCCTACTTATAATGTCGGAGATATTTCGAATGTTCGAAATATTCCCCGTTCAGAATTTAGCCGTTAACGAACTTGATCTTTATTTCGAGAAATAACCGTTTAAATATCGGATTTGGTAACGATTAAATAAAACTTGCAACCGTTGGAGTATTAACAGACAAATATATAAATCTATCTATCTATATAACTGTCTATATATGTGTGTATATATATATATATATATATATATATATATATATATAATTTAGAACGGACCTAATTTTCGTCATCTAGGTAGGATCGATGGAAATTTAAGTACAACTGGATTGAAATTGTAGAGTTGCATTTTCCAATGTTTCTAAATTATTATGGTTTTTACTTCCAAGTTCCAGAGGCAAAATAATATTGTTACGATAACTACGTACATGAAAAAAAAAAAATTGTGAAACTTTTTCTGATTTCATCGTGGCGATAAACGTGTTAAGTAAAGGACAGTGCAGTGCCGTTAACTTTGCGAAGATCAGTCCAGTGCCATGTTTTTGTGAACATCAGTATTCGTGAGTGAGTTATTGGGCTCTGTAATAACAAGGACAGTGAAGCTACCAATGCATACTGTGAGTAGTTAGTTAAGAATAATTAACCAAGTGTGCAGTGCATTGCTAAATAAATTGTGCAATGATAAGACTCTGAAACTTGTGTGTGTTTAATTTTGCAATCCAAACAGGACTCATAAATAACGTTTATTACTGAATTTGTAATAAACGTAACAATATTTTGGAAATGTCTGCTGTGGCAACTCCCCCCCCCCCCCTGGCCACAACTGAATTACAGCCCTGCATGTTACTTTTACTCAATAAGTGTTTTTTTTTTTTGTTCTTAAGAAGAGAATGTACAGTCACAGGTTGAAGGAATAATTGTCATTTATTTAAATTTGTATTTTTGCAAAAATAATCTGATTATAAATAGGAATATTTTATTTCAATTTATGCCCACTTCATGGCATGAGTTATGAATAAGTTACTTCACTAATATGTCTTGATCTAATAATTACACCATATAACTAATTTCTCTGAATACATAAAATCAATTTTTACTTTACAAGGAAACATAATTAAGTCCCTAGACCTTCTGGAAAAGTCTATGGAGTAAACACGTGTTCGAAAAAGGAAAAAGTTGTGCACAAATGTCCTTAAATAATAAAAAAGTGATGCAAGAATCCGATGTTGTTAGCTGTGACTTGTTGTGATGCAAATAAAAACAGCTGTTACATCAGTATAAAAGGGCCCATAGAGGTAGCAAGGTGGACCGGTATGGGCGTGGTAGACAGCGCCCTCTCTCCTTATCAATGGCCATCTTTTAATCAACTCCTTCCTTGTATCTTCTTCTACGCATAGCTAAAAGTCTGCCACGCAGGAGCTTAGTAAACTAAGCAGATTTCCCATCTTGTGGAAAATGGACGTCGTACCTAAAATATTTGCAAGTATCTCGCACAGTAAAAAAATCAATGAAAAATCAATATTTGGGATTTACGCTTCAAAAAAGGTGGTCAGTAATGTACCAGCGAATATGACAATAGTCGGAGTGGAGGTTTGCAAATTCTGACAATTAAGAATACAAATATCTTGGTTAATATTCAAATCACATACATATATAAACATTTATAAGAAAATCAATTTGCAATAATATTGGTTCAATTCAATTTTCCGATCCGACTAATAATAACGGAGACATATAGAATTTTTGAAAATTCCTCCTTTAATCCCCCCCTCCTTTTCCTGCTATTTCCGTAGCCACAATTTTTTGTTTTGGGGGGGGGGCTTTGATTGGCCATATTGTGGCGGGAAAATTCAATAACACATTAAGTTTAAATCTGTAAATAACTCATGACATTTTTTTGTAACCAATGATTTTATATCATTTATAGGTGAATTATGAAATACTATGAAGGCGAGTTTTGTAATACAAATTTTTATAACGTTCCCATTTCTCTATATTGATTGAAATTAAGCATTGTTATATACTATGTTATTTTTTATTATTATTAATCGGATTGTGACAATTTTTATAAGATTTCTATTGTATTTTTGTAACTATGTATATAATTTGTAATTTATAATGAAGTGAGCAGTCTACTGTTTGTAACAATTTTGGAATGGTAGGACGTATATAGCAAAAGAATTCTAAAAATATAATCCCACTTTTCCGAAATACCGAAATGAGGGTGTATATATATATATATATATATATATATATATATATATATAAAATCTTAGTTTATGCCAATATTTCGGGAATATTAATTTTCTCTTCTCCAGGGGTAAAAAGTACAGGTTTTTCACCAACATTGACCAAAACTCCAAAAAACAACAACACCGTTATATATATATACACATATATATATATATATATATATATATATATATATATATATATAAAACATGGTCGAAAACAACAACACAAATATATATACATATATATATATATATATATAGATATATATATATATATATATACATATACATATTACTTATCTAGTTGCCGTCCTTTCTATCATCAATATATAAATTTTAAGTCCATATAATTTTCAAAATAATAACGTCATCTATTATGGAAGGGCATTTTCCAATTATGTTAAAACAGAAATTCCCAAACCATTTTGGGCAATAGACACCTTTTTCCAAATTGAACTGATACCTGTGACCCCAATAGCCAGATTACTTTCAAAATCCTATCTAGTTGATTGATACAAAATATTCAAGCTCCTAGGACATTTCAAAGAGTAAATGAGCTTCAAACGAAGTACAAGCTTGTGTAAAATATCAGGAGCATGGTTGAACTTAAACTTGATCATGAATTAGTTTGATTCATTCGTGTTAAATTGCGTATATGCTTCAAATACAGAGGAAACCCAAACGAGAATGTGGACCGTTCAAAATTACACACACACACTTATATTTGGTTGTTATCGCTCTAGCGGTCGCAATTTTGTTTGATCGTGTGCAAACTCTATATTTAAACGTTTTATTTAAAAAAAAAATCAAGTTCGTTAATGGCTGAATCGGACCAGTGAGAGGGGGGATTTAAAGTGGGAATTTCGAAAATTCAAATTATCTCCGTAACTATACGTCGGATCGAAAAATTGTATAGAGCCAATCTTATTTCAAATTGAATGATCTATAAAATATTGCTCTATACATGTTTTCTGTTTATATTAACCAAGATATTTAGATTTTACAGCTTTCAGTAAGCTCTAACGTCTACTCATATCATATTAATAATAAGCTGTTGAATCATGAATCACTTCATTCCAAGGTTAATTATGAAATATTGTTTTCACTGAACCTTTACTTTGTAAGAAATATGCAAATACGTTCTGTTGATACTCACCCCCCCCCTTCTTTTGTTCTTGGATTACTCACATTTGAGTGATTGAGAGCACTAGCTATAGTAAATAGTTTACAAGAAAATTAATATTTATATTCAGATATATTTCAGTAATTTTCTTTCCGGCCTAGAATATTTCAATCTCACATAATAAACCTAGATCCCGCAATCTCACATGGTAAACCTAGAGTGGCGAGTTCAAATCCCGCCTTGAGCAACAGGAATTTACTTAGTGACGAACTCGTTAAATAAAATCCTTAGTCCCACCCTGGCTTGAAAAGGGTGGTAGCCTGCAGCAAAGCGTGAACGTTAATAAATAATAAGTAAAAAAAGATTTTTATCAATCTATTTACCTCTGAGAGGTTGGTTGGCCTGATTGTTTACAGTTCAGACGCTTTTCGTTGTAGAGACTATTAACATGTAAATTGACTGAATGAATTGTCATTAGCTTTTGTATTTATTCACTTAATATTTACGGTGGTGTTATCAGTATCTAGATTTATCAATTGGGACCTTCACGTGGGAAACCAGCTTAGTTAGCGCAGCTCCTGCGTGAAGCACTTTTTCATCTTGTATGAACTTGTGAACGCTTATGGACTTGTTGAGTTTTTTAAAAGTACAAGAATGATACTTTCTATTAAAATATTAGTCATTCTTATAACAAGTTGGTAAACGTAACACAACAGTATCTTGAAAGTTCCAAGTTGGTATTCTGTCAGGTGGAAGGGACTTCTAATGTAGGTAGATGAAAGAGTTGGCTACACTTCCACTGTAACAATTTATTAAAATTACATGTCATTTTAAAATTGTTACAGTGAAAGAGTAGCCATTTCTTTCATCTACGTATCTTGAAAGCTTCAAAAAAGAACTTCTGTTAATAAGTAAAATCAGTTTTCGTTTATGCCGACCACTAGGACCCGGTTTCGGCCCCAAGAGGTCGATATCGACCACATTGGGAGTCCCAAAGATGGCAGAGTTGAGATATGAGTAGATTATAATCTTGCCAGCCCATTCTAAATTGGACCCTCAACAAACAAAGACCCTTGACATTAGAGTAAGTGGGACACACTAAAACCAATATAGCCTGTCCAGTATATTGTGAGAAAGAATATATGTTGCCTCTATAGGGACGATGTCAGATTCCAAAATTTGTGACCGAAAAAATATTGACTTTTATACGACATAAATTCTGCTGTAAAAGGAGTAGCGGAAGTAGAAAAACGATGAATATTCAATTTATTTGGGTGAAGGCTAGCATGGTAGGCTCTTGTACAAGTGTATTCGGGTTGAAGCCAGACTAAGTGCCAAGGTTTTTTAGGGGGAGGGGCAGAAAAAAGTTTAGATACTCAGCCCAGTGAAGGCAATTCATTGTCAGGTCCACCCTTTCACCTGCGTGTGTGTGTATATATGTATAAATGTTTGTATATAATTATGGTAGTCATTTTTGAATTTGAGCAAAATATTGTATTTTGCTGCTTGTTTCAGATATTTTACAATTTGATATAAGTGAGCTAATATGTAATAATAAACCCCGCCACGGAGGGGCTGCTTAAGCTAAGCAGATTTCCCGCGTGAAGTTTAACAATAGATATTACTATTATTTATTAACGTCCACTTTTTGCAACTATGACTAATTGGGACGGATTATCTACAGGTCACCACCCTTTTCTAGCCAGGGTGGGATTTTAGGATGTTATTTAATGAATTTCGTCACTAAATAATTTCCTTTGCCCAGGCAAGAATCGAACTCGCCACTCTAGGTTTGCCATGTGAGATTAAGGTCAACGCTTTAACTCACATGGCTAACCTGAGCCCCCTAACAATAGATAAATCTACATACTAGTAACACAATGCCACCGTAAATATTAAGTGAATAAATTAAATTATTTATTAACGTCCACTTTTTGCAACTAAGGCTAATTGGGGCGGGTTATCTACAGGTTACCACCATTTTCTTGCCAGAGTGGGACAAAGGATTTTATTTAATGAATTTCGTCACTAAATAAATTCCTCTGCTCAGGCGGGAATCGAACTCGCCACTCTAGGTTTACCATGTGAGATAAAGGTCGACGCTTTAACTCACTCACATGGCTAACCTGAGCCCCCAAGTGAATAAATACAAACGATAATAAGAAACCACCCGACGGGAAGCGTCTGAAATGTAAACAAAATAGTTGCTACCGGCGAGATCCGCTCTCGACAAAGGGAAATCATCTATTGAGGTCGTACTAATGCCGCGATTTTCGAAAAACTTCTTCAAATGTCCATCGGTCCTACGCAGGAGATGACGAAAAGTAGGTCAAAATTATATATGTATATATATATATATATATATATATATATATATATATATATATATGGGTTTAGAGGGGAAGAATTAGAATTTCGAAAATTCGAAATATCTCCGTTACCATAAGTCGGATGAAATAATTGTATAGAACCAATCTTATTGTACATTAAATTTACTATAAATATTGTTCTATACATTTATTCTCTATCGTGAATATTAAGCGAGGTATTTTCATTTTTATTAAATGTGGACCGATAACGGATGAATGAGTTTCCCGCCAAAAGCTAGTTCGGCCGTAACTGTTCGGCTCTCGTATAGAGATTTCTCTATTGTATAACTTCTCATGGGAAATCTGCTTAGTTTACGCAGCCCCTGCGTGACGGACTTTATTTTTCAATAGTTTTATGTTTTTACTAAAAATATTAACATCCTCATTAGTCGATTAGGACAGATTATTTGTTGGTTTCCATTTATACCTCCTGAATAACAAATATAACACAAGATGAAGATATTGGTTTTATAGCAGATTATTAACAATTGTTGAAAAATAAATTATGTGCCCATTTTAAAATTGAAAGCCGTAAAAAAACGAATGTGCAGAGTTCAAATGTAGAAATATTACAACAAAAAGCACCCTAAAGATGCTAGAAAAAATTTAAAATTTTAAAAAATCATTTGAAAACGGTAGAAAGTATTTGCCATGTAAATTCGATAAAAATGAAACCTTTTGTTTAAATGCCATGGAAAATACCAGGGGGGTGTAAATAATAGGTGCAAATATTGAAGTAATTCAGTCAGAATCAACACTTCCAGAAGTTGCGCCGTGCTGAGAAATTCCTGTGAGTAAATTGATACTTGCACCATTGGCAGAAACAATGATCATGAGTAATTATTGATTCCAATGAACAATGATCATGAATGAACATAAGAGATGTTTCGTAATCTTGAGAATGAGCCTTTCTTCGGTTACTACGTACAACGATCGTGGCAGAACGAGCGTCTGAAAGAGACCATGTAACGATGTGCTTCCTGATTATCCTGTTAAACTATACTAAACAGATCTCATCTGACCTTCCTATCGACTCCCTTTCATCGTGTTACAACATCAGGGCAGCGGCAACCGGCGCATTTTACCTCCAAGTCAACTTTTTGCCGAGTGGGCGGGCTTAAGACGACTTTTTTGAGGGGAAGGAATTCCACACGGATGAACTAAAGTTTAGAATCTCGAGAAAATGTATGTTAAGACCTCTATTAAATTGCCAACTTTTTTTGGGGGTCTGTAATGTAATAGATTCAATAAAATAAGCTTGTACTGGTGTAAATATATTTGAGAAGATCCTGAGTTATTCATAGATATAACACAAATACTAGATATAACACAGATACTAGATATATAACTAGATATAACACAGATACTAGCTATATAACTAGATATAACACAGATACTAGCTATATAACTAGATATAACACAGATACTAGATATATAACTAGGTATAACACAGATACTAGATATATAACTAGGTATAACACAGATACTAGTTATATAATTAGGTATAACACAGATACTAGATATAACACAGATACTAGATATATAACTAGGTATAACACAGATACTAGATATATAACTAGGTATAACACAGATACTAGATATATAACTAGATATAACACAGATACTAGATATATAACTAGATATAACACAGATACTAGCTATATAACTAGGTATAATACAGATACTAGATTATAACTAGGTATAGCACAGATACTAGATATATAACTAGATATAATACAGATACTAGATATATAACTAGATATAACACAGATACTAGATATATAACTAGGTATAACACAGATACTAGATATATAACTAGGTATAACACAGATACTAGATATATAACTAGGTATAACACAGATACTAGATATATAACTAGGTATAACACAGATACTAGATATAACACAGATAATAGATATATAACTAGGTATAACACAGATACTAGATATATAACTGTTACTAGGTGTAACACATATACTAGATATATAACTATGTATAATGGAGATACTGGATATTAGCAGATTACCCTTAAGGGAAATCAGTTATTGAGGTCGTACTCATGACACGATTTTCGAAGAATTTCTTCAAATGTCCATCGATCCTACCCATGAGATGACGAAAATGAGGTCCGTTAAAAATTATATATATATTTGTCTCTTAACGCTCTAGCGGTCGCAATTTTTGTTTGATCGTTACCAAACTCGATATTTAAACGTTTTATGTCCATCGATCCTACCCATGAGATGACGAAATATTTTCTTTATCATGAGTATTAATCGAGATATTTGGATTTTGTTAGTTTCAAGCTTCAGCAAATTTCCCCAGTTCTGCTCATTTCATATTAACAATAAGCCATTTTATCTTGAAGTACTCCCTTCTAAACTTATATACCAAGTAGGGGTATCATTGAACTTTTACTTTTGTGGTGCACGTGGAAAACCTGCTCAGTTAAAGCAGAGCCTGCGTGATGGACTTTTTTTTAGCTTATAGTTCATTTTCTTGGTCATTTTTATCTGTATTTTTTTTTCTTCAATAAAACCGTTCAACTTCTTTTATTTGTTACTCATTTTATTTTCAAGCTTCGAGTTTTAATTTTTCATTCTATTTAGTTCATTAATGATAGGTTTATTTTCTACAATTAGCAATCTAACTTTAAATATTTGATATTCCAATTTGATCCCATGATATATACAAGATTCTTTGCACTCAATAAGCAATTATATTCGGATGGTGGACATTTAAAAATATCAAAATCAATGCTAAAAAGTCCGTCAAGCAGGGGCTGCGTAAACTAAGCAGATTTCCCACGTGAAGTTTTACAATAGATAAATCCGCCTCATAACAACAGTAGTAGTAGGAAATCTCTAAACCTATTCACGAGGGACGAATAGTTACCGCAACGGCCTGCACTAGCTCTCGGCGGAGGGTATATATATATATATATATATATATATATATATATATATATATATATTTGTCTGCTAACGCTCTAGCGGTCGTAACTTTTTTTTTTTTATGTCCATGGTTATTGAGAGAGCACTTTCCTTTAAGTTTTAACTTTTCTTGTATTAAATTAATTCGTAGTTTGTAACCGAATATAGGGTGAGTTTTGTATGCTGATTTGATTTGGGGATTATTTACATGGGAGTGTATTTCTGTTTATCCGCCAGAATCAGGAGTATTATACAATACTTCTACATAACAAAAAAAAATAATTTAGCAGTTTAAACCTGTGGAACTTTTTTGTGTGAGTATATTTTGGATCTTTGTTGAACTTCTATGTTATACGTTCTTCATAATTAATAATATAAATTTCGTTAGACAATTTCTTCTTACATCAATGGGAATTTCCACGGGCATTCGTTAATTTGGGTGACTAAATGAAACATTGAAATTATGCAGATATATTCATTTGGGTCTTAATTTATTATGAATATACGTCAATGCGGAATATCCTGCGTCAATAAAACAAGAAGACACGCTAAACTCTTCCTTGTTAAAACACAAGTAGTTATGTAAATTAGGCAATTGTGTAAATGGGCAGTAGATGGAGTGAAGGCCGCCAAGGAAAGAATAAAAACTGCTAATGCATAGGTAATACATTTTTACAGAATGTTTCTTATTGGGAGTCCAGTTTGAGGTTGGAAGGGTGGGCTACCAGACAAAAATTCCACAATCAAACCTAAGAGGTTTGTAACAAAATATTAATATTGCGGTCTTTCAAAACTATTTATTTTTATAATTCAATTAAGGGCCTATGATGTATGCACCCTTGCTAGAGATACTGAAGATCACACTGAATCTGTGTTCTTGTTTTTTCATAAAAATGATATCAATGTTTTACTCCATTAGACATAATGTTGCAAATGGTTGACTGAAGGAGTTTTGGACCATTGTTACTATAAACGTTGTATTACATTGACATTTTTTGTCATTAGTATAACGACAGATTTCATAACTTGAAGGAATTTATCCAGTCATTGTTGTATCCAAAGGCTACACCTGATGGTTCATAAAAAGGTCCATCCAGCAGGTGCAGCGTCAACTAAGCCGATTTCCCGCGTACGCCAGGTATTTGCATTAATATTAAAAAGTTCAAGTTCAATGAGAACAATATTTGGTATTTAGGTTTCAAATAAAGTGCTTCATAATATAAGGGAGTATTGTTTATGTGTCATGAGTAGGATTGGGGGTTTACTGAAGGCTGAAAATTAAAAAATGCAAATATCTCAGGTAGACAGAACAAAAAGTCCGTCACGCAGGGGCTGCGTAAACTAAGCAGATTTCCCACGAGTAGTTTTACAATAGAGTAATTTCACGAGTTGAGCCGAAGAGTTAAGAAAATGGCCGGCCTAGCTTTTGGCGGGAAACTCAACCATCCTTTAGCCGCCCCGATTTCATAAAATTGCAAATTATCTCGGTTAATATTCAAGATAGTGACTAAATGGAGGTTTTTATATAATAATATATTATTAGTAAATTTAGACTTTGCAATAAGATTGATTCTATAGACAATTTTTTCGATCGGACGAATAGTAACGGAGATATTTTCAAATTTTAGAAAAATCCTCCCCTCTATAACACCCCCCTCCCATTGGTCCGATTTCTGCCAATACCGAACTTGATCTTTTTTTTTACATAAAACGACTAAATATCGATTTTGTAAACGATCAAACAAAAATTGCGACTCCGCTAGAGGCGGTAACAGACAAATATAAATATATATAACTATATATATCTATATATATATATATATATATATATATATATATATATATATATATACTAGCAGACCTGGCCACGCGTTGCTGTGGCTAAAGTTATTGTTATATTACATTGTAGTATACAATTTAAGAGGAACGGTGGAGGGGTCCACCATGCTTTTTACATAGATGGTATTTGTAAAAAAATATGGTGACCTCCATGACAGATTTTCTACGACTACAACCCTTTAGTACAATGAAATTATTTACGAACCAAGACGGAAATGTTGAAGTTGGTACACAAATTCAAGGGATTAGGATTTGAAGGGGAAGGACGTTGAACACGATTGATTAAAATTTTCTTACAGTTTATATTAAGCAGAAATCAATACAAAAGAATTAATTTTTAAATTTATTATTTCCATTTAATTTTGTAACGAATGAGCATATTACAAAGTTGTTAGTGAATAACATATGACATTTATTTATTATTATCACAGATAATTGTGACTGTCAAGTAATTATAATTAAAGATCTAAGCTATACTATCTCTCAAGTTGGACCAGACTGCTCACGGTGTGCCAATTTAATTTAAAATCGGTTAAGTAGTTTAGGAGTCCATCGCGGACAAACATCGTGACAGGAGATTTATATATATATACTAGCTCAGATACCCGGCTTCGCTCGGGAATTAATTTGAGGCTGAATGATGTGGTATTTTTTTTGGTAAGCCTTTAGTTTGCACAGTATTTTGACATTTCCCCGTCCCATACCAGTGTTTAGGGTCTATACCCGTCGTTGCTGTGTGATGAATGATGATAGTATTTTTTTGGGCAAGGCTTCAATGTTTACAACTACACTTCCCGTCTGGGCGTATTGTTTTCCCGTGAGGGTCAGGCAGGCGACTTATAAATGAGAAATTGTACTGTTGAAGAATAAATAAAAATGTGTTCCTAATCTATCCCTTTCCACTTCGTAAGTCTCCTTTTTGAATACTTAAAATCATAATCATGGATTGCATTTATTACAATTAAATATATAATTTCTTGTTAAAAACCAATCCGAGCACATGTAGTTTAAGCATAGTTTTGTACATTAGATTATATTCGTAATAGCGTAATAGCAGAGCTCAGTGGAAATCACTTCCAGGAATGGTAGCATTTCACTGGTAATAAGATAACTCAATTAACTGCTGCTGTCATCTTCCGGTCCAGCATGAGGGCTAAACACCATGATTTTCTTAAATTATTGATTCAGAGTATTATTTTAATAATTTATCTACCTGACGGAATTAAATATTAGTGTTACCCTAAAAATAATTGCATTTATATTCAAAGAGATAGGTGATGGGAAGAGATCGAAGCCCTCCCAGCAAAATAAGTAGGTAATACCTTAAATCATATCAAGTTTAACCGGATATTGTTTTTTTTTTCATAATGGCATTACCATTAACGTGTAATTGTTATGATGGTACATATTTGTTTCAATAACACTAAAATATCGGAAATAAGATATATATTAGCAGAACCAAAGAGTGTGATCCCCTACAACTTCCGCTATCACTCCTTGTGCCAATTCAGCATGACTTTGTTTAAATAATACATTATACATATTAAATAACAGAAATGCTCTTATAGTTTACATTTCTATTGGAAATAAATAACAATGTTATTTTCTAGGGAAAATAAATAAATCAGAAGGAGGCGACGGAGATATATAACCTCACTAATCCGAATCATATTTAGAGTTATCAAATGTGACTCACAACAACACAAAATCATTTTTCATAATATGCATTCATTAAAAACACTTAAATAAGCACTAATAAAATGAATTACTCCGGCTATAGTTTTAGCGTATATCCCGTGTTTACATCAATTTACAAAAAAAGTGAATAAAACAGATATAATATATATATATAGATATAGAATATATAGATTATCAGATATATATATATATATATATATATATATATATATATATATATATATATATATATATATATAAAATTGTAACCTCTGTCTGTACATTGATTTTTTTCGCGAAATTTCACGATAACTTTTCGTTTCACATGTCCTAGACACCATAACTGCAATTTGTTTCTTTGGTGTCTGTTTGTTTGTTTGTTACCTTTTCACGCATAAACGGCTGAACCGAATTTTATGAAACTTGGTATGTATATTAGTACTAACCCAACTTAGACTTTAGGCTATATTAAAATTCTCTCAGATGGGACTCAGGAGTGGGGGTTATAAGGGAGGCCTGAAATTAAAAATAGCGATATTTCGTTTCCTATTGGTTTTTCGTCAAATATGAACATAACAAAAGTTGTTTATTTTGTTATTTAGAGTAACTTTTGTTATATACACTTTTTTCATATACCGATTTATAAACGAGATATACGCTAAAACCTACAGCGGAAGTGAACAATTTTATTTGGGACAAAAGACCCAACCGAAATAAATAAAACTCGGTATGTGTATTAGCACTAATGTATTCATTATAATAAGCCATACCAACATTTCTAGGGACGGGCAGTAGTGGGGGTTGTAAGGAAGGCCTGAATTTAAAAATAGCGGTATTTCGTTTTCTATTGTTTTTCTGCAAATATGCACATAAAAAAAGATTTTTATTTTGTTATTTAGAGTAACTTTTGTTATATTCACTTTTTTCGTATACCGAATTATAAACGAGATATACACTAAAAATAAAGTAATTTGCGCAGAAATATTGATATGCTCAACAATTCTGTCCAATATGAACTACCAGGTACCTCACCCGTAAAAATTAATTCAAATCTATGTTAATATTTTTTTCTTAATAGCTGAAATCTATGCATAATACACAGGAGAGGGAAATATGACAATTGGAGGACAATGAAGTCTTACAAAAAAAAAAAAAAACGACGGGTATGAACCCTAAACACTGGGACGGGGAAATGACAAAATATTATGAAAAGTAAAGCCTTGCCAAAAAAATACAATCACCATTCAGCCTCAAATGAATTCCCAGGCAAAGCCGGGTATCTGAGCTAGTATATATATATATATAGTTTTGAACGGACCTCATTTTCGTCATCTATCTAGCTGATTTCCCTTAAAGGAAATCTGCTAAAATGCAAATATCTCAGGAAGAGAGTAAATGTATTATAGAAGTCAGAGAGTAAATGTATACAATAAGAATTATAGACCATTACATTTGCACTAAGATAGACTCAATACAATTTTTATATCCGACTCATAATAACGGAGATATTCCAAATTTTCCTCCTCTAAACCACCCTAACCCTGGTCTGATTTCAGCCGTTAACGAACTTGATCTTTCTTTTTTTACAAAAAAACGATTTTATATGAAGTTTGTGAAGGATAAGACAAATAGTACGAAAATCAGCCTAAATACCAAATATTGTTCTCATTGAAGTTTAACGTTTTGAGATAAATGCAAATACGTGACACACGTGGGAAATCTGCTTAGTTAAAGCAGTCACTGCGTGGCGGACTTTGATTTAGAAAGGTAGCGGGGTTGGAGGGCAGAGAGGAGACACGATTAGTGGCGAAGGAGTTGAGAGGTGGATACGGGGCACGAGGAGTAATTATAATTCTATTAGCACCATCGGTATACAAAATAGCTGCTGGGTTCTGGCGGGAATAGACAACAAAGGCAGAAGGTTGCCACGAGGAATTGAATCAGTGTGGAAGCACGTGGATTGGGGAAGAGGGGAGGCAGGGAGGGGGTAAGGAGGGGGCCCGGAGGGGCACGGCCGGCAGTGTAAACACACCCCGTCAAGGCTGCTACTACAATAGCCGCCTGTACAATATCGGCCACTGCTACTAGCAGATTTCCCTCAATCAGTTATTCAGGTCGTACTCATGACGCGATTTTCGAAATTTTTCTTCACATACCCATCGATCCTACCTACAAGATGACGAAAATGAGATCCGTTCACAATATTAGCAGATTTCCCTTGAGAGAAATCAGCTATTGAGGACGCACTCCTGACGCGATTTTCAAAAATTTTCTTCAAATGTCCATCGATGTGTGTGTATATATATATATATATATATATATATATATATATATATATATACTAGCGGACCCGACAGACGTTGTTCTGCATAATATTTCAAGCGATTAGGATTTAAAATTTAATAATATTATGTTTAAAATAAAAGTTAATTTTAATAACATAAAAAACAACTTTTGTTATGTGCACGTTTGCCTAAAAACAAATAGAAAATGAAATATCGCGAATTTTTCATTCAGGCCTCCCTTATAACCCCTCACTCCCCGTGTTCGAACCTAAAAAATTTAATATATCTTATAATCAAGGGAAGAAATTTAATGCTAATTGACATACCGAGTTTTGTTTAAGTGCAGTTTCAATCATTAGTACCCAATAAAATTGTTGGCTCCCACTTTTTTTTCCCACTTTAATTTTTTAGTGTATACTCATTTATACTTTGTAATATGACAAAAGTGAATATAACAAAAGTTACTCTAAATAACAAACAACTTTTATCCTGTGCATATTTGCCGAAAAACCAATAGGAAACAATATATCGCTATTTTTAATTTTAGGCCTCCCTTACAAACCCCACTCTTGCTCCATCTGCCAGGCTGATTTGTGAATCTAAAACATCACTGGACATCACCCAAACGTAGGGACCTTGCGATACTGGATTCGATCCGATATCTGGTATCGATACCATACTGGTATAAAAGTATCGATACTCCGATAATATCGCATTAAAAGTATCGATACCAAAGGTATCGGTATCGAAACACCTCTGATTATTAAATCAGTTTTTTTAGAAAAAAATTGTGATTTATTACTGTTATAAAACGTCAGTTTTATCTTTGATACCAAATGTAGGTAATCCTCAGTTGGCGGTTATCCTTTATCCCCTGCCTTTGAAATATCGTACTATGACATAATTTGATTTATTACTCATTATCATGTATTTTATTTACTTTAAATTCGAATTTTTTATTAATTTACTTTTAAAGTAATTAAAATGTAATGTGGACGTTAATAAATAAAAAAAAATTAATGTACTTAGTTGATATTAAATTATCAAACGTTCGATCCCGATACTCATCTTTTTGTTGCGATACCGTTGAAATATCGGAAGCAAAATATCGATACCAATACTCCTAGTATCGAAACAAAATTATCGATACCTACCCATATCGGTAGTATCGCAACGTCCCTACCCAAACGCATACAAAAAAAGTCCGTCACGCAGGGGCTGCGTAAACTAAGCAGATTTCCCACGTGAAGTTTTACAATAGAGAAATCTGCACACTAGTAAGACAATACCGCCGTGATTAGATAATGAGAAATCTTTCAGTAAATTAAAATAAATTCCCAACTGAAACGGCTTCTGAATTGTAAGAATAATTGATATTTTAATAACTCAAATTTTAGTAGTCCTAGAACTAAAGAAGGGGGGGGGGTGGCGGATTAACAGAAAGTTTTTTCATAAATCTCAAAAAGTAAGGGAGGTAAGGTAAGGTTAAAAACGCCGGGTTAGAAGAATCTTCCCCCAGAGCCGAGAATTGACGAAGATGGCCGACATAATACGAACCACAGACTTCATAAAAATGCAAATATCTCGGTTAATATTCAAGATAGAGAATAAATGTATATAACAATATTTATAGTAACTTTAATTTGCAATAAGATTGGTTCTATACAATTTTTCGATCCGATGCATAATAACGGAGATATTTTGAATTTTCGAAAATCCCCCCCTCTAAACCCCCCCTCCCTCTGGTCCGATTTCAGCCATTAACGAACTTGATCTGTCTTTTTACATAAAACGGTTAAATATCGAGTTTCGTAACGATCAAACAAAAATTGCGACCGCTAGAGCGTTAACGGACAAATATATAATATATATATATATATATATATATATATATATATATATAGATATTAAAAACATATTATATATATATATATATATATATATATAATTTTGAACGGACCTCATTTTCGTCATCTCCTGGGTAGGATCGATGGACATTTGAAGAAAATTTTCGAAAATCGCGTCATGAGTACGACCTCAATAGCTGATTTCCCTTAAGGGAAATCTGCTAAAATTCACTCAAATCGGTCCAGCCATTTAGGAGGAGTTCAGTGACAAACACACTTAAAGTATATATATATATATATACTTATACTCGTCTGTTTCCGCTTTAGCTGTCACAGTTTTGGTTTGATATTTGCCAAACACGATGTTTCATGTAAAACTAAAGAACAAGATCGTCAACGGCTGAATCAGACCAGGGGGAGGGAGTTGAGGGGGGGGGAGAATTTTGTAAATTCGAAATATTTTCGTTACTATATGTCATCGAGAAATTATATAGAACCAACCTTATTGGAAATTAGGTTTACTATATTGTTATATACATTTATTCTATATCTTAAATATTAACAGAGATATTTGTATTTTTCATTTTTCAAGAGAATTTTATTATAGGAGATACATGCAAATATGTTCTGTTGAGTCCCCACCTTCTTAAGTTCTTGGACTATAAAATTTGAGGATTGAGATAAAAATTATTCTGATTCATTATAAGTTACAGCACTAGCTATAGTACATAGTTTTCAATAAAATTAATGTTATATTTCAGTACTTGTTTTTCCTTCTCATTATTGTTTATATATATATATATATATATATATATATATATATATATATATAATATATAAAATTGTAACCTCTGTCTGTACATTGATTTTTTTCGCGAAATTTCACGATAACTTTTCGTTTCACATGTCATAGACACCATAACTGCATTTTGTTTCTTTCGTGTCTGTTTGTTTGTTTGTTTGTTTGTTACCTTTTCACGCATAAACGGCTGAACCGAATTTTATGAAACTTGGTATGTATATTACTACTAACCCAACTTAGACTTTAGGCTATATTAATATCCTCTGAGAAGAACAGGAGTGGGGGTTATAAGGGAAGCCAGAAATTAAAAATAGCGATATTTCGATTCCTATTGGTTTTTCGGCAAATATAAACATAACAAAAGTTGTTTATTTTGTTATTTAGAGTAACTTTTGTTATATACACTTTTTTCGTATACTGAATTATAAACGAGATATACGCAAAAACCTATAACGAATGTGAACAATTTTATTTGAGACGAAAGACCCAACCGAAATGAATAAAACTCGGTATGTGTATTAGCACTAACGCTTTCATTATAATAAGTCATACTAACATTTCTAGGGACGGGCAGGAGTGGGGGTTGTAAGGGAGGCCTGAATTTAAAATAGCTGTATTTTGTTTTCTATTCGTTTTTCGGCAAATATGAACCTAACAAAAGGTTTTTATTTTGTTATTTAGAGTAACTTTTGTAATATTCATTTTTGACTTTTAACGAAGTATAAACGAGATATATACTATAAACTAAAGCGGGAGTCAACTATTTTATTGGGCGCTAACGATTGAACCGAACTTAACAAAACTCGGTATGTCAATTAGCATTAATTCTCCCATGATTATAAGCTATATTAAAATTTTTAGGTTCGAACGGGAGTGGGAGTTATAAGGGAGGCCTGAAGTAAAAATTCACGATATTTCATTTTCTATTTGTTTTTCGGCAAAGGTGCACATAACAAAAGTTGTTTACTTTGTTATTTAGAGCAACTTTTGTTTCTTTCACTCATGCCGTAAAATGAAGTAAATACGGGATGTAAGCTAAATCTATAGCGGGAGTCGACGATTTTATAAGTACTTATTTAAGTGTTTTTAATATAGGCATATTATGACAAATGATGTTATGTTTAGTCTTATCTATTTCGATTATTTAGTTCTAAGTATGATTCGGATTAGTGAGATTATAAATCCTCCTCCCCCTTCGCCTCATTTATTTATTTTCCCTAGAAAATAACTTTGTTATTTATTTCCAATAGAAATTTAAACTATAAGAGCATTTCCATTATTTAATTTGTATAATGTATTATTTAAAAAAAAAAAAATCGTGCTGAATTTCCTCAAGGAGTGATAGCGGAAGTAGTAGGGAATCAAACTCTGTGATTTTGGTTATATACTATCTTATTTCCGATATCTTCATGTTATTGAAACAAATATGTACTATCACAACAATTAAACGTTAATGATAATGTCATTATGACAAAAGACAATATGCGTTTAAACTCGATATGATTGCTTAAAGTATTACTTAGGTTGCAGAGACAGCTACGATCTCCTCCCCTCGACTAGCTTTTTGAGTATAAATGAAATTATTTTTAGGGTAACACTATTATTTAATTCCATCAGGTAGATAAATTATTACAATAATATTTTGAATTAATAATTTAAGGAGAAGAGTGTTGGTAGCTCTAATGCGAGAGCGGAAATAGACGGAGGCTAATAGAGTTAATTGAGTTTACTAATTTCCTGTGAAATGCTGGGCATTACGGGAAGTGATTACCACTGAGATCTACTATTATGAATATAACCTTACGTGCTAAACTATGCTTAAACTATATGTGCTCGGATTGGTTTTTGACAGGAAATAAGTTTCATTATAGACGATATTTAATTGTAATAAATACTATCCATGATTATGGTTTGAAGTATTCAAAAAGGTGAATTAAAAAGTGGCAAGGGTTTAAGGAAATAAAATATGTTAATTTATGCCTGCCTGACCCTCACCGCAAAACAATACGCGCCGACGGGAAGTGTAGTTGTAAACATTGAAGCCTTGCCCAAAAAAATATCATCATTGAGCCTTAAATGATTTCCCGAGCGAAGCCGGGTACCTTAGCTAGTAGATATATAATATATATATATATATATATATATATATATATATATATATATATATATATATACACACACAAGCTAATTTACCCGGCTTCTCCCAGGAATTTGTTTGAGGCTGAATGATGATAGTAAATTTTGGCATGGCTTTACTTTGCACAATATTTTGATATTTCCCCATCCCAGTGTTTAGGGTTTATGTCCATCATTGCTGTGGGTTAGTTAATAATAAAATTATTTGTTATGTAAGGTTTTACTGTCCTCAATATTTTTATATTTCCCGTTTCCTGTGAATGTTTTTTTTTTGTTTTGTTTTGTAACGTAATGGACCATATAATTCTTAATCATAGAAAGTATTCTGTCTTTCAAGCCATGTTTGAATAAAAGTTCCTTTCCCTTGATGAACTACAAAGCCCAATGGTGACAGCTGTTTTAGGTACATCATAACCGCTATTAAAAATACATTTTGTAAGTATCGATTGTAAAGTGTATATTCATATTGGTAAATAGTGTGTTCAGTAAAGTATATCATATATTAATAGAGCAGAGTTAATAAATACCAGAAATAACAGGGTGCCCGCCCCCCCCCCCGCGTTCATCCTTATAAATAATTCATTTATGATAATTAAACAAATTCTTATTCCCGAGAATAAAACGATATTGCTAAAAGTATAAGCATTAAGTAATATGTAAAAATAGACCAACTTGAAGTCGGCAGGGGAGTGGAAGAAATGTTATGACTTAGGAAGTAGTCACACCTCCCTAGGCTCAGTGTCTATTCATTTAGGATATCAATCCAGTAATACATTAAATTATATTAACAAATCTGATTACATTATCTTCATAATACTAAAACTGTTCGTTCAAATAATTTTCAAGTTTTAAAATTAATAAATAAAGTATTAAATATACTTAGGGCAAATTGACGATTCTCATGAATTAATGTTTGGGAGAAGTGAAAGGTGGGGGGGACAGTATACTTTATTTGGTGGAATCTGTTACAGGCGTTAAAAAAATAACACTGATTTGAATTATTAACACGTTAATCGCCATGATAATATCAGAAAAATTTTCACATGGGCCATGGTAACTTTATTAGATAATTTAGTTAAAAATGTAACAAGGAAACTTGATGTATCACAGAAAAAAAAATTTTGACAAAATTCCCGGAATAACACTATTTTTTATGTAACACATACATGACTTATAAAATGGTACAGGAAGTTAGCAATTGAATATGTTCTTGGAATATCAGTGGTAAATGCTTATATAATAAATAAAATCAATAATAAAAGCAACATAGGAATTAGACAATTTCGGGAAAATTTGGTCACTGAAATGATTAGCTTAAGCTCGGACAAAACTAAAACCCAAAAATTTCAGCTCATACGCTAAAAATAATGTATACTGCTGAAATAAATGAAAATAAGAAGAATGTGCACCGGATGTTATGCTCAAATAAAAGAAGCAGAAGGTCGAGATGCATCAAGAAAAAGAAGTGTCAACGTACTGCTCAGACTGCGAACAACAGCCCTTTTTTTTGCATAGAATGTTTTGGACAGCATAATAAATGAATATAATTAATTATATCAAAATAAAAATTAATTAAATTAAATGTATTTATAAACTGAAACAATATACCATTATATAACTATGTTTATTTCATTGTATTGTTTGTAGTAAGCCAAGAAATTTTCAAGTTTTGTTCCTAATAGGCCAAGCTTTCGGAACATAATGCAAATGTATCGTTTTCGTCAGACATCTGTGATTGATGTGGCCTTCTACCAAATCGTGTATGTCAGACATGGCTCATGTAAAACTTCTAATTTTATTCAAGTGAACTTAAAAAATTTAATATAGCATATAACCATGGGCAGAATTAATGCTAATTCACATACCGAGTTTTGTTAAGTTCGGTTCAATCGTTAGTGCCAAATAAAATTGTTGGCGCCCGCTTTAGTTTTCAGTATATATCTCGTTTATACTTTCTTATACGACAAAAGTGTAACAAAAGTTACTCTAAATAACAAAATAAACAACTTTGGTTATGTGCATATTTGCTGAAAAAGCAACACGAAACAAAATATCGCTATTTTTAATTTCAGTCCTCCCTTATACCCCTAACTCCTGTTCGTCTCAGAGAATATTAATATAGCGTAAAGTTGAAGTTGGATTAGTAGTAATATTTGGTGTGTATATAATGGTGTTTCATAAAATTTGGTTCAAGCCGTTTATGCGTGAAAAGGTAACACACAGACACCAAATAAATAAAATGCAGTTATGGTGTCTATGACATGTGAAATGAAAAAATATCGTGAAATTTCGAGAAAAAAAAATCAATGTACAGACAGAGGTTACAATTTTTATATATATATATATATATATATACAAAATTTCACGATACTTTTTTATTTCACATGTCATAGACACGATATCGACAATTTGTTTCTTTCGTCTCCGTTCGTGACCTTTTCACGCATAAACAGCATGATAAACGATAATACTTAATGTTATGGTACTTGGTATGTATATTACTACTAGCCCAACTTAGACTCGAGGCTTTATGAAGATTCTCTGAGACGAACAAGAGTGGGGGTTATAAGGGAGGCCTGAAATTAAAAATAGCGATATTTCGTTTCCTATTGGTTTTTCGGCATATTCAGAATTCGCAAACAGTGTAACCACCATGTTCTGAAGAACAGTTCTAAAGTATTCAGACTACTCTCATCAGAACTCCCAAACTGTGTAACCATAGGCTTAATAGGACTAAAAAACTTTAATACCCTAGAGTCTATAGGATCTCACTCAAATAGTTCAATAAAATTCTCTGTATTCACAAGAACAGCTATAAAAGTGTTCCATTGCAAATAATTTATTAAAAAATACAACTAATAAGATGTATTCAGCTAGCCATATTTTTTTGCACCTGAATATATATGCCAGTTGAGAGTGCTGCCGTATGTATATGACAATGACTATCCGAGTTTATATCTTGTTCATGTAAATCAGAGGCCGTTGTCCCTAGACATGCTGAGAAGCCATGGGTTGTGGTTGATATGTGTGCTGGCTACTTGCTCAATCATTAAAAAGCATTCTCTATTTTATTTATCTCTGATTTGCCTTTTCCTCAGTACTGTTATGCAATACACTGAACTGGTATTATCTCTTAACTAGTAACTTTCAGTAAGCACAAATTAGGGGGGGGGGATAAAACTGAAACAATCTTTTTAAGTAAAACTCCATTAAATTTAGACAATTTATGGTTTATTTCAGGAAAGAAAAGTTATTAATGTCAAATATTAGGAAAATAAATTATTCAAATCCCTGAATAACAATGGAGCCAAATACAGGAACTTACATGCCTATTAGTTATCATGATATAAATAGATGGAAGATTAATTAACAAAGAACAATATTATAAATTAAAAAAAAAATGACAAAAAAAAGAAAGAATACACCAGGTAACGAGCTTTAAAGAATTACTAAGTCTGGTAATGGACAGTTCTGACAAGCAAGTTGCCGTATTCTTAACTAAGAATATTCAAGATTTTATAAATAACATGATTTCATGATATAAGTTATTTTTAAATCTGTGCGAATCTTAAAGCTGTTTGTAATATAGATTCACAGTTAGTAAATATATATAACTTAATTCTTAAAACAATACAATAAACAAATAAAGAGAGTACGAAATAATTAATTAACAATAAAGAATATAAAATTATTTGCAATACAACAAAATATATAAATATCAATTAATATAAAAAAACAAACAGTAATTTACAATACAGTATGCACCATGAAATTTAATAATAAAATGCATTGTAAATACTTATATGGTACAAATTATGGCTTAATTAGTTGCATCTCAGAGCAACAATGCCATCAGGATTAAATTAAATACTTTAACTAAATACTTACAAACTGTAATTACAACTGTCTGTTTTCATTTGTGATCAGTATCCTCATTCATAAAACAATATTTCTAATAAATCTAGTGTGGAACGTTTACAAACTATTTTAATTTGTTGTGATACATTTCTTTCATTTACTTACAAATTGCTTATGTTTAATTGTTATTATAATCTTATTGAAAATTGAGCCAAAATGAGGACACAAAGAAACCACTCGAGACGACATTAAGTCCCATGATGTCTTAGACTACAAAGGCAAGAGAGCCTGGTAATATCACAGTAGCCTCCGTTGCACTGTTGTGTCTTCAGCAAATATTAACTTAGCCTTGCGCCCAGCTTAGAAATAACTCCCACTCCTTTCTCTTCATACTCTTCTCGAGTAATCCAAAACTTTTCTTTATTTTTCATGACTTCAGCTAGAACTGCGCCCCCTATGAAGACCATATCTTTCCTATGTGGAGGATCTTCTACTCGTATTTTAAATTTCTGAAAACAATAAACATTTAAAGTTTCTCTGAATTAAGGAATATAAAGAACTATAAACAAAAATAAAAGAAACACTAAAAGAATGGTGATAGCAAGAACTTGCCTCCAAAGCTGTTTGTACTGAATACCCCTATTAGCAGATTTTCCTAAAGGGAAATCAGCTATTGAGGTCATATTCAAAATTTTTTAAATATATATATATATATTTGTCTGATAACGCTCTATTGGTCACAATTTTTGCTTGGACGTTACCAAACTCGATATTTAAATGCTTTATGTAGAAATAAAGACCAAGTTTGTTAATGGCTGAAATCGGACCAGTGTGGGAGGGGAGGGGTTAGAGGGGAGGATTTTCGAAAATTCGAAATATCTCTGTTACTATATGTCGGATCAAAAAATTGTATAGAATCAATCTTATTGCAAATTAAATTTACTGTAAATATTGTTATATGCATTTATTCTCTATCTTGAATATTAATCGAGATATTTGCATTTGTATTAAGTGTGTGCAGACAACGGACGAATGGATGAATCTGGACTAGTCGTGAGTTTCTGCCAAAAGCTAGTTCGGCCGTTTCCATAACTGATCGACTCTCGTGAAATTTCTCAATTGTAAAACTTCACGTGGGAAATCTACTTAGTTTACGCAGCCCTTGCATGATTACCTTTATTTACAAAACAAAGAGAGGGAAGATACTTAACCTTAAACTACTAAGTATATTATTTATTTATTGATGTTGATTTTATTTGTCAAGGTCAAATTTCAGCTACTCAGGCTAACCGGGATCTAGCTCATAGCCAGTTTGGTAAGCTTGGAGCAACTGATAATGAAGTGGATTCCCTTCAAGTGATATGTATTATTAAAAGTATAAAGTATTATATTTTATTATATTTGTTTACATTTATATATTATAGCATATTTCCAGTAAGTTGTTAAAAAAGAACTGCAAATGTTTACTTTTGACTGAAATTTATTTTGAAGCAGACCTAAGGCCAAACATTCTAGATTACTAGTTAAGGGAACATGTACCAAGTCATAAGACTATATGAGAATAAGGTACAAAGAATTCAAGATCTACAAGGAAAATCAGTGATTTTAAAATGAATGTGCAATCTTGAGAAAACCTGAAAGCTTAGAAGAATTAAAAAAAATCTATATTAAATCTCCAGGACTCAGTACAGAACTGTAAGAAAGTGAAGTCCTTTACAGACAATAATTTCAATCTGGTGATTTACTACAGACTTATTTAACAGGTTCAAAAAAGGTTTTTTTTTTTTTTTTTTTTTTTTTTTGTGGGACAGTGGTACAAATAAATTATGAATATCTTAACACTTTATCGACTAATAGGCTATTAATTGGCTTTTAGCTATTGACAGGTTTCGTCCAGGGGGATTTAATGTTTTATTAATAGGACTACATTATTGAGTGGCAGACTGAATCTCGACCGGATGGTAAAGTGTTAAAAGAACAAAATAACTTAAGGTTTAAAGACTTAATAAATCAATCAACTATTTATACACTAACAAAACAATTAATTTAAATAAATATTACACAAATTTAAATTAAAAAGACAAATAATATATAAAATTAACACTAAGAGTTAATTTTTTTTATCTTATATTTGATATCAAATCATGAAGTAAAAATAGTAACCCATGAAATTTCATTTTTATGTTACTAGAATACTAAAAAATATATTGAAATTATTTCAAAACTGTATTATTATTTACTTATTGTTTTGATATTAAGTAGCTTCCGCAAAGCGAAACAAAAATAAGTAGTTATAGTCTTAAAATAATTTATATATTATTCAATATTTTAGTGACACAAAAATGGGGTTTTATTTGGACTTCATCGTTTAAAAATGTTTAAAAGTTGAAAACAAAATTCCACATCTGTTATTGGTCATGGACCAGCAATGGATAATCATCCTTTTGATTGGAACCAATAGTAATTTTTATTCATAGTGCATTCCCTTAAACCTTGATATGAGTCCATAAATTGAATAAAAAGAAATAATAATTAAAAAAGAGAAAAAAATGCATGCTCTTTTATGAATACAAAAATAAGTAATAGTGTACCCGAGCAACTTACAGAGAGCTTATCTATGTCATTTTTGAGAACTCGTTCAAGATAAAGCTGTTTTATTTCTCTCTCGAGCCGACTTGGCAGTCCTGGATACATTGTAGAGCCACCGGACAAAACTATATGCTTATAAAGTTCAGTTCTCATATCTATATCTGCAGCTTGAATGGTGTTGAACACCATTTCAGCAATTCCTGCAAACAACAAAATTTGAGAAGTCAGACCTAATTCTAGAACCATATTTAAACATGGTGCTCAGGAGAAGAGATTTAGAGGTGCAGTAATAGACAAAGCAGTAAATAAATCCATTATTATATGTCAGATCAAAAAATATCATATAAACAATCTCACTAATAAAATTGTGTCCAAAAATAGCTGTAGTATACTTTTTTCTCCAATTTTTGCAAATTTGTGTATTCAGCTTTCCTATATTATCTTTATATACATAATTCTACTGTACGTGTGTATGTCACTGAACTCCTCGGCTGGACCGATTTGAATGAATTTTTTTGTATTGTTCGGGTGATGCCCTGGATGGTTTAGATTCACACATCAGTTCGGCAGATGGATCAGGAGTGGGGGTTTTAAGGGAGGCCTAAAATTAAAAATAGTGATATTTCGTTTCCTATTGGTTTTTCAGCAAATATGCACTGGGTAAAAGTTGTTTTTTGTGTTATTAAAAGTAGCTTTTGTTTTAAATTTAATATCGTAATTGCTTGAAATATCATGCAGGACGTCTGTCGGGTCCGCTAGTATACTCCTATATTTGCGACACCATTTACCAAATAATACTCCATTTACAAATACAAAACTATAGCCAAAGGATGACTTTTTTTCTTCTACACATTAAAATAATAATAGATACTTATAATTTCAATAATAATATAATTTATATTTAAAGATTAATAACTGGATGCAAAAAAATGATTCCTGAACAAATAAATGGTATGCAACATGGTATACTAATAAGTTCTAAATGAGAACTTTAAATTTTTAAATTCATTTACTGCAGTGTCTTTCAACATAATGCTTCATTCAGTACCTGTTAGAGAGTGTCAGGGAGGAATAGCTCTAGGGATAATACAAAAACATTGGGACATGTAACACTTTATCCAACAGCACACCTGCTCGTGGGTTAATATTAAAAAGAAGAAAGATTTTATAATGTAATTAAAAACTATAATTCTTCCATGAGGCCCTCAAACCAAAATATCCAACTTAACCAAAAGTAGATTTTATTTCATGTTTTAATATAACGATTCAATCAATTACCTTGGCCTTCAACATTGATAAGATGAGGTTGAAAAAGTGCTTCAGGTGCTTCAAACCTCTCTCCACTAACTTTTATAACTCTTCCATCAGGTAACTTAAAAATAAAAGAATATTATATACCAGAATCATAAATTCAATATTCCATAAAAAAAAAAAAAAAAAAAAAAAAAAATTATCATAAATCTAAAAAAACATAACATTACTATACAAACCTCTAATAATCTGTTTAATTCTCATATATAAGAATTATAATTTTACAGTGTAAATTAATTTTAATTCATGCCTATGCTTAGAAGTTTTTTAAAATTAAGAACTTAAAAATTAACCTGGAACCGGAAGTAAATACAATTTAAATGGAGAGTTTTATGTTAACACATATAGTCAACTAATTTTGTTTAGAACTCTGAAATTGTCATCTTATCTCAATTTAAAAGGCAAACAATGCAAAACTGAAGACCTCTACTTCATGGTTTATTGAAGACATGAGAATTTAGAAACATAGGAGATGGACTTTAAAAAAATTAACTTCAATAAAAGAGAACTCACAGAGATGGAGGGGAGGTCCATCAAAATGCCAACAATATTGTGACATTCTGGAACGTTAAAATTTAAATTGTAATAAAATTAGTGTTATTATACAGTATTTATATGTTGCGAGGGTTGTGAAAAAAATGTTCTCAATTCTATAAAAAAAAAAATGTATAACTCACCGTGTACGGCTCAACCAGAACTGTAGTTTCTAGTGCTAACTTTTGTTCTGTTTCAATATTGTAACCAATATAGCAAAGTTTTTCTTTCATTATTCTAACTGTCTCAAAGTCTGCAGAATGATTAAATGCATATCCTCTCAAAAGTAAGAGCTGTAAAAATAAAACCCAAGTTTACTTTTATATAATTAATTTAATGATTCTTAAGAGTAATATTAAAAGGTAATATATAGTCACTTATTTAAATAAGAATGTCTCTTAATGCGGCATTTTAAAATAATGCCAACTATTTTAAATTTAATATTGATTCTCCAGATTCTAGGCCATAGAATCTAATGAGACGTGAAACGGTACAGCCCAGAAATGAAGTACAAGTCTTTGACAACATTTCCAATGTGCTTGATAATCTCTCAGGTGATTTCACATTCTATTCCCTATTCTTCTCTTAGTAATAAAAGAAAAATTTAAGCTGAAAATGAGGGTAATGAGAAAGTGAAAATTGTACAAGTAGGAGTGGATGTACACTAAAGGCTTGAAAGGGAAAAATACTTGGATAAGATTCAAGGTAGAAGACGATGTAAAAAACAATACTTAATGAACATTACTTGATCAACATGAATAGCTGTATTACACTTATCAATAAGTTTTAAAATAACAGAGTTATTTACAGTTTAGCATTTAACCATTTTTGCTAAACTCCTATTCTTCCTGGTCCAATTTCAACAATTAGTGAACTTTAAATGAATTTTACAAGGAATATTTAAATATTGAGTCGTTCTAGTGGTAAAAAAAAAAGTTGCCATTCCCTAAACAAGAGAATGCATATATATATATAAGCACTTTTAGAACATTACTAATAAGGAGTTAAAAGTAAAGTTTATTACCTAAAAGTATTATCCAATTTCTTGATATTACTATGTGACCAATTTCCTATTAAACTTGATCATATTTTGATAAAAACATTCACATATTTTCAAATCAAGACAATATTATTTGGAATGATGAATTGGACCAACAATTCTGGTCTTGAACGCATTTTTGTTTTTGCAATTTTTGAGTTTAAGGTTCCATGTCCTAACATGGCTTTCGGAATCTTAGGAGATTCTAATCAATCTTCAGCCCGTTCGCTGTCAAACTGATTACAATACTAATATTTGTATCTTGTACATCTAATCCTATAGTTATAAACTTTTTTTATATTAATTCTAAGTATAGTTAAGTCACTCCTTATGTTAAGAAGTGGATATTCATTAAAATTTGGTTGTTACAATTGATTATTGTTTGTTTTCCCTTCCTTCTTTTTGTGTGATTCACTTGAGGAAATTAATTTTCAGAATTCACAGTATATATCTCTAATGAGATCATCATGCTTGTATACATAAATTTGAACGAACCTCATTTTTTTCACCCATAAGGTAGAATAGATGACCATTTGGCTCAATGTTAAAAAAATCCTGTTGTTAATTACCTAATAGATTAATCCCCTAAATGTTTGTCCAGTAGTCCTCATAAGGCCTGTGAGAAAAAAATGAGACTGGTTTTCTACGACCTAAAGTTTTAATTTTTTTCAAACAGCAATGTTATCCCCTTCAAAGTAGTTCCCTTGGGCAGCTGTACACTGGCAAAGTTGTTGTTCTCTCTCTTGGGAGCAGCACTATAAGTCTTCAACTTGTATGGCCTTTAACTGGTTGGTCACAGTCTTTTGAATGTTCTCCAGAGTTCCAAAATTACATCCTTTTAGGATATGTTTTTATTTCGGGAAAAGGAAAAAGTCTTGAGGACTCAAATTGGGGAAATAGGGGGGGGGAGGGGGGGGGTTGAAGAACAACAGTAATACATTTTGTACAAAATCAGTATCATTAATTTTCTCACAGACCTCATATTCTAAACTATGTAGCCATGGAAAGGTTCAAAATACTTAAAAGGGAAGAGGAATCATATATTATTCTTAGAGTAATACCAACCTTAATAAGATACCTAGTAATATCTCTACCAGCAATATCTAGACGCCTAGTAAGATGTGGCAGAGCAAATTCTTCGTATACTGGGCAAATATGTGTTACGCCATCTCCACTATCGACAACGACTCCTGAGAGAAGGCCCTGAGCATAAAGAGTCAGCACTGCTTGTATTGCTATGTATGCTCCACTAAACTGATATTTTTCAAACATAACCTGAAAACAAATCGTACATTAATGAGTCGAATTTATAACAGAAAAAATAATTCACTAAGCTTTTATGTTTAAAGTTTTAATTTTCAGTTTTTTATTTTAGATTCATACCATAATAAGTCAAAAAGTATTTGCATTTATCTTAAAAAGTAAATGTTCAATGAGAACAATATTTGGTATTTAGGCATCAAATAAAGTGCTTCATAATATAACAGCACATTGTTCCTATGACATGAGCAGGAGTGGAGGTTTACTGAAGGCAGAAAACTGAAAAATGCCATGAAAAAATGTCTGCGTTAATAATTAACATAGTGAAAAAACATTCATAGGAACATTTATAGAACAATAGAATTGGTTCTATACAATATTTCGAACCGTCACATGATAACAGACATATTAAGATTTTTCAAAATTCCCTCCTCTAAACCCCCCTCCCACTGATTGAATTTTAGCTGTCAACGAACTTGATCTTTAGTTTTACATAAAACGTTTAAATGTCAAGTTTGGTAAGGATCAAATAAAAATTATGACCACTAGACCTCATTTTTGTCATCTCCTGTGTTGGATCAATGGACATTTGAAGAAATGTTTAAAAAATCGCGTCATGAGTACGACAATTTTTTATCTGACTCATAATAACGGAGATATTTCGAGTTTTCAAAATTCTCCCCCTCTATCTAAACCCCCCCTCCCCCTGGTCCGATTACAGCTTTTAACGAACTAGATCTTTAATTTTACATAAAATGATTAAATATCAAGTTCGGTGATGATGATTAAAAAACGAAAATTGCAACCGATAGAGCCGTAACAGACAAATATATATAACTTTGAACGAACCTCATTTTCGTCATCTACTAGGTCATTCGAAGAAATTTTTCGTGCTATGAGTACAACCTCAATAACTGATTTCCCATAAGGCATGTCTAACATATACATTTCATTCTTTTGTTTTATATATATATATATATATATATATATATATATATATATATATATATATATATATATATAAAAAAAGAGAAACTCAAAAAGTTTTTTTTTTTTTCATTCCTCTTCATAGGTGCTCAATATGACCTCTTTTAGATGCACAGCATAGGTTATTGCGGTTCACATCTGCATCAGACACATGAAGACAGCCATTTGCCTCTACATAAACAACCTGTTTCTCGGAATTATTGATGCCTTTGTCTAATGCTCTATGCAGTAGGAGGATCAAGACCATAAATAGTATGAATGTTATGCTCAACAGCTATTACTGACTCACACAACATAGAATACAAAAAACTTTCTGTTGTCAAGTTTATTTTTAATAGAACTGCAGTGGGTTTCCACTCAAGTACTTCGCTGGCACCTAGCGCAAACCATGTAAAACTCAAGAGTTTCCTCTTTCCAACGGTATGTTGTTCAAGCATATATCTTAAATAACAGAATTTTTCGAAACCAGATGATTCTTTTTGATGCAACCAATGTTTTTTGAAAGGAATAATTCGAGATAAAAATTTTCCAATAACTAATTGTCTCTAGATGATATATCCTGATTTACAACTAAGCTGTAAGATTAATGCTCCATTTCAAGCCCTTTCACACACAACTTATAATTGAGAAAGAAAAACAAAATAGTTTGAATAACAAAAAATGTATCTCACCTCAATCATTTTTTCTCTATTCTTAATTGGATTCATTGGAGGCTCCGTTAGAAGGATTTTGCAGTCGCGAGGGCTGATGTTCATTTTACTTGGCCCAAATGTATAATCCCACACATGACACATGTCTTCCCAGTTTCTGTCACAAATAGGATAAACATATATATATATTTTACGATACATAAAACAATAAAGAGTAAAATTATTGTTATAAAATTAATATAATTACAGCAGTATAAAATAAATGTTACCCATGTGTTGAAAACAATTACAATGTTATGAATAAGTTATCAAAGGCATAGAGGTCTAAATGATCAAGGTTTACATAGTCATGAGCTTAATTCCCCCAAGGGCAAAAAGAATCAGTGACAATCTCACTACCGTAACATTTTAGTTCCTGAACAATATTCATAGAAGAATTGGTTTTTAAAAGTAAGAATAAAAGTAGAAAAGAAAATTTTTGAAAACATTTTCACCATAATTATTATTATTACTTATTAACGTCCACTTTTTGCAACTCGGGCTAATTGGGACAGGTTATCTACAGGTTACCACCCTTTTCCTGCCAGGGTGGGATTTTAGGATGTTATTTAGTGAATTTCGTTACTAAATAATTTCCTTTGCCCAGGCGAGAATCGAACTCGCCACTCTAGGATTGCCATGTGAGATAAAGGTCAACGCTTTAACTCACATGGCTAACCTGAGCCCCTATTTTCACCATAAAAGATTCGGTAAAATGTTTATTTTAATTTTTACTTTTTGGTTTAATTTATTTATTCATAAAAATGTTCATATTTTTAGTTTTGTGGCTCAGATTAGCCTTATGAGTTAAGGCGTTGGTCTTAATCTCACATGGCAAACATATAGTGGCAAGTTTGATTCCCGCCTGGGCAATAAGAACGTATTTAATGATAACTCATTAAACAAAATCCCAAGTACCCCCCCTGGCTAGAAAAGGCTGGTAGCCTGTAGATAACCCACCCCAATAAGCTGTAGTAGCACGAAGTGAACATAACAATTCTTCATGCCTTATACATTCACTGATTCTGATAAATGACTTATTTATAGATAGTCCATTCTTTGAGTGCTAAGCTTGTATGCATACATAATGTATTCCTTCATCAAATAGCAGCCCTATAGATAAGTAATTAGTGTGGTAATTCCATAAGTTATTGAAATTTAAGTTGGTGCGTCAATATAATTACATAATTTAGACACTTATACAGCACTATGAAAAAGGCTCCAATTTGACCGTTGGCAGTACTATCAGATATTTAGAAAAAATAAATAAATTTGGAAGAACATTACCTAACAATGCCATTCTCCATGGGGTAATTAACTTCAAGCATTGACCTTAATTTACTAGCTTCATCACCAACCATTAAGTCCTAAAAATTAAACAATTTTTGTATATAATTAAACAAAAAAGAAGAGTATACTAATTAGGTATAATGATACCATGTATATTGCATTGAAAGAAGAAAATAATTAATATTGTCTTTATCCTCCTTTGTGAACTTGATTTAGAAAGCATTAGCTTTTTTTAAGTAAAACTAAAAAACCTAACTGTTTCTTGATAGTACATTTACATATCAATTTATGTATATATTCATATGCAGAGTGGAGGGACTGGCTTTATAAAAAATCTAAAATTAATTAGTTAGAAACATTCTAGTCCCTTGTAAAAATCTATAACATTGAACCAAAAAAAAAGAAAAGAAAACAAGATGATCTTAATCAGATATATTTACCAATAATATAACACTCAAAATCAGTATTATGAAATACTGTTAATAAACCCACATTTGTTCCACAATATTTAGTACAAGTTGTAATAAATATATGGGAATAGTCATTACTAACATCGATGATATTTAAGTTCATTTAAAAATTTTAAATTTTCAACATTTTATAGGAGGAGGAATATAAGTACTTTTTAATGCTAACCTTAAAGATTTTAAAAAATACCACCCATAAAACAATTAAACCTATTTCAGCCTGACCTACGATGGTAATCACTCATGTAGGATTTATAGTTAATACAGAACGAAAGAGTCTTTGTAATTACCATTTCTCCCACGTAATCTTAAAATAGTACAAACAAAAAGAATAGGCACATCTTTATTCTCCCCGACTTTTGATAAGCAATTTATTATAAATTGAATTCATTTGTGTTTTCTCCAAATGCAGTTAATAAATATTCAAGAGAAGTCTTACACTCCATGTTAATTTATACAACAAAATACAATCATGGACAAAATCAACTCATTAATTCACTAGTTACAAACAAATTGAGTTCCTTAATGACTTTTCACAAGCGTTATACGCAAGCAAAAGAGAATGTAGAACATACGATAATGTTGATAGTATTGCAACTCTGAATATTCCATGTTGTTCACTTCAAAGCTACAGACTTTTTGCAGAGAATTGAATTAGCTTTAACTATAATCAGAGAAGCGTTTAAGAATTGAACTCTCAATAGATTATGGAATCGCCTATGGTATAAAGATTTTCAATTTCAGAATAGTATTAAAAACTTTTAGCGAAAAGCATTTCCTATATGAGATAGACACTAACTAATACTGTCCATGAGTATACTTTATTTTTTTTTTTAACACAGATGTTCAAGGCTTTAGAAGCAAATAACTTCTTAAGTTGGATTAAGGAAACTTTTGTTGATGGTGATGGATGATTTTAATCTAACATAAACACATTTAATAATTTTAAAAGGTGGCTATTTTTGTTAATCTATCTATCTTTCTGTAAAGTTAATTTATTCGCTACTAGCTTTGACAACTGAGTAGCAACATCAGGCAAAAATGTCCGACATTCTTAAGGTCCACTTATAACATTAAAAATTTGCAAAACTATGGAAAATAAATTATCACTATAAATATTTTAATCTGCGGATAATAATTGCAGCCATATAAAACTAACAAATAAAATGTAATACCTATTGTTGAAATGAAAGAGGTGATATGGCAGCTAGGTAGAACAAGCTACAGTAGAGGAGATGATAAATAGGAATAGAAGGAGTTAGCTGGAGGTTACCTGCTCAAGAGACCTTCAATAAATAGGCATCCACTTAATGTGGCCCCGAACATTGAAAATAAAGAATGGTTTACACATATAATGGGACAGAAGGACGGGATGGAAAGTGAAAACTACAGTCTCCACCTTTACAATAAATAAATAGTGCTCAATAGTATTAGATTAATGAAAGACAAGAAAGTTCTTTAAACTTTTGTTCAACCAATGAGTTGCAAGGTTGCTGGAAGTGGTTCTTGGCAGATAAATATGACCAAACAGCTCATTAACCCTGGCAGTGGCACACAATATTGTATTTCAAACCGGGACCGAAACTCTAAACGACACCAGGCACCGTTTGTATTTGTTCTTTGTGCCTTCATGATCAGAATTAATCCTCGACAAGTCTGCTGTTTTTCTTGCTTGTTGGATTTGAGCATGCAAATTCGGATCAACTCCAGATGCCTATAATGTATGTATATTTTTATTATTTATAGCATTTATTGGACCATTTATAGTAGAAATTAACTATTTAAATTGAAGAACCTTAGCAGAAATTATTATGGAATTTGTAAATTTTTTAGAACAAGATTTATTCTATAATATGAGTTGATCCGACTGACAATAACTGATATATTTTGTATTTTCAAATCCCCTACTTCCGCCTCTTACATCCCCATTTCTTGACCTGATTCAAGCCATTAATGACCAAAGCCTTTAGAGTTCCATGAAATAGATAAATATTGAGTATGGTATCGATCAAAAAAACTATTTTTGTGTATAGAATGTAAAATCATTCATAAAATATTTGCAGGGATCATCATCAGGGGGATTTACACAGTAAAGGTTCATTGAAAGCCATATCTGATATTTAAGCTAGGAGTAAGACGTTTCATGATTTATCAGCTAATAATTAACAAGAGATAGGTAGAAGTGGGAGTTTACTGAAGGCTACAAACAAAAAAAATACAGTAACTCGCTTAGTACTAGCATATATGAATAAAATGTATGGAACAACATTTATAGGAAATTAAATTTACAAGATTGATTCTATAATGGTTTTTTCATCTGCCTCATAATAACATAGATATTCTGAATTTTCAGAATTCCAGCTTCCTTGAACCTCACCCCCTTCCTCGTTTGATTTCAACCATAACGAGTATAACCTTTAGAATTGCATGGAATGGTGTTATATAGAGAATAGTATTGATCAAAAAAATATTTTTGAGTATAAAACATAAAACCTTATTGATTATGTCACACAACATATTTGCATGAATCTATCTAGTAAAGTTCTGTGTAAAACAATATTCGATATTTAAGTTTAAAATCATGTCATTTTAATATTTTTGCATATTTCAAATTTCATTTTCTAATAGTTGTCCTCTATTTAAAGTTAATTTTAAAGCCCTTACAAATTATAATGTATAATTAAATTTCATTGTGAAAACATTTGGCTTGCAGTACGTGTGCCTTCAAAACGGCCTTGACGTGAGTGCCAATTCCAGGGTTAAACAGTTAAGATCAACTCAGATTTACACATTTCAAAAGAAACAATGCCAAAGAACACTAAGTAGAGTAGTTGTAAGTATATTATCAGTGTATCAGTGATAAACTATTAACTCATATAGCTGGAAATTAGGTGAATGACTTTATTGAGTGTCTCAATCACTCATGATTCAAGTCAACAGTCATCACCTGCAAATAAGAATTTCACTTTCACAAACTCAAAAAAAAAAGTATGAAATCAATGAAGATGCAATACAATCTTTTAATTTGAATAATATAGCACATACAATTAATATGTTTAGCTTCGAAAAAAACTAGTGGCATGAATAATTAAAAGGAAGAAAAGAAGAATACTGATATCAAATTATACAATATAGCCAGCTAAAACTTGTAACTACACATTTTTTAAGTGCTAGCTTGTTTTCAAGTGTAAAAGGAATGCAGTAAATGGATATTATTTTCACATTTTGATTATGATATCAAAACTATAGTAAACAATAACTCATTCCAAAAATTGTATTCTGTCTTAGGGGACTGTGACTCAAGAATCCATAATTACGAGGTGAAGTGAAAGTTATTTTGTGCATTCCATTTAAATTAACAGACAAAATTGATAATGAATCAAGAATATCTACAATCAACATTTGTCTGTCCATTTAGGGCTCAAGTACGTCCCAGTAAAATGACATAAGCTGACGGCTTTGTAATTCATATTGGTTTGGTTTGTTCTGAAATTCATACAAATTGTATATTTATATTTTAAAACTTAATTTTTTTAATTAAGCATAATACCAACTATTTTTAAAGCAACCAATGAAAAAACAGTGCATTAGCATGCATGCGTAATTCCTGAACAAACAAAAACACAATAAAAATGCGCGTGAAAATCCATGATCAAGCCTCAAGTCTCAAAGGAGGTCTCTCAACTATCGAGATAGGCGTGAAATAATAATAAAAATGCTCAATTAGAATAAAAATAGTTATCTAGTCTAACTTACGAGACAAATTTGAAAATGATCAGCTTAGTTGGTCTAACTAAGACATAAAGTTCAAAAATAAAAGAAAAGAAATACAATAAATGCACAAGAAATCAAATACTCTTCTATAAAGAAATTTCAGTAAGTGTAATTAAAACTACTAATAGTTCAACTATCCCAGTTCCTAAATATAATTTATCATTTTAATTATAACAATTCATTGTCTTATTGATGCTAATATGAATATGCTACTAATAAATACAGTCCATATTTTCAATTCCTTCAGAGAATCCTTTTACTAAAAGTTCAAGTTGTAAAAAATGTCCATTTTCAAGGTTACTTTGCATTTGCAAATGAGGTTGATTGTGTGGAAAAGAACTACACATTTGTAGTAAATGATAGCAAAAATAAAACTAATTTGAATATGAAAATGAAAACAAAAACAAAGAACAAATACACGCACAGATGAACAATTGATGGTATTCGAGATGACCTGACTCCTTTGGAAATACACTCTATCAAAAACATATAAATAAGGGTTAAAACTTATAATTATATGTGACAGCGATATAAAATATCTCCTTGAAATAGGAAGAAGACAATTATTAAATGCAGGTCATTGAAGTCGTCTTCTCTGGTGATTTTAGTTAATCTTGGAACAACCTTGTTACGTTTTGAACATTCAATAATCAAACATTTTATAATTCTAGTCAATCACTCTACATTCAATCACTACTTTTTTCTTCTCAGGTTTTTCAATCTTTAATGGTATGCATTTGTGTGTATGTATTAGTTAAAATTATTAAACCCATCGGAAAAATATTAGTTCAATGAGTTTAAGTACAAATAAAGAGAATCAAATAAATGTGAATGAATTTTTGTTAAAAAATTATAATGACTGAGGTATGAAGATGCACATCTCCCCTGTGACAGCCAGTTATGGTTCAGCGACAGTTTATGAAATACTGTCATAACTTTTCTAAGTAAAGTACTTTCTGGGTGACTTTTGAGTTGAGATTGATTCAATAACACTTTAATGATAACATAGATATTTCAAATTTTCTTCATTTTTCTAAACCCCCACTGGGCATTGCCTGATAAAGAGTAAGTCGTATTTATGTTTGAAATTTTTTGTAATATACAGCATAGTCTCACTAATCCAATATAATTGGGAACGGACCTGCTTGGATTACCGATTTGTTTGGATTAACTGGAATAGAATGAAATGTGCTAAACGGACGGTCAGCTGTTCAAAGAATGGTAACACAACCAGTTTGTTCCCTCTGTCAAATGATTTTGCAAAGGAAATGATTTCCCTCCCCGTGCTATCCCTTTGATTGATAACACAATATCTTGCCCCAGTGGTGAGGAATTAGGTGATTTAGAAATTTGGCAAAGTTTTTAAAATCAAATGATAACCCACTTCTATAGCCGAAGGACCAGGGAGTATTGTAAACATTAAAACTGATTTACAGAAAAAGAAAAAAAAATGTAAGAACCCTGATCCAAGATGTTAGCAATCCTTTAGTTGATAAAATAAAGAACAAAACGAATGTGAAGGATGTTGTTTATAGGGTCAATGAGGCATGCCAAAATATTTCAGACAACGCTTTGGAGATAGCTGTAGAGATCTCACGAACTTCAGGCGAACCCATTTGAAAATGAAGAGTAAAATATCCTACAATTGGCACAGACAATCCCTGGATGTGAAGAAGCCAATGAAGCAGATGTTGATGAATGGATGACAGCAGATGGTGCAAGTTTGCAGAACCTAACAGGCATTGAATTTGTGGCTGCTGTTACTCAAGACTAAACTGTTTATTCTTTTCATGAACTTTGTTTTAATTCTTTTACCATTGTCCATACATACACCATTTTTTTTATAACTCTCCCGAGTTCGGTGCCTATTTACAATAAAATAAATAAATGCACCATTTTTTCCTATGTCCAGATTAGTGGATCTCTGTGGTACTTGCTTATTGGTAATGTGAAATGGATGGTGCTGAGGAATATAAGGAGATATAATGAAAGCAGAAAACTAAAAAAAATGACTACATCTCGGTTAATATTAGAGATAGAGAACAAATGTATAAAAGTAGAATTGTAGGAAATTAAATCTGCAATAAAATCGATTATATAACATTTCGTCATCTCCTGGGAAAGATCGATGAACATTTGAAGAACTTTTTTGTTAATTGCGTAATGAGTACAACCTCAATAGCTGATTACCCTCAAAGGAAATCTGCTTAAAATAATAATTTTGATGTATTAACTCATAAATGAAGATGGAGGTAAGGAAGTGAAGCTCAGTGAGACTGCTGGACTCGTATATGATTTATGTGGCCATACTGATTCAAGGGACGTTGAGCCAAGTACCATTAGCATTATTAATAGTTATATAAAGCTTATTTAGAGGAACAATTAAAAAGTTTTAGCACTGGACAAATCGAACATATATTCAAGTAATGCAGTGAAATCTGAAACTAACAAATTAAGAATATCTTTAATGGGGATAGTGGATTATTATTTTCTATAGCTTTAAACAAAACAGAATTGTAAAAATGAATTCTTATGAATTGAACTGTAAATAATAAATCTAACTCTAATAATGTCATATAAACGTGTAAGTCATGTCAATTATTATACAAATCATACCAAATATGTATTTCAAATTGCTGACCTTTTCAATGGTTCCTAAAGGAAAAAAAGAAAATCAATAGAAGATACAATTGTAAATACACATATAAGACATCCTTCACCTTAAAGGCAAAACAAACAGTACGTTTTCAGAACAAATTAAAACTGTTTAATTGAAGAAAATTCTAAGTAAAAACATTATTTGACTCTTCAGATATTATTAGAGATAGTTACACAATTCAGGAAAAAGAAAACCAAAAACTTAGGAAAAATATAAAGCTATTTTTAATTATACAAGGTTCCTTTTTTTTAAAGAAAAGACATGCCTATAATTTGTTTTAATCTCAAGAAGGTTGGTAATCTAAAGGCAAGAAATATCTAAAACCAACTAAACACCAAATGAAATAAATATTTCAAAACAATACAGCCATTTCTTAACAGTGAAACACTCAATACACATACATAATCAGAAGCAAATGAAAAGCAAATAGGCATTCTATATTATTTGGCAAATATATTAACAAAACAAAATACACAAAATAATCGAATCAAATAAATCACCACCTTTATAAAATGCAATACAAAACAGAGAATGATACATAAAGTGACTGTAATCCTTAGTTCATGCACTGAGACATAGTGCAGTAACTTACAGGTAACTCCTATGCACCAGTCGCCAAGAGACGTAAACGGCATATGGAAGGAAGATAATGTAAAATGTGTTATAGATTTAATCAAAACAAAGGAAATAATGAATCAATTAATGAGAGGATGATTACAGTTATATTAAAATGGAATAAAATGTGAGCTAGGTAACAAACTAGTAAATAAAACAAAAGTTTAAACTTTTTTAATGGGATGACAAATGGTGAATAACTGATGAGAACTTTAAAATCCATGCAGTTAATTTTTGTAAAATAAAAATTTTGGAAGTCTTACAAGAAATGGGAATGCTTACTCTCACAGTTAAGCCCTGTAAATGAAAATGTATAAAAGAATTAAATGGTTTAAAATAATATATTCTACAGCCTGAAAAAAAAGAAAATAATTAATCTGAAAAATAAACATACTTCAATTGATTTACTTGCAATTTTAGTTTTTTTTTTAATGAATATACATTTCCTGATATATACTAAATTTTATTATAAGTTTTAGGTACTAATAATTAAATCTAGTTTGGGTAGGGAGTGAAAACATGATTCATGTTTAATCTCAAGAATGTATTTAGTGATTATTAATATGCATGACTCATAAATATAAGAAATGAAAATGCCACAAACAAATTTTAAAAGATTCTTGTTTTATCCTATAACAAAATTTATAATAAATATGAAATTGTTGTTAGTTTGAAATAAATGAAATTAATATGAAAAGAGACTAGAATGGTCATTCACAATTTAATATTAATATTTATGAACTAATAAAGTAATGACGGATCATTTTAACGTCTCAAAATAAAAAATAATATATAGAAGTTATGAGCCCTAAAATTTAATATAGCCCAATATCAGGCCAGATTTCTTACACAAAAAAATACTTTTAGTACTCAGTATTATGAATATATAAACAGAAAGATTTAATAAATATAATAATTTAATATTTCCTAGGTGATTAAATACCACGTAACTAATTATAAAACAACTAGCTTAAGTTATTTATTTTGAGCCATATATTTAATGTTGGTGAACTGCTGAAATGATGCAATGCATATTGTATACTTAACCAAATCTTTCAATAACTCCACAAGTAGGCTTGGCAGCTTAGATACCTGGTCACCTACTTCCAGTGCAAGAAAGAGAGTGAACAACCTCTGAGACTATGTGACATATTCTTTTACACTCAAAACAGTTCTATATTACACATAGAGACAAAAAAAATAACATATACAATGCGCTACGTAACTTAAATATAACAATGAGTGAGCATTAAATTACAGTGACTTTAAAGAAGCTATTAACATAAGAGCCTACTTTTTAATACATAGATATGGTCAACCGAGAAAAAACATAACTTCTTACCTTAACTTCAATGTCACCAATTTTGTTGACAGCTCTGATTATTGGCCTCCCCACCATGGATGGAAATATGTGTTCTGGAAAATTTGAGCCGGCATATCCACACTTCACAAACTAAAAATACATAACACAAGATGATCAATGCTGAAAAGCGGAAAACACTTCTTACATAGAATAGCACATGAAAAAAGAGGTTATACGTTGGAATGAGTCACAACATTGGTAAATGAAATCATTGTAAAATAAAAATCTACATACACCAGTGCCGTTATCGCACACTATAACTTTTTTCCCTTCGCTATCCATTTTGGGTATTTTAACTTAAGGACCGGTAAATACTAAAATAACCCCACCCCATGGAGATAAGAGAACCCTTACGACATCAGCTGGTTTAACCCCGGCTACTCTGAACACAAGTTCGGCGTTACCCCCACTACTACACTAAAAGGAAATGCCCTCATTATTACCTCTATGGCAAATTTCATTCTCCTTGCATGAGATTAATGGAAGTATTCATTTTAGCAGATTTCCCTTAAGGGAAGTGGTAAGTACTCATGACTGGAATTTCGAAATGTTTCTTCAAATGTCTATCGATTCTAAACAGGCGATGATGAAAATGAGGTCCATTCAAAACTATGTAAACACTCTAGAGGTCGTAATTTTGGTTTGATCGGCACCAAATTCTGTATTTAAACGTTTTATGGTCATGTTTGTTAATGGCTGAAATCGGACCAGTGAGCGGGGGGGGGGGGGAGAAAATTCAAAATACCTCCTCATATATTATGAGTCTGGTCAAAAATTGTATTGAACCAATCTTATTGGGACTTTACTTGGCTATAAATGCAGTTGTAAATAAGATTCCTATATCTTGAATATTAACGGAGATACATATTTCTTTTTAAATTAAAAATCGGCTTATGTACCGAATATTGTGGTGAAAATGCAGTTTAACGCCACCCTTGGCGACACACTTTTGAAAATGGCAACCGTGGCCATTTTTTTAACACACTTAATTTGGTAATCCTTAGACTGTGGTGGATAGACTTTAGTGAGCGCATTCAAAAATTTCCAAAATAAGTCATCGGTCATTTCCACCAAGGGTGGATTTAAACTGCATTCCACCCAAATATTGTTTTCAACGGACTTTTATTTTATGAGCTACGTGCAAATACGAAGCGTGAGGACTTCATAAATTAAGAATATCCACTATTGTCTTGAACATGTTTATTTGATCTTTACTAGAGATTTAACCTTTTCATTCAACTCTAATGTTCTTATTCGTTAATTGGTGAAATCAGTCGAGGAGAACGGGACGTTTTAGAGGGGGGGGGGAGGCTCTGAAATTCAAATAATCTTTACTTTCTATGTCACCAAAAGTGATGGGATTCAAATTATAAAATTAACGCTCACTATATGCAATTAAGGATAATAGGTAGGACTTATCTATTTTTTTCTAGCCAAATTAGGAATAAAGATGTTATTTTGTTAGGAACTCGACAAAAATAAACGTTTTGTGTACTAAAGAAATGCATTTTCTTCAAGTATGGTAACATGTTTTAGTAGTCGAGTAGGCTAGAATCTGTACCTGAAATAATAACTAATTTTAGAATTAGTCCAATGAGAATTAGATGTACGTACAAATAATATAATCTCCCAACGGAAAGCGCCTGAATTGTGAGCAAACAGGTCAGCCAACCTTTCACAGTTGAATAGATAGAACTTATTTCCATGTATCCGTATAATAAAGATCTCTTGAAATCAATGTTTGATATTTAAGCTTCGAATAAAGTGGCTTATTATGTAACAGAGTATTGTTTATGAAGTGAGTGTTTGCTGATGGCTGAAAACTGAAAAATGCAAATATCTCGGTTAATATTAATGATAGAGAATAAATGTATATAGCAATATTTATAGTACATTTAATTTGCAGTAAGATTAGGTGTATACAATTTTTCAATCCGACGTATAATAAAGGAAATATTTTGAATTTTCGAAATTCATATTTGTTATCGGACGTGGAATGGTGCGGGGGGGGGGAGGGGGTTCGAAAATTCAAAATATCTTCTTTATTATGACTCGTATAGTAAAATGTTATAGAACCAATCTTGTTAAAATATTGATGCTTTATAATTGTTAGTCTGCATTTTTTCGTAACTCAAGTATTAGGTGAGCAATTCGAAATTATTTTAAGACTCCCCCACCCCACTAACGCACGTGGGAAAGCTGCTTAGTTTACGCAGCCCCTGCGTGACGGACTTTTAATATTTTCAGCCTTCAGTAAAATCTGGTATTTACTTTAATCAACAAAGTCACTAAAAATCTCATATCTAGCGTACACTTCAATTCCTGTATGAATCGTTGCGATTTTCTTCAAATGTCCATCGATCCTACACAGGAGATGACGAAAATGAGGTCCGTTCAGAACTGTATTTATATATTTGTCTGTTAGCGATCTAGCGGTAGCAATTGTTTTGTCTTATCGTTACCAAACTTGGTATATAATCGTTGTATACAAAAAGAAAGATCAAATTCGTTAACGGCTGAAATCGGACCAGGGAGAGAGGGAGTTTAGAGGGGGAGAATTTAGAAAATTCTTAATATCTCCGTTATTATGCGTCGGATGGAAAAATTGTATAGAACCATTCTTATTGCAAATTTAATGTTCTATAATTGGTTTTATGTACATTTCTTCACTATCTTGATTATTAACTGAGATATTTACATTGTTTAGTTTTCGGTTCTCAGTAAAGCCCCACTCCTATTCATCTCATATTAACAATATTCCATTATGTTAAGAAGCACTTTGTTTGAAGCTTAAATACCAAATGTTGTTCTCATTAAACTTTTAATTTTTGAGATAATCTGTTTAGTTAACGCAGCCCCTGCGAGACGGACTTTTTTTTAGCAGATTTCCCTTAAGGGAAATCAGCTATTGAGGTTGTACTCATGACGCGATTTTCGAAATTTTTCTTCAAATGTCCATCGATCTTACCCAGGAGATGACGAAAATGAGGTCCGTTCAAAACTGTATATATATATATATATATATATATATATATATATATATATATATATATATATATATATCTATATATATATAAAATTGTAACCTCTGTCTGTACATTGATTTTTTTTGCGAAATTTCACGATAACTTTTCGTTTCACATGTCATAGACACCATAACTGCATTTTGTTTCTTTCGTGTATGTTTGTTTGTTTGTTTGTTTGTTTGTTTGTTTGTTTGTTTGTTTGTTTGTTTGTTTGTTTGTTTGTTACCTTTTCACGCATAAACGGCTGAACCGAATTTTATGAAACTTGGTATGTATATTACTACTAGCCCAACTTAGACTTTAGGCTATATTAATATTCTCTAAGACGAACAGGAGTGGGGGTTATAAGGGAGACCTGAAATTAAAAATAGCGATATTTCGTTTCCTATTGGTTTTTCGGCAAATATGCACATAACAAAAGTTGTTTATTTTGTAATTTAGAGTAACTTTTGTTATATGCACTTTTACCGTATACGGAAGTATAAATGAGTTATACGTTAAAAGCTATAGCGGGAGTCCACAATTTTATTTGGGACAAAAGGCTCAACCGAACTAAACCAAACTCGGTATGTGAATTAGCACTAACGCCTTCCTTATAATAAGCTATACTAACATTTCTAGGGACGTGCAGGAGTGGGGGTTATAAGGGAGGCCTGAAATTGATAATAGTGATATTTCGTTTCCTATTGCATTTACGGCAAATATGCACTTAACCAAAGTTGTTTATTTTGCTATTTAGAGAATCTTTTGTTATATGCACTTTTGCCTTATACGGAAGTATAAATGAGTTATACGCTAAAAACTATAGCGGGAGTCCACAATTTTATTTGGCACCAAAGACTCAACTGAATTAAACCAAACTCGGTATCTGAATTAGTACTAACGCCTTCATTATAATAAGCTATACTAACATTTCTTGGGACTGGCAGGAGTGGGGGTTATAAGGAAGGCCTGAAATTAATAATAGTGATATTTCGTTTCCTATTGCATTTTCGGTAAATATGCACATAACAAAAGTTGTTTATTTTGCTATTTAGAGAAACTTTTGTTATATGCACTTTTGCCGTATACGGAAGTATAAATGAGTTATACGCTAAAAACTATAGCGGGAGACCACAATTTTATTTGGCACCAAAGACTCAACCGAATTAAACCAAACTCGGTATCTGAATTAGTACTAACGCCTTCATTATAATAAGCTATACTAACATTTCTTGGGACGGGCAGGAGTGGGGGTTATAAGGAAGGCCTGAAATTAATAATAGTGATATTTCGTTTCCTATTGCATTTTTGGCAAATATGCACATAACAAAAGTTGTTTATTTTGTTATTTAGAGAAACTTTTTTATATACACTATCATCGTATACCGAAGTATAAAGGCGTTATATGCTGAAAATTATAGCGGGAGACAACAATTTTATTTGGCACAAAAGACTCAACCGAACTAAATAAAACACTCAGTATGTATATTAAAACTAATGCCTTCCTTATAATGTCATACTAGCATTTCTAGGGACGGGCAGCAGTGGGGGTTATAAGGAAGGCCTGAAATTAATAATAATGATTTCCTATTGGGGTTTCGGCAAATATGCACATAACAAAAGTTGTTTATTTTGTTATTTAGAGAAATTTGCTCAACACTTCATTTCAATATGAACTACCAGGTACCTCTCCTGAAAAAATTAATTCAAATGTATGTCAATATTTTCTCCTTATTAATTCAAATCTATGCATAATGCACAGGAGACGGGAAATATGACAATATGCAGGACAGTGATGTCTTACATAAAAAAATAATTTTATTATTAACAAATGCCAACAATGGGTATTAACCCTAAACACTGGAACGGGTAAATGTCAAAATATTGTGCAAAGTAAAGCCAAAAATATACTTTCACCATTCAGCCTGAAATGAATAATAAAATAATACATTGAATCAATATTTTAAGGAAAACTATGGAGATACTGGAGCGGAAGGAGGTCGGAGCCTAAACAGTTAATTGAGTTAATTAATTTCCTGTTAAATGCTTTCATTACTGGAAATGATTTCCACTGAGCTCTACTATTAAGAATATAATCTAATGTACAAAACTATGTTTAAACTATATGTGCTCGGATTGGTTTTTGACAGGAAATAAGTTTCATTATAGAGGATATTTAATTGTAATAAACGCTATCCACGATTATGGTTTGAAGTATTCAAAAAGTTGAGTTGGAAAAGTGGAGAGGGATAGATTAGGAACACATTTTTATTTATTCTTCAAAATTAATATTTCTCATCTATACGTCGCCTGCCTGACCCTCACGGGAAAACAATGCGCCCAGACGGGAAGTGTAGTAAACATTGAAGCCTTGCTCAAAAAAAAAAAAAAATACTATTATCATTCAGCCTCAAATGATTTCCCGAGCGAAGCCGGGTACCTTAGCTAGTATATATATATAAATAATTTTGCTGATGTTTTCGACCAGGTTGTATTTATATGTGGTGTGTTGTTCTTTTCGGAGTTTTGGTCAATGTTGGTGAAATGAATCTTAGTTTATGCCGATATTTCGAGAATCTTTATTTTCTCTTCGGAAGGTTACTATAACCCTAGTCATAGTGCAATAAGAATGTATAATAGTCTATAAATATATTTAGTCTTGGTAAGTAATAATAAGGAAAAAACACCCTTTTATAACAATGTATAACAACAATGTGCAATATTATAATGTAGTACATGTAATTTTTACAGCCCTGAGGAAGAGAAAATAAAGATTCTCGAAATATCGGCATAAACTAAGATTCATTTCACCAATATTGACCAAAACTCCGAAAAGAACAACACACCATATATATATATATATATATATATATATATATATATATATATATATATATATATATATATTGTTGCGAGAATCGGATGAGTGGGCGAATACACAAAGAGAGAGAGCCACTTGAGGGGAGGAACAAAGACTAGGGGAACGAGCGAATCTAATTAGGGACCTTCCAGGAAGAACTGGAACCTTCTATGCCTAGACACTTCTACAAGCATTTAAAAGGGACTCTCACAGTACCCCTCAGTTCAGTGGTTGCTCGACGGTCTTCGAGGGATGTTCAGCGCGACTTAGTGCAGTGCGGTAAAGTGTTATGCCGTGTCTGTAAGTAACAGTTTATGGCGTGTTTAAGACAGTGCAGTGCCGCGAAGTAAAGGACAGTGCAGTGCCGTCGTTTTATGTAAAGTTCAGTGACCGCGAGTGAATTATTGGACTGTGTAACCTGAAGAACAGTTACACTATCAGTGTAATTCTGTGAGTAGTAATAATTAACCAAGAGTATTGTACATTGAGAAATAAATCGTGCAGTGTTAAACTGTGAAACTTGTGTGTGTGTTTAATTTTACAATCCAAACGAACTCTTATTAACAACGTTTTATTACTTGTTCGGTAATAAAAACGTAACAACTGGTGTCAGAAGTGGGATTGCAAAATCAACAAAAATGAAGTTTGAAGAACTTAATGTGGATCATTTGAAGAAGGAGCTGGCTAAATTGGACCTGCCAACAACAGGAAACAAGGCTGAACTACAAAGGCGGTTGATTGATGAACTCCAAAGACGAGGAATCGATGTAAGTACACATGAGTTTGACGATAAAGAAGACATTGCTGTAAGTACTCCTATGTCATGCAGCAATTTAGATTTAAATGCAATTTTAGCCGTTATGACGGAAAATAACCAGAAGCTCTTAGAAGCTTCTTTAAGTAATAGCGAGAAAATCTTAGCGGAAGTAAGACAGGAGTTTCAGGAATCTTCTAGAAGTAACAGCGAGAAAATCTTAGCGGAAGTAAGACAGGAACCTCAGGAAGCTTCTAGATCAACCAGACAGGAACTTCATGAAGCTTCTAGAACAGCAAACCAAAAACTTCACGAAATATCAGAGGTATTGGACAAACGAGTGGGAGCAATAGAGCAGAGAGTCAGCGAGTTTGATGAGAAACTCTGCGGCATTTCTGCGGCACAGAAGAAGGTTGAAGAGGACGTGTCCAACCTAGGCAGGAAGGTGGACGATGAAATACATGAGCTGCAATTTCAAATGGAAAATTTACAAGTTAGAGAAGGCCCGGTGAGAGTTAAGTGGGCGGCAGTGTTGCGAGAATCAGATGAGTGGGCGAATACACAAAGAGAGAGAGCCACGGGAGGGGAGGAACAAAGACTAGGGGAACGAGCGAATCTAATTAGGGACCTTCCAGGAAGAACTGGAACCTTCTATGCCTAGACACTTCTACAAGCATTTAAAAGGGACTCTCACAGTACTCCTCAGTTCAGTGGTTGCTCGACGGTCTTCGAGGGATGTTCAGGGATGTGCCGTGTCTGTAAGTAACAGTTTATGGCGTGTTTAAGACAGTGCAGTGCCGCGAAGTAAAGGACAGTGCAGTGCCGTCGTTTTATGTAAACTTCAGTGACCGCGAGTGAATTATTGGACTGTGTAACCTAAAGAACAGTTACACTATCAGTGTAATTCTGTGAGTAGTAATAATTAACCAAGAGTATTGTACATTGAGAAATAAATCGTGCAGTGTTAAACTGTGAAACTTGTGTGTGTGTTTAATTTTGCAATCCAAACGAACTCTTATTAACAACGTTTTATTACTTGTTTTGTAATAAAAACGTAACAATATATACATATATATATATATATATATATATATATATATATACATATGTATATATTTGTCTGTTACCGCTCTAGCGGTGCTCGTTCTTTAACGGCTAAAATCGGACCAGGGAGAGGGGGGGGGTTTAGAGGTGAGGTTTTTTGAAAATTCCAAATATCTCCGTTACCATACGTCGGATCAAAAAATTGTATAAAACCAATCTTATTGCAAATTAAATTTACTATAAATATTGTTCTATACATTTATTCTCTATCTTGAATATTAACCGAGATATTTGTATTTTTATTAAATGTGGGCCGATAACGAACGTATAGAGAGACGGCTCTCGTATAGAGATTTCTTTCTTGTATAGCTTCACGTGGGAAATCTGCTTAGTTTACGCAGCCCCTGCGTGACGGACTTTTTATTATTATAAATTAACGTCCTCTTTTTGAGGAGTAGGTCGGGACAGCAAGGTTGCTCGTCGGAATTTCGTTTAAAAGTATTGTGTTGGCGCTATCTATTGGGAAGTAAGATGAACCTTTCGAATGAGTATTATTTGATAATTCTCAGAATGAAAACGGACAAACTAATCATCAACCAATAAATAATACTCATTCAAAATGTTTATTTTACTTCCCGATAGATGGCGCTGAAACAATCAGTGGTCTCGAACCTACCGATTTTTCGGTATTTCTACCGAAATGGACTCTGTACTACCGAAATGCAATGATTTTTCCACGATTTCAGAAAATACATGGAAATTCTCCTGATTTTTCTACCGATTTCACAATTTTGTGTTGGCAACCCTTTTCATTTATGTTGAATGTTACGGGGAATCACCTTACAGCAAGTATGAAAGAGCAGAGTTATTTCGGATTGATACAGAGTGGCGCATTCTAAGAAATTGTGATCAAATGAAAACATTTTCTGATGAAGTAGAACTTATTTGGAATGAAGTAAGTTTGCTAAAGCGTGCGATGAGACTCAAATGTTTCCCTTGTTAACTACTTTTATGTTTAATATTTTATGAAAGCATATTTTCTCAAATTAATATTATGAAAACAAAACAGAGAAATAGGCTATCTACTGAGTCAATCCCTAGCCTACTGCATTCAAAACGACTTTTCATGGATGCTAATTGTTATGACTTATAAATTAATTTAAAAATGACTGCAAATATGGCCAAAGAATATTGGTGCGATCCGAAACATTGTAAAAAATAATTTAATTTGTTAGATTTCCATTTTTGTATGGAATTTGTTTAACTTTCAAAATCTCTAAATTTCCAGTTTTTGTATTTAAAATATAAGTGTGTTAGATGTAAGTTAGTAGGTACGCTAATTTTTACGTTATTATATTTTTATGTTGTAAGTAGATTTTATGTTAAACCTCATATTTTTATGTTGTAAGTTGATTTTTATGTTATTATATTTTTATGTTCAAAATTGGTTTTTATGTTATTATAACATAATAATAAGTGGATTTTTTTGTTAAATAAACGAATTTGATTAAAAATTGTATTTTTTTTTTTTTTTTTTTTTTTTTTTTTTTTGTCATATACCGATTTTAGTTGGTAGATCTACCGATTTCGCTCATTGACGTTCGAGACCACTGGAAACAATACTTTGTAACAAAATTCAGAGGAGTAAACGTGCTGCCCCATTCCACTCCTTACTTTTTGCAACTAAGGCTAATCGGGACGGGTTAGCTACAGGTTACCACCCCTTTCTATCCAGGGAGGGACTAAGGATTTGAATATATTACCAAAATGTTAGTTAATATTGGACTCCAATTAAAGAAGTTGTATTTCTAGGGTGTACCGATTGTAATGCAAACTGTCCTTGCATCTACAGAGGTACTAAAAATGTTGGCATTGTGTGTTTACATTACTTTCGTAAATGTCAAGAACTTCTTGATGTATTTGCTGATAGGTCGCTTCATATTGCAGAAAGCATGGGAAAGCTGTGCTTGTCTTTGTCGCTCTTCCCGGCAAAACGAGGGAGTCTTTAGATAAAAATAAGAAATAATAAAAATAAATCTCAAACCCAATTCCCCAAGCATACACCCCCCTCCCCTCCGCTTCAGTGTATATTAATGTCAAATAAGAAAATAATACAGTTTAAAAGTTGAATAAATTGAACAACTATTTAAATTGAAATATAACCTATTATGTTGGGAAAAGTGTATTGTTGTATTTATTTATCACCAGCTTTTCTTTTCCGTATGAAAATTAAGCCTGTTGATATTCTCTCGTTTGTGTTCCTATATGTCGAAAATTTTAGTCCAAAAGAATGCTTAAAACCTCTAATTACTAAGTGTATTAATTTCAATGATTTACCGATCCAAGAGGTCATGCTGTTGAGTTGTATTCTGTTAGGTTTTCAGTAGCGCTATTAATTTTGAGTGACATATCTGTGATAAGAAAAAGTATTGTTCTGAATAGTTAACATTAAAGGGGTTTTATGTTTTGAATGATTTTAATGTGTCAATTTCGTTATGTTTTGTTTAAAGCATAGATGAATCTTTACAATTAACTCTGTTTAATTTGAACTTAAGGCCGACTTTGTTAAATGTTATTTTGAAAGGCAATGTGGAGTGGAGTGGAAAGTGCTTTTAGTTGACTGTTCTTCCTTTAGTCTTCAAAATGATGCGGTATTTTTTACTTCTGTTATTGAACTCGGTGTGCAATGGGTTTTATGTGCCTGGAGTTGCACCAGTTGATTTTGAAAAAGGATCAGAGATTCAAGTGAAGGCAGTTAAAATGACCAGCACAAGGACTCAGCTGCCCTATGAGTATTATTCTTTACCGTTTTGCGTTCCCAAGAATGGGATAGAGTATAAGTCGGAAAATTTGGGTAAGTAGGGTAATGTTTATTAAAGGCTTACTTTCATTTCTACAGTGGTAACCGATTGTATTTATAGGTGAGGTGTTGCGCGGAGATAGAATAGTCAACACTCCCTATGAAGTTCGAATGGCAGAAGACTATTCCTGTAAATTATTGTGTAATACCCCTGGAAATCCTCTTTTGTGGAAAGGAGATGACGAGTCGAAAGTCATGAACCGAATAAAGCACGAATATGTAGTTCATTTGTAAGCCCATCTTATATTGCATATTTGTTTTGTTTTCTTTCATAAGAAATTCTGTATTGTCCACATTTTTTAAATTTCTAAAATCGCATTATTTTGGTTTATTTCAGGCTTATTGATAATCTACCTTGTGCCACAAAGATTATTTTACCAGAAACAAATGAAATACAGTATGAACAAGGCTACAAGCTTGGTTACACTCTCTCCGACAAAGTTTATATTAACAACCATTTGAAAATCATCCTACATTATCATACTGTGAACAAGTAAGTAGTGCAGAATATATCATAGGTTATTTATGAATTAACTAATTTATTTACGTGTGTCACGATTTTAGCGATTCACTCTGACTTATATTATAAAAATAAAAGTTGGTATAGCCACCTTATTATAAAAAATAAATAAATATATATATATATATATATATATTAAAATATCTTCAGTCATAGGTAAAAGCACAGTTATGGTTTCTCCAGTGGATATTAATTGGAGTAGAAAGCCAATTCTTTATAAGTCTAAGGTTCCATCTATGTGTTTAATTTGTTTGAAAAGTTGTGTCTCTTGGAAGTGTTTATGATTGTCATGATGTATGGGCTGTTGTAGTTCTGAAAGGTTGGTGGGTAATTTCTAATCCATTATTAGTCTGGAATTTGTAAGTGTTTAATAGTTAGTTTTGTATTACATAGTGCACATGAAGGTGGTTCAGTCCTAGTGTTGAGGTGTACATGTGTTATCCGTGAATGGCCGTGTATCAAACAAGCAAGAACTACTTTTTCTCTTCTAGTGTTCTGATTACTTGACATTCATTCACGAATAGCGTATTTTATTTCTCATAGTTTTGTGTGATCTGACACTATTCTACTCCCCATTTTAAGCTGACTTAAAATAAGTTTAATGGCAATGTGCACACCATAGAACAAGGTCTTAAGTTGTTGACTGATTTAATCCTTAACTTTTTAACAAGTTAGCTACAGCTCCTTAAAGTAGAAGCAGAATATTTTCTACATAAGTCATTCATTTTTATCGTGTGTTACTTTATGTTGGTAGCCGACAATTTCTGCACACATTATTACAAAATTAATTTTTAAGAGAGGATTTTGTTCCCCTTTTGTTAAGTGATTTTTGAAAAAACCTAGAGATATAATTTTTCCTAAGTCTAGAGAAAGCAATCTAGATATACACAGTAGGCCTGTTTTCCTCTATAATGCTTCATTCAGATCTTGTTCTTAGAGTGGGTGTTTATGCTAGTAATATCACAGTTCGCCACTACTGACAAACTTCGAGAACTTAAATATATATTTTGTGAATGTTTTTTCTCAAAGAGGCTATTTAGAAGAGAAGTAGTCTTAACAACGTTAAGAATTGGCCATTCTCGACTGACACACACTTACTGGAGAAGACGAACCCTACTGCCAACACTGTAACTGTAGACTTACTATAAAGCATATAATAGCTGACTGCTATCTAAGGAGTCACATAGACCTACCATACTCTTTGACTGAATTACTATATGATTATAGCCAGTACATAGACCTCATATTTCACTGCTTAAAATAAAACAACATTTTTGAAAAATTATAATGTAGGAAAATTCTGAAAATAAATGCAGAATGAATGAACATACTTACTTGGCTAGCCTGAGCCCCCAATAAATAATATAAAAATGCGACTAATATAAGTAAATAGAATATTTCATTTTTAATTAAAGGGTTTTATTGACCCCATAACATTGTTTTTGGTTCAATTTTTTGGTTGTAATTGGACGAGGAGAAAGTGAGTTATATACATATATTTTCCATCATCATTGAAGATTTGATGTTCTAAATAAATGGTTTTTATTTGATCAATACCATAGTCGATATTTAGCCCTTAGGTTGCATGGTTCTATGGTGGGCGAGTACTCAGCAGTGCAGGATAGTCTGGCCCCTGCAGAGTCTGTGTGCTGAATTATTCATTTAGTAGAAACTGCTATCCATTTAATTTCATCTCTTCTACTTGAAACTCTAGTTCCAGGCATTTCACCAATACACACATTTCGGTGTCTTATCATCATGATCCTCATCGTAATCCGAAGAAGAAACACCTTCATCTTCACTTGCACCTGCAAAAAGTTATGACAAAATTTCTTCATCAGTAAAAAATTCCTTTTCTGAACATTTTAAAGCACTCAACTCTTCAAGCACTGACTAAATATAAAAGGGTAAATTGTAGGTAATGAGTAACAAATGTTACTTCAGGTAGAAAAAGTGACACAATAGGTATAAAGGGGATACCATTATAGGGAAGCTAAAAATGAGAAAAGTAAATCCCTATGCCATCTATCGGCTTTGAAGGACACTGCAACTTCTATAAAAAGTCAACATATGACAATAGAGGAAGATCTAATCTAATAGCTTTAGGATTTGAGCACTAAACACCCCGGACTATTATATCAGTCCGTAGGAGCCTAAGGGTTAACTGTTTCAAGCATAACTATAGATTACATTAAGTGAGAGCTAAACTCAGCCAGGTAGAGGTAGGGGTGAAAATTCAAAATATCTCCATTATTATGAATCAAATTGAAACACTTTATACAACCAATCTTATCATTTTAATAGTGAAGTAATAGCCACCAAATTTACATTGAGTGTCACGTGGCGTATATTCATCCTGAAAAATGGCATCCCATTATCAAAAAAGTTCTGCCTATTACACTCAGTAATAAGGGCCAAAGAAGTATAAACAAATCAAAGAATTGCAAAGATATTTTATGAAGAAATTATTTAGGCTTTCTCGAAATACCCCTAATTATGCACTATATCTGGAGGCAGAAGAAGCACCAGAATTTCTATTTACCACTTCACTATCTTTAAATACATATTAATGTCTTGAACTCAAGTGAAGATTGGCTTTTACAAGAAAGTAGATACAATTTGCCAAGCAGTTAACCTTTCCACAGATTAATTTTTCAAAACCTCTATCAGTGGAAAGAACAAAATTGTAAAGAAATTACTGATGTTGCTGCTCACTGTGTGACCTCCAGGAACCTGAAGACACATATATCTTCCTTGCTATTTGCCCATTCTCCGGGATTCCACCTTGCAGCATTTAGTCGAATTACTCTCAGCAGAGATCATATAATAGCCATCCTGAACGGAGGATATTACATTAACTTGTATAAATATCTGAAGAGTGTTGGACGATATTGCAGACTACTTTGCTTTGAGTTTAATTTATAACTCGAGTTGTTATTTTAGGATCCTACATAACAAAAACATTACTACTGTTACTATTATTTTTTATCGAACATCAATATTAAGGAATATCATCACAAATTTGTATTATAAATGTTTATATAGAAGAATGTTTTATTATGTACTGTATCATACGTCACTCGTGCTAATGGTATACCCCAAGCACTTTGTAAATTATTATCTATTCCTGAAATGATTGTAATGTAATTTGCTGGTTTACTTTACTATTACTACTACTACTTATAACTAACTGTCAGTTTATAGATGTTTTCTTTAACTTGAATATTGACCTAATTATTAGTATTTTTGTTTTTGGTTTAGCCTTAAGTAACCCCCCACTTGATACACATCCTATTTTCACTTTAAGTAGCTCAGTCACTGAATATATGTTGTGACATGCAGATGTGCATCTATCCTTGTGATTGAAATTGACTCAGAGAGAGGAGGGGGGAGAGGAAGGGGGTTGAGGAGATTGAAAATTAACAAATTCAAATTTCTTCATACCTAAGAGATAAAGAAGATTTGTATAAAACATTTTTTATTTATCTTAAAAAGGTCTATTAATTATGTTCTATGACATTTTTTGACCGAATGCGTTGAAATGGAAATATCATTTAATTTTTAAATGATGTTCATGAAAACATTTTGTTTAGTTTTATACTAGTACGAGGAAGTTCCACAGGTCTGATGTTAAGATCAAATTTTAAAATTTAGCTGTTACAAACAGTTGATAAGATAATTAATTTACAAGAATTATGAAGTGAACATTGAGTGCTTTTTATTTGCTTCCTATTTTAGATTCTCAAGAGCCATTCAAGTGTGTAAGATGTTAAGGAAAAGTATGATTAACATGATTATAGTGGATTATGTGTTTATTATCCTTTAAATTTCAAAATACTGTGTATTTGTGGATATTGAAGTCACGTGTGTTGAAAGAACAATTACTAAAAAAAATTGTAGTAATTGAAAAGTGTAACCTAAATTATTATAATAATATACTTGATTGTTGTATTTATTTTTAAAGTTTGAGTAATATGCATTTGATTCCACCAATTTTAAGTTATACTAAGATCTTCCCTTATTTATTTGTGTTATTACAGATGTTCCTTTTGTATTTCTGATTGACGATATACCACTATATAATTACCTAGAGCAGGAGTCTCCAAACTACGGCACGAGGGCCACATCCGGCCCGCGGACAGATTTTGTCTGGCTCGAGGAGAGCTAACATACTTAAAAACTCCATTTAGAGACCATATTTTTTAAAACAAATTAAATTTAGTTTACTTAAGAATTCTAATTTTATGTTGAATAATTATTAATATGACATCTTCATTGATATGGTCATGAACATTGTTGTAGGCTTATTGTTTATTTATTGAAAATTAATAATATGCAGTGTTGCCGTTTTACGGACTTTAGTCCGATTTGCAGCCTTTTTTAAACGTTGCGTATTTTTTTGGATTTTTTTTTCATCAGTGGACTATTTCACTTTTTACCACCGGCAACAATGATAATATGGTTTTGGCCCCCGAAACTTACTGGAGTAATCATTATGGCCCTAAGGCTGGAAAGTTTGGAGACCCCTGACCTAGAGTGTTAATATTAAACTTTTGTCTTCCCTTTTTCGCTCAAGGGGGGCTTTCCTTTTTGCAGGTTTCCCTCAAGGAAATAAACTACTAAGATTGAATTACTTAGGAGATAAGGATATGATGTACCTACATATATGTATGTGCCATATTAACACACATACATGTAGTGTTTCTTTTAAAACTAAAGATTAAGTTTGTTAATGGTCACAATATTTGTCGTATTGTTACCAAACTAAATATATATAAGGGCTTCGTGTGAAATTAAAGATCAAGTTTCTTAACAGCTGAAATCGGTCTGGGAGGAGGGGGGAGGAATTTGAAATATCTCTGTTATGAGTTGGATTGAAAAATTGAATATAACCAAACTTTCTGTGAATTTAATTACCTCTAAATGTTGTTATATATATATATTAACTGAGATATTAGGATTTTTTAGTTTTCAGCTTTCAGTCAACCCCCATCCCTACTTATGCCATATTGACAATAAGCTGTTATATCATGAACCACTTTATTCTAAGGTAAATTACCAAATATTGTTTTCAAGAGACCTTTATTATGCGAGATATATACATATTTGTTGTGTGATGATGTCATCGATTAAAACTTTATGTCTTTGACTCAAAATTGTTTATTTGATCATCACCATACTCTATATTTAACTATTTTAGTCAACAATAAAGATCATATTTGTTATTGGCTGAAATTGGATCTGGAATTGTTAGGGTTTAGTAGAGGAGGGGAATTCAAAATATCTGTTATTATCATTCGGTTCATAAAATGTTATAGAAGCAATCTTGTTAAAATATAGGTGCTCTACAATTGATGTTATATTTATTTTTTTGTTACTCGAGTATCAATTGAATTATAACGAGAAAGTACTTTTTTTCAACTTTTTGAGTAACTCCCCTCCTTCTACTAATCGGTTTATTACATAGAGAAAAAGAATATGTGGTGAGATGATATTAACTATGTTACACCAGCACATTGGAAATATATTTGATTATACAGCCTCTGGGTGATAAAATTTTTTTTTCATTATAGCATATATTTATAATATTACAAATATGCTCTTATCAACCCGTAGACTAAGCTTTATTATTTACATGCTATTTTTTTATGTATGTCTTTGTAATATTTATAAGGACAACTGAATGACATCAATTTTTTTTTTTGTCTTTTTAGAGAAACATATCGGGTTGTTGGTTTTGAGGTTGAAGCTCAGAGCATTGATAAATCTCAACTAGCTTTTGAGAAAAATGGTGACTGTCGGATTCCTGCAGAAGGTGCCATTAAGCCTCAAGAAGTTGGTGCTTCCCCAACTACATTGTACTTTACTTACTCTGTGCAATGGATTTCATCGGAGGTTAGCTGGGCTTCACGGTGGGATATCTATCTTGGAATGACTGATGTACAAATCCATTGGTTTTCAATATTTAACTCTCTTATAGTTGTCATATTCCTTTTTGGTAAGTTCTTAGTATTTTAATTGTTATTATTAGTGTATTCTATAAAATATAATGGGGCTCAGGTTAGTGTTGCCTTTAATCTCACATGGTAAACCTAGAGTGGCGAGTTTGATTCCCGCCTGGGCAAAGGAATTAATTTTGTGACGGAATTCATTAAATAAAATCCTAAGGCCACCCTGGCTAGAAAAGGGTACTAACCTATAGATAACCCGTCCCAATTAGCCTTAGTTGCAAAAAGTGGACGTTAATAAATAATAATATAAAATATAATATTACTTGAGTATCCTTCTACATTATTGGCCACTCTTATTTTACTCAACATGGTTGCTTCATTTTATAGTACATGTTTTAGATCCTTTATTATCAAAATTGATCCCTACTTATTATTATTCTTGCTATATTGCTGATAGAAGGTTATTGGTTACAAATTTTAAAATGTGTTTTTATGCAACATACTTTGGGGGGGGGGGGTGCCGGTGGCCGTGGATATATCTACTACTAAAGTCAGTTATATGGAGGTAAAAATTAGTGCAGGTTTGATCCGCCCAAGGGAGAACATTAGTCCACAGATCAGCGGGAGTCTTAACGTTTATACGTCTGACAGTCCATAGGATAATTAATAATCATGACTCTCTTAGATCCTCCCCACAAGCAGTCTGATACAGTTTGAACTGACTATTGACCTCCCCCCCCCCGGAATAATGGCACCTGTCAGTCTACTGGAGACAACTCATTCTAGGTCATCCTTGGTTGTCTGAGGTAGTACGTTGAACTGATCACTTACTATATAAAAATTTGGATCACAAATCTCTCGAGTCTCGGTTGGGGACAGATGAAAATCTCAATTGTCTATAATGGCAACCAAAAAAAAAAAAATTCAACACACTTTATTGGACAAACTGCTCTATATTTATTGGTATTCATTGTTCAATGACACTTGAGAAGTTGATATAGTCAGACTAGGAAACTGTATTGACAAAGTAATCTATAGTAAATTTATTTCAGCTTTTTTGACCATAATTGTAGCAAGTTTTGAATTGATTGATCTCAATTAATTAATAAGTGAAGAAGAGGTTAGGAAATGACTATTTCAACAAGCTAAAAGTCCATTGATTTTTAAATTTTTATTTTTTATCTTTTTTAATAATTTTTTTTTAGGCATTCTTACTATGATTATGGTCCGAACCTTAAGACGTGACATAGCAAGGTATAATTCCGATGATGGAATTGAAGAGGCTTTGGAAGAATCTGGATGGAAACTAGTACACGGGGATGTATTCAGGCCTCCTAGACATCCAAGGTTGTTTTCTGCCGTAATTGGATCTGGAATACAAATATTTATTATGGCCGTTATTACAATATGTAAGTTTCATTTTATATTTCTCTAAAGTTCAGTTATTATATTTACTACTCTAATCTAATTTACCATAATCCTCCAGAAGAATATGTAATCTTATTTTGGGAAATATAAATCTTCAGCTACTCCAACATTTTATTTTATTTTTAATCCACTATCTGATCAATACCCTTCTCACATTTCTCACGCTTCTTTCTATAGCTGTTGAGTTTCTTGCAACGGCTTTCCCCAATTTTTCCTGGTGCTGGATAATGCTCTGGGGTCCAAACAAGATCAAGGAATTTTGTGGGAATGACCACCACTTCATTATATGGAATTACTCCATGTAATAGTAATCTGGGCGATTGAATTCAAAGAGCTAATAGTCTGTTGTCATACCTGTCGGTGGAGACTGTCGTTACTGGCTGATAGTCGATTACAGCTAATAGTCTGTTAAGGCAAGGGGGCACCTTTCCTTTCCAATGCCCAATGTGAGAGCTAAGCCCATTGATTGTAAAGCATTTATGCCATTATGGAGATGATTAGTACCTAGTTGTCAGGAATGCCTTAAGGGAAATCAGCTATTGAGGTTGTACTGATGATGCGATTTTTGAAAAATTTACCCAAATCTCCATCAATCCTACCTAAGAGATGATGAAGAAAATGAGGCCCGTTCAAAATATATAAATCTCTCTCTCTCTCTCTCTCTCTCTCTCTCTCTCTCTATATATATATATATATATATATATATATATATATATATATATATATATATTATTTGTGCTCTAGTAATAATTTATGTTTGATCATTACCAAACTGATATTTACAAAAAATATCAGAACAATCATATTTATACAAAATAAAGATTAAGTTTGTTAATGGCTGAAATCAAACAGGGGAGGTTTAGAGGGAGGGTTTTGAAAATTCTTAATATCTCTGTTATTAAGTGTCGGATCAAAAAATGGTATAGAACTAATCTTAATATCTATAAATGTTGTTACATTTGTTTTTTTCTTTATCTTTAATATTAACCGAAATATTTACATTTTTTAGTTTTTGGCCTTCAGTAACCTCCATTCCTACTCATGCCATATTAACAATAAGCTATTATATTGTAAAGCCTAAATACCACAGATTGTTCTCTTTGAACTTTTACATCTTGAGATTAATTCATACACGTGATGCACATGGGAAAGCTGCTTAGTTAATTTAGCACCTGCGTGATGAACTTTATTTTTTTTGGGTTATTATAGCTGTATGTGAACTAGCTTTGAGGTTTAACTTGTATCTATTATTTTGGTGTCCACTGGAGGAAAATTATTAGCTATATGAATAAAGACATTAGCTGTATTTGGTTTGTTGTCCGACCATAATACAGCTGGTAATGCATCAGTCTAACCACTTAACCTCCCTCCAAAATCATATGATCGGTCTTGGCCTGAGATGAGATTCCTTTTAAAAATTATTTCTACAATATAATGCTATTTATTGTTTTATTTTATTGCAGTCTTTGCTATGTTGGGTATGTTATCACCTGCATCAAGAGGAGCACTGATGACAGTTGCCATCATGCTGTATGTGTTTTCTGGACTGACGGCTGGATATATTTCTGCTCGGCTTTATAAAACTCTGAAAGGAAGACAGTGGAAGAGAGCTGCTTTTCTTGTAAATATGAGTTTGTCTTAATAATTAAGAAGAATCATCAATTATTGGGTGAAAAAATTAACCTATTTTTCTGTATCAAATAAATTTGAAGCAATAACTACCCTTGCTCTTAGACTATTACTGACCTTGTTCTTAGACTATTCTTTCAATTAGTAAAACTGACAAAGATTTGCCAAAATTTCTCCATCGATAAGAAATATATATTGGAACTTCTATTCATTTATCATAAAAAGGTTGTTTCATTCTTTGATCTGTTTCGTAGAATTGGATATATTTGCGATTTCTTACCTCACTTACAGCTACGATTCCCTTAAAAACTTGAAATACCATATTTCATTAATTGATGTCTAAAATTGTATACTGTGACATGGTTTTTTCAAAAACTTTCTTCTACTAATTTTATCTTGTATGTGATTATGTTTTTTAATGCTCTAATGGCAGCAACTTCTAATAAACATAGCTATTCGTGTTCAGCTTCTGTGAAACATGTACTCCTAGTCATGTAATCTTCATTAAATTGTTACTTCACTAATCAACAATTGCATGTTGGCTTAAGAATTTTTTTAATTTTGAGGTTGTACTCATGATGTGATTTTCAAAAAATTTTCAAATGCCCGTTGATTCTACCTAGGAGATGATGAAAATGTTGTCTGTTCAAAATTATATATATTTCTCTGTTATGATGAAAATTCGGCCTTCAAAATTATATATATATATATATATATATATATATATATATATATATATATATATAGAGATACTTATATTTATATACTACCTAAGTTCCCGGCTTCTCCCGGGAATTCATTTCAGGCTGAACGATTATGGTATTTTTCTTGGCAAGGCTTTACTTTGCACAATATTTTGACATTTCCCCGTCCCAGTGTTTAGGCTTTATACTCATCGTTGCTGTGGATTTGTTAATAATAAAATTATTAGTTATGTAAGGCTTCACTGTCCTCAATATTTTTATATTTCCCATCTCCAGTGCAAGTAGTTTTTTTTGTAATGTCATGTTTTTTATGTAATTCATAATCATAGAAAGTATTCTGTCTTCCAAACCATGTATGAATAAAAGTTCCTTTTATTCAAGTACAAAGCCCAGATAATGAAAACTTGTATAGATAATTTTTGGTTATCTGAAACAAAATCTATAAATTATGTGCTTTAACATTTTTTGTTTCAATTTATTGGAACAGAGTTATTGTATTTTCCTTTAAATGAAATAGTTATGAATCATTCACAACAAAACATTTTGGTTTTTTAATTCAATAAGAGCATAAGGAAATCAAGTGGTGTTCACTTGTGATGTTTCATGGTTAATCTCCTAAGATTTTATGTTAAAAAACTTTTAATGCAGTTCTTATATTTTAAATTATAACAAAAGTACTAAGGTTATCAAACTTGTGGCTTGAAAATTAGTTACAAGTGCCTTTCAAATCTATTGAGTTGAACTTGAAATATAATGAGCTTGTGTAATGGTTTGATTCAGTCATTATTATCATTATTAAAGTTGTTGATCTGTTTTGAAGCTATTCAAAAGCAGATTATGAAAGGCTGGTAGTAGTTTTTACCAGTAAGGCTTATAACACTTGCATTTCATCTCTTAATAGTCCATAAGTGCACTGAACATTTTTTTTTGTTTTTAAATTAATGAAATCTTTTTTTTTTTTTTTTAGAATGCTACTTTTTACCCAGGAATAGTGTTCTCGGTTTGTTTCTTCCTTAACTTCTTCATTTGGGGAAAGCATTCTAGTGGTGCCGTGCCATTCTCGACCATGGTCTCTCTCCTGATAATGTGGTTTGGAGTTTCTTTGCCCCTCGTCTACTTGGGGCATTTCTTCGGTTTCAGGAAGCAACCTTTTCCACAGCCTGTGAGGACTAACCAAATTCCTAGGCAAATACCAGACCAGCTTTGGTACATGAACCCTTTTCTTTGGTAAGCCTATTTATAGCTTCTAAATCTCTTCTTTTTAATCAAATGCCAAGTAAAGAGCTTTCTTTTAGCAATCCTAGATTTAAAGAATTGTCTTCTGGGTGGATTCAAAATATATTTGTTTCTGAATCAGCTTAACTTTTGCAAGTTGACATGTTGGGAATGTTGAAGTATTTATTTCAAAATATAAATTATTTATAAAATGAAAAACATTATTTATTTACTGTTTTATTAATAAGAGGTAGTTTTTTTAATTGTTCCTACTTATGTACACCAAGTGAGAATCGATTCAGATTTTCCGTAGAGTATATAAGGGTTAGTTATCCAAATTTTAATTTCTATGTCAGATAGACACTGTCTGATATGGACTTTCACTCTAATGCTTAGCTTTAAAGTGGTGTTTCTACCTATACAAGTCATAATCCACAGACTCAAAGACAGTTATTGTGGTCTGAAATAATTAACCATGTTTAATATAATTCATTCCCTAGAAAGAAATAATAATATTTTTTTTTTTTAATTTATTCCAAAATCTGAAGTAATGTCTTTATGAAGCAAGAGAAAAACTTTTATAGTTCCTGTTTAGCTTTATGAAATTCAGTTTGTGAACTTTAAAATAAGGCTCGGTCTCCACTAGCAATATCTAGCCACGTAATGTTTTAGTCACAATAATAAAATGTATAGTCATTAGTACAAGTGCACTCACTTGGGATTAAATTGTTAGTGATTCAAAAGTTATAAAATGTCCTTCTTGCAATTGCCTAAGTTAACAGTTCTGAAGTTGGCCTGCTCTGTTTTAACCATCTTATTTTTAATAATTCAATTTCTGTTACTTGTTTAAAATTTCTGTTAAAGAATATACTCGATATAGTGAATGTATATATTCAGTTATTGATGCAGATATACTTATTAAAAAAAAAATGTAAGGATACCAGATTTTTGTAATAAACAATTGAAGGAATATATTCATCATAATTTCTAAGATTAATTGTAGGCTGAACTTAGTTCACAATTGATTCAAAGCTTGACAATAATTTGAATAATTTACTTAGTGTGTGAAACATGGAGATTTTCTGTAACTAAAAATTACTAGTGGAAGCCGAAGCCTAGGTTTTTTGGTGAGAGGTTCACTTGCCTCTATCCTTATTGCAATTGTGGTGGCATAATAGACCACAAATCACTGCTTCTTTATACAGGTGCTACTCTGAGAATGGTTAGATGCCCACCATGAAACCCAGTAACTGTACACAAAACAAAGTTTAGGATTCAATCCTTGTCCATAAAACTGCTACTCTAGCACAGAAGCGTAGTTCTTTTACCTGTTACACTCCCCTCCCCCCTTCATCCTGTTATTCTTACTAATAAATACCTGGAATAGCCTTCTTTTGAAGAATTTTTGTAACTATTTTTTTGTCTTATTCATTTCGGTCATATTATCACAATATTTAATAGGAATAAGGGACCAATAAGGATTGGTGCTTAAATGCCTAGCAGATTCAACTTATAAAGAGTATACTTAATTCAATGCAATATTTTCGAGTCCTTTACAATGGAATATTAATGAATATTGTGCTCTTATTTTGTTTTTTAATATTTTCTTTGATTCTTTTGTTTCAGTACTCTGATGGCAGGTGTTCTTCCTTTCGGGGCTGTTTTCATCGAATTATTTTTCATATTTACAGCTATATGGCAAAATCAGTTTTACTATATGTTCGGTTTTCTGTTCCTTGTGCTCATCATTCTTGTCATCTCCTGTTCACAAATATCCATTGTTATGGTATACTTCCAGCTTTGTGGCGAGGTAAGAATTTTATTATTGAAGGCATTTTTTTTTTTTTTTTTCAAATTGTTATACTGCATACCATCGTTTTTCATTAGTTCATCGCGTTTCCTCATTGATGGAAATACTAGTGAGGTTTTCCAATTAATGCCGTGATTCCACCTCCATCATGCTAGATGAAGATCCACACTAAACACAAATACTTTACATAATATATTTAAAACCATTTTTGTAAAATAAAATCTTAATTTACAAAAAGAAAATCGGTACGATTTAACTCATGCATTTAACAATATTTATTAGTGATACTGGCATTGTTTCATTTAAGGATTTTTTTTTTTTGAAAAGGCTAAAATTAACTGTGATAACAATTTGCATTCTGTTGTGATGCTGGAGTATTCGCAAGGGTTGTTTAAGAGAAGACTAAGAATTAATATTCATATAGAATTGAACTTATGAAATTTTTGGCTTACAGACAAAGGTGATATAGCTCCAAATCACTGATATTGGGTCAATGAAGGGCCTGATATTACTGACTTTTGGATCCAAAGTTCGCTGTTTCTTTGTCCATTTAGCTACTCAATTGCTCAGTCTGCTGAGCAGGCATTCTGGGAATGAACCAATGTCATACTTCATTTACCTTGCAGCTTTGAACTGTATTGTACAATCTCTTGGTTTGAACTTGGTGCTCCTAGTACTCAAGCCGAGCTTACTACTGCTGGCTCACCCTCCTTATGCTTGAAATACAACTAAATGGCTATAATGCAAATTAGTATTAAGAAACTCCATGTCATTTAAGGCATTAGTCCTAAACACTAGGTTGTAAACCTAGATTGTGGGTTTGATTCTTACCAGTGCAATAGGAATTTATTTAGTGGCATTGAGTTATTAGTTCATATATATTATATACTTAGTTCCACTCTGGCTAGAAAAGGCTGGTTCGCAAAAGATAACCCATTCCTATTAGCCTTACAAACGAAGTGGATGTTAATAAATTACAAGAACTCACAGCTGATGCAGTAATATACATTAAAATATAGTGTGAATACTTTATACATATACTAGCTGTACCCTGCGTGAATTGCTATGCCACCAACGAAAATACTAAATTACAATAAAGATAAAGCATTATAAGTATATAATAAAAGTTACTCTAAATATCAACTTAAACATCTTTTGTCATGTGCATGTTCGCCAAAACAACAATAGGAAACGAAATATGACAATTTTTCATTTCATCCCTCCCTAACAACCCCCACTCCTGTTTGTTCCTAAAAATGTTAATATACTTACTTATAGTCAAAAAAACAAAGTTTTGTTGATTTTGATTTAGTCTTTCGCGTCCTATAACATTGTTGACCCCTTCTATAGTTTTTCGTGTATAGCTCATTTGTACTTCGTTATACGGAAAAAGTGCATTTATCAAAGGTTACATTAAATAAGAAAATAAACATCTTTTGTTATATGCATAATTGCCGAATAACCAATAGGAAACAAAATATCACTATTTTTAATTTCAGACCTCCCTTATAACCTCCACTCCTGTTCATACCTCGAAATTTTAATTTAGCTTATAATCAGGGAGGTGTTAATACCAAATCACATACAGTTTCGTTTAGTTTGGTTGAGTCATTTGTGCCATATAAATGTTGACTCCTGCTATAGTTTTTAGCGTATAACTCATTTATACTTCGGTATACAACAAAAGTGTATGTTACAAAAGTTACTCTAATTAACAAAATAAACAATTTTTGTTATGTGCATATGTGCCCAAAAACCAATAGGAGACGAAATATTGCTATTTTTAATTTCAGGGCGCCCTTATAACCCCCACTCCTGTTTGTCTCAGAGAATATTAATACAGCCAGAAACCTAACCTCTTTTAGAAGTAATATACATACCAAGTTTCATAAAATTCAGTTCAGCCGTTTACGATTCTATAAAGGACAGAGAGAGAAACATTCATTTATATATATATAAATAAATAAAATAATGATTTCATTAAGTTTATCAAAAATATAGATATGGATGTATCAAAAACCATTTTAATTTACATCAATTACGAGGTATGAGAATTATAATTAAATATATTTTTCCTTGCATACACTCACAAATTAAGCAAGAAGAAAGCCATAACATCAGCTGAGTTTAACTTTATTACATTTTATGTTTTCTTCTTCAATGACTTAATTTGTTTTTTTTATTTACCTCAATTACTTCATTCTTTATTTTATTATGTTCATATAATTATAACTGTTAATAATATAACAATTTATATAAAACTAATCATATACGTAATATGTCATGAGGCAATGGAACAAAGACTTCTCATAAGGATGAGAGGGTGGGGGAGTCGTGAATAGGTACACCCTGAAAATGGATTTCACCTAAACTTTAAATTCAAGAATTATTTTAATTTGTATATAAATTAACATCCATTATTTGTATTTATTTATTAACGTCCACTTTTTGCAACTAATTCTAATTGGGACGGGTTATCTACAGGTTACAACCCTTTTCTAGCCGGGGTGGGACTAAGGATTTTATTTAATGAATTCCGTCACTAAATAAATTCCTATTGCCCAAGCGGGAATTGATCTCTCCACTCTAGGTTTACCATGTGAGATAAAGATCAACGCTTTAACTCTCATAACTAACTTAAGCCCCATCATCCATTAAGAATACTCGTTAAGTTCTTTGGTTATTCAATTAATATTTTGATACTTTTTCAGGATTATAACTGGTGGTGGAGATCATTGATGGTATCTGGAGGCTCCGCTGTTTATGTCTTGGCTTACGCAATTTTCTACTTCTTTACAAAACTGGAAATCACAGAATTCATCCCAATGCTACTTTACTTCGGTTATACAGCACTCATGGTGTTCACTTACTGGATACTGACTGGCACGATAGGCTTCTTTGCTGCTTACAGCTTCATTATAAAAATATACGGAGCTGTGAAAATAGACTAAAGACTATTTTTCTTTGAACTGCTCGAAGTGCTACCATTTTTAAAATCAACTTTAAAAATTATGTGCCGGACATTGTGATGAGCGGAGACATGTACATAAAAACTTTTTTCTTTATATATACATATTTATGAGCTACAGTTTAGTATTTATTTTTTTGTTGAACTCATCTAAGTTTCATGCTTTATTGTGATATTTTTATTTTGTGGAATTTACTGAGGGGAATGAAACTTCACAATCATATTTGAGAGGGGAATACTACCCAAAATTACATTTAATTAGTCAAATTTTATTGGAATCTCACATTCCATTCTTTTTTAATACCTGACCAAAATTAGCTTATTTAAATAGTCTTCCTATATAATAGGAATCTCACGTGAAGTTATTAGTAAGTAAAATTGAATATAACAATCATTAAGAGTACTTACATCTGTTTAAAGACTCTAGGCCCCTTAAATTAATGTTGCTACTTTGTTGTGATTATGGATTAATTTAAATGTGTATGGAAACATTTTTTATTATATTTGCTTTGTATCTCGATCTTACAAAACAAATAAAAATAGGTTGTATATTAAGTTTATATTTTCTTTTCAGTAGTTTTGTAATTTATAAATTTATTAAATCAAATTAAATTATTTGAGTAAGTGTTAGTATTTAAATTTGCGATGTAATTTATTTTTAGTTTAACAAACTTCATTTCATTGCTGGAATTAATTTACTTTCAGTTAGCAATTTTTAGTTAAATATTATTTGATAATTTTGTTACTAAGATAATTAGTTTATTATTTGAAAATTTATTATGGGCATTTAGTTTTTCATTCAAAGAACTTTTAACCTCTTCATCATTGAGCTATTTCTTTCTTCGAAAGACAACATAGATTTTGGATAAATAATTGTTATAAAAATAAAATAAGTCTGACAATAAATTTATTTTTGCATTTTTGAAACATGTTTATGGTTGTAAGGAGTCTTTACAGTCAGGAAACTGATTGTGATAATGAGCTCTGGCAGAGGGAGATATTTTTCATGCATAAAACTTGCATGCTAGGCTTAAGTTGTATTTATTTTAAGATAAAAGCATGGGTTTAAAAAAAAAAACTGATGAATACATCTCAGCCTATGGTGTGTTATGAATGACATATCCTCAAATGAAATTTACCTAATGAAATGTTCGTTTAATGGCGTAAGGGAGCAAGTTTGTGTTTCATACTTGGAAGAACTCCAGTAGAATAAATATGCAACACGTTAAATTTAATTAAATTGTTTTAAGAAATAGTGAACTATATGTTATGTATAAATGTCTTAAGTGCAACTTATAAATTAACATAAATTATATCTACTTGATTCATATAATTATTTATGATTTTATAACTGTACATAAATGTGACATAATCTTGTGAAGCGTTGTTTATAAAATGGATGTTTTCCAATTTTATGTGTATAGTTGTATTTATATTAATTACAAGACTAATATTAATAAATTTAATTACTTCAATAATGAAATTATGTTGGTTTTCTAAATGTTTATTTATTTATTTGTCTTATTTTTATTTTATTCAATTAAATATGAAATAAAATAAGTTTTATTATTTTGTTTTCATATACAATTTCATTTTTTTATTTTCATTTTTAATGTGCATTAATCCTCTTTTCACATTTAACCCTCCCAGTACCATGGGGTCCTCCGAGGATCCCAGCTCTCCGAATTTTCACGAAAACTTTATGAAAAACTTGACCAATCGAATTGTTACTTTATGACTTTTCCTTTGAAACAATTTTGTATCAGATCGTATTAACAGTTTTTATAGATTCTACTAGATAAACCATTAATAATTTATTTATATCTAAAAAAACTTGGTTTGGGGTCCTTGCGAGACCCCATGGTACTACACGTATAACTTTTTTAATACATACCTATTACAATTTTATTGATTGTATGACATTTATTTATTAAAAGAATTTATTGATTGTAAAAAATTTATTGATTAAAAGAATTTATTGATTGTAAAAAATTTATTGATTAAAAGAAATTAAAAGTTTTAAGTCACCAAACTCGAGGAAAGAGAATAAAAAACCAGGTATTCCTTCCTATTTTTACTCTCTTTTCTCGTATTTTGATGAAAAATGGGAAGCTAATTGATTCTTAGAACGGCAACTGTGCTAACAAAATACGTAAAATGATGACTCTAATGAGTCAAATCAGTGAACCAAGACAATAAACGAAGGATTTTGTTTCTTAATCAATAATTTTTTACAATCAATAAATTCGTTTAATAAATAAATTCCATACAATCAATAAGATTGTAATAGGTATGTATTAATTGTAGACATTTTTCATATTCCTAAATAAAGTATGTTTTTATATGAAAAAGTCGTAAAAAAGAGTGGGGTCCCGCAAGGACCCCCATGGTAGTCTGTGATTGTCCGGACCCGTGGTATTGGGAGGGTTAACCTTGAACAAATTGACAAAAGTTACAAATGCCAAGTTGAAACCTTTTCTATCTAATAAAAATCTCGTCTTTTGCATGACATTGGGTTGAGAAATAAATATTACGCTGTGATTTTCTACATTTTGGTCAAGTACAGGTAAGTTGTGTTAACACCTATACATATTTTCCATTAAAAAAAAAATGACCAAATAACTCTTGAAAAGGTATGCATGCACTGGCTTGATTTGAGGTTCAAGGAGATAAGTCACTGAGTTCATAAAGAATTTGTTCTGGTAGACTTACCATTGCTATATCAATCATTCTTCAATTTTTAGCAGATTTCCATTTTTAATAACTGATGGTTTTATATGTTTTAGCATGTCACTATTTGTTGTGAGAAAAAAACCAAACATGTACCACAAATTGTTACTCCCTAAAGTTATACTGGACCATTCTTTCCATCTCATTTTTCACCAATCATGAAGAATAATAATAATAGCAAAATTACTGTACAATCTAGTTTATTCGTGCTGAAATCTAGGTTGTAAAACAAAATTTGAAATAAGCAGAGTTAATGTTTAATACAATCAAATGCTATATTTTGCACCAAAACTACCTACTATTGTTCACAAGACATTAAAATAGATAAATATAATTTTTCACATCATTTGTTAACAAAGAACTACAACTGGTATCCCGTCTTTTGTTGAATTAAGCATGATGAAGTCAACACTTTATTGCTGATAACTGAGTTGGAGTGGTATTGAACTAATACGCCAAGTATGTCATAATGCTTATTTGTTGGTGCACTTCTGCAAGTTTTGTCGCCTATTGTAGTGTAATAGCTCATAAAGTTGCCTTATTCGCTTTCTTTTTAGCAGATTTCCCTTAAGGGAAATCAGCTATTGAGGTCGTACTCATGACGCGATTTTCGAAAATTTTCTTCGAATGTCCATCGATCCTACCCAGGAGATGACGAAAATGAGGTCCGTTCAAAATTATATACAGTGGAATCCCTCTTATCCGGCCCTCGGTTTAACCGGTCGGCAACGCTGAGGCGGGAAGGAGTCGAAACTTGCCGAGACATGGTTTATGAAGAAATGCCTCAATCTACATTTGTTAACTCTGGCCAAATGTCGAACAGGCTATTAAGAACAACATTGGTGATAATCCAGACGCTCTTGTCAATCCGACTGATGTGCCTGAAAATGACAATGACGACACTCTTCTCAGTGATTTGAGAATACTACCTCACTGTAATGAGCTGGTGCGAGAAGATGTACACTGACGCATGTGACTACTGATAACGAGCTCGAAAATGAATTCCTTAATGATGACGAAATTATTCAGGCAGTTTTTATCACTGACAGCACTGAGGATGACGAAGAAAAAGAAGCTGCAAGATGATGCCGTAGGAAAAATTAGTCATGCCGAAGCAAAAGCTGCCTTTGAAGTAGCCATAAATGTTTATAAAAAAATGGCGTGATATCGCATTTAAGAAAGCTACCATTGTAAAAAAAACAAACAAAAATTATAGATTTTTTTTTTTTTTTAAAATGCTAGATTTTTTAAAATAATACATGTCTTTATTAAACAATTCTATTGCATACTTTTCTTTACTCTGACAAGAATTCGGTTTAACCGGCCATTTCGTTATCCGGCCAGGCTCCGGTCCCGAAGTGGCCGGTTAACAGAGATTCCACTGTATATATATATATATATATATATATATATATATATATATATATATATATATTTGTCTGTTAACGCTCTAGCGGTCGCAATTTTTGTTTGATCGTTACCAAACTCGTTATTTAAATGTTTTTTGCAAAAAGACAGGTCAAGTTCGTTAATGGCTGAAATCGGACAAGTGGGAGGGGAGGGGGATTTTCGTAAATTCGAAATATCTCCGTTACCATACGTCGGATCAAAACATTGTATAGAACCAATATTATTGTAAATAAAATTTACTATAAATATTGTTATATACATTTATTCTCTATCTTGAATATTAACCGAGATATTTGCATTTTTATTAAATTTGGGCCGATAACGGATGACAGTTTCCCGCCAAAAGCTAGTTCGGCCCTTTGTCGTAACTGTTTGGCTCGTATGGGTATTTCTCTATTGTATAACTTCACGTGGGAAATCTGCTTAGTTTACGCAGCCCCTGCGTAACAGACTTTTTTTTTTTTTAGAGAACTTATTCAAAGAAAAGTTATTAAATGTAATTTGAGCCACCTATCTTCACTATATTCTGGGAACTTTCTTATAGAATCTCTTAGTACATACAATTAGATTACTCATTGCAATCATCTACTGTTAACATTTCTTGGCTTGTGAAGGAGTAGTGTATAATCACAGGTATCAACTAAAAATGCTTAGTTCCTTCACAAGTATTTATTAATAAATGTTAGTGAAGAAACACGGTCTTATACCAGATGAATAGTTTCTGCTTCCTTTGTCACCGGGATGTCTTCGGCGAGAGGTTGACAAAGTGAGGAGCGGGATTCAAAGGAAAGAAAGCAGTTCCCGACTAAGCGATGCGTGCAGATCTGGGCTGGAGGGGTACTGACTCCTGCCCCGAAGAAACCTAGCCAGCAGGTACCGCGGAGGGGGGAAAGTGTGTGTTCTTTGTCTGACAGATTCAGCCAATAAAACCTCCATCCAGCACCAAAAACGGAATGTAAATAGTGAAAATAGTCAAAAACCTGAACTAGACAACATTTAGCTGTTATTTCCTTGCTCAATGACACAAAATAGAGAAGAACTAATAATTTGCAATGTGTAATATATTCACTGAAGGCAAGGTAAGGAGTACACTTATTATGGTGGTTACAATTTGAGAGTACTCATTAAGATTGTGAAATCAACTGCCAACTTCTCGTCAGACATAAGAGCATAGTGTAAATGTGGAGACATTTGGGGCCAGGGTCATTGTTTGGAGCGTGACTTCCATTTTCTAAATTTTATTAATAGTTTTTATTACTAACAGTGTGTTTTAAAATGATGTATATTCCTTTGCTAATTGATAAAAATATTATAAAAAGGAAGTGTAAAAAATTTCCCCTCCCTTTATTTTTGCTCCGATTTCAACAAATTGCTACAGTTGAGGAGGGGAGGGCGGAGATTTATAACCTCCCTAGTCTGAATCATACTTAGAACTACTGTAAGTCTAAAAACATAGTATACCTATATTAAAAACACTTTTATGAGTACTATGAAATTGTTAACTTCAGTTATAGTTATGAGCGTATATCTCGTGTATACTTGGTTGTACGACTAAAGTGAAAATAAAAGTTACTCTAAATAACAAAATAAAGCCTTCTCATAAGTGCATGTATGCCGAGAAACCATACGGCGTTTTTCATATAATGCCTCTCCAACAACCCCAACTCCTGGTCGTTCCTAAATATGTTGATATGACTTATAATCGTGGAAGAGTTGATGCTAATTCACATACGGAGTTTTGTTTAGTTCGGTTTATTATGAAGGAATAGAAGGTAGATTTAATAATAAAATTTTAAAATAAGAAGTCTTGTAGAACTGTAAAACATTTTCGAAAACAACTTGTAATAAAACGATTTCATAAATAAATGAATGATTTGTTAAATAAATAAATGTCCACTGCCAGAGTAAGCGAAATGAAAAGAATATGTCCACACTCTTAGAAACAGGTTGAGAAAGGGTACACTACTTAACCCGCTCAGTACTGGTAACACACTGAGCAAAGCGTCCTTCCGGCTCAAGGTCATTTCATCCAATGCCTTTTCAAGAATACAGATATCTCCAATTGCCATTATAAGTTCCTTTTTGGCAACACTGTCTCTGGAAGCTTGTAACCTTCCATTGCCCTAGAAGGTTATGTTCAATTGACGTAAGGTGCTTTTACATTACGTCCTCCAAATGACCCCGCCACAGAAGCGTACGGGAGGACGGATGGTTCTTCCTCGTCGGGTCTTAGTGTTCGATGAAGGCTGGCGGCTTCTATGGTTGAAGCATTTTCAGATGTATTGTCAAGAGGTGGTGGAAGTTTTGGTTGTGTCCTGACTGGGTCGGTGGAATTCGGTGCCGCGTCCCGAGGAGCTGTACTGATTGATCCTATAAAATGTATGATGCCATACCTGCTAATCCATGGTCGGTAGAGGGTGGTGGCGATTGTTGTCGCAGAAATGTCCTCGAGAGGTCACGGTGAGGCAGTATCGCTTTCCTTCCGATGGTGGTAGGGTCCAATTATGTCAACGTGGACATGTTCATATCGGCCAGCTGGAGCAAAGTCACCTGGGAGTCACAGTATGGCGGTGGATCTTGAAGCATTGAAGCGTCGGGTCCAAGTCGCAAGGTCGTAATCATGTTTGGCTGGCCAGAAATAGAGGCGACGTGTCCCGCGAACACCAGGATAACTAAGTCCATGAAGGTTATTAAATACTTCTTGGTGGATGGATGTCAGTAAATATGGTCGGGCCATAGTAGAGAAGTCGTAGAGGAGAGGTTTATCGAAGTAATAAAGCTCGATGAACTTCAACTGCAGACCTGGTTCCTAAGGAACTCTGAAATCGAAGGATCTTCCATTGGGCTTAGACGATACTCGCCACGTCGTATGGGCTGTTTATCTCCTCAAACCACGAGATTGTGTCGGCCACTTGGTTTTCCTCGCCAGAGACCTGACGAATGTCGCTAGTGAATTGGCTAATGAAGTTGAAGTAGCGAATTATCATCGGTGTGGCTGTCTCCGAAGTACCTTCAGCGCAGAGGTCGTCAGGACCCCGTGGCTTAGGAACTCCCAAGCTCTCGCGCGTGCGGGAAATTCTAGCTGTCTCTAACCAGGAGGACGTGGAGACCCTTACCAGCTTGGCTGATCGTATTATGGAGGTAGAGGGGCCTGAAGCCTACGCTTTTATTACCCCACGCACCACCACGTTAAATGAATCCTCGACCGGCTCCAGCAATGACGCCATTCTAGAGAAGCTGAAGAAGTTTCGGATAGAGATCAAAGATCTTAGTCAGCGATTCAAGTCAGCTAGCAGGCGTAGTAGCTTCCCGGACGCTCGAAGTCTCCAGGAGACGGACTCCAAAAACCCCGCAGCTGGAAGACTCGTGCGCAGCAGGATTCTTAAAGGGGCCGACTGATGAAGCGGCAATCGCCGAAGCCCAGCTACAACACCGCCAGTTTATTATGGACAAGTGATCTGGACTCTCCTTCCTGTTGGACACCGGAGCCTCTATCTCCATCGTTCCACGTGACCCCCACAGCCTCAGCACCCCCACTGACTACACACTCGTTGCTTCCAACAACACTGCTATCCCTACCTACGGTGAGAAGGGGCTCAATCTCGACATTGGTATCTGGCACATCTTTCCCTTGACCTTCGTGGTAGCTGATGTTGGTCGTCCCATACTCGGTGCAGACTTGGATTCAAGGTAGACGCAAATGGAATCCAACCACTGCCTTCCAAAGCGCAAACGATCTAGGAGTTTCCCCGTCCAGGCACCATTCGCGAGCTCCACCGTTTCCTGGCTATGCTGAGCTTCTACAAGAAGTGCCTTCCAGCGCCGTGCATGCCCAGGCCCCACTAAATCAGCTACTTTACAACTCCAGGAAGGGAGTCAAAACTCTCATCGTGTGGACCGGACGGAAGTCTTTGAGAAGAGCAAGCCTGTTAGAAGCGTTGAAGCTTGCGCATCACGAGTCTTCCGGCGGGCTTCCCCTTGTCTGTGTTGCAGGATTGGTGCAGTCCTGCAACAGTGTAATGATGGTGTGTGGAGACCATTGGGATTTTCCCCCAAGTCACTTTCCCCAACGCAGCAAAAATACACTACTTATGACAGGAAGCTCCTTGCCATTTATGAGACAGTGAAGGACTTTTCGCCCTCGAGCCGAATTATTTTTCATAATTACGGACCACAAACCACTCACTCATGCCTTTACCCAGCGATCCGAGTCATCCTCTCCTCATCGCATTAGGCACCTTGGCTTCATCAGCCAGTTCACGACGGACAAACGATACCGGCCAGGTTGCGTGAATGTCTTCGTAGATACTCTCTCGCGCATTGAAGAGGAGGACTTGCCAAACGACCTGGAAGCTGTGACAGAGGCGCAGCGGAAAGACCCAGGAATTCAGGAGCTGAAGAAGAACCCTTCAATGCAGCTGAGCTGACTTCAATGTCCGCAACTAAGCCCAGGCTACTCTGTGAGACGTCGACGGCGACTGCAAGACTAATACGCCCCTCCAGAGTTCAGGCGCTCCATTTTCGACCATCTGGATGGCCTGGGCCATCCTGGTATAAAGACTACGAGGAAACGCTATTTTTGGCCAGAGATGAACTCCGTAATAAGCAGCTCGGCGATGTGCTCAGAGGGCCCATGTTCATCGCCATAAACCTTGGTACCTTCATACTCTTGGACGTATATCACCACGTCTACTTGGTCATCGTCGGACCATTGTTGCCATTGGAGGAGATGAGATACCTTCTCACCATGGAGGACCGGACAACCCGTTGGCCGGAAGCCGTACCTATCCCGGATATCTCAGCCTCAACCATCGCCCAGCAGTTACGGCACGTGGATTTCGCGGTTTGGAGCACCTCAGAGCATAACCACGGGAAAAGGCAAGTTTGAGACAGAGCTATTCTTGCGGTTGAGCGCACTGATGGGTATAAGCAAGCAGAGGACTACAGCGCACCACCCCCTGCTGAATGGCTGCGTCGAGAGGTGGCATCGCTTTCTCAAGGCAGCACTCATGGCTCACCTCTCTTCGACGAGATGGACTCAGGTTCTTTCCACCGTTCCCCTTGGACTGCGATCAGCATTCCAAGAGGACATGGGTGCTAGCGTCGCTGAGTCTGTTTATGGGCTGCCACTCCGCCTTTCCAGAGATTTCCTTGGAGCACCGGATTTCCCCGATACCTGTGTCGCTCTTCAGGCTCTAAAGGAGGATTTGGCAAGACCCGAACCAGCAGAACCACGATCACCAACTAGGAAGACATTCTGGCACAAGGACCTGACCACCTGCTCTCACATCTTTCTCTACGAGGATGATGTCCAGAAACCCCTGGCCCCACATTATTCTGGGCCGTACAAGGTTAAGAATATTTTTATGTCTAGAGCTAGAAAATGTTAATATCTTTATCAAACGTAAAATAAAAAAGTCCGCCACGCAGGGGCTGCGTAAACTAAGCAGATTTCCCACGTGAAGGTTTACAATAATGAAATTTCACGAGAGCCGAGCAATCAAGGAAACGGCCGAACGAGCTTTTGGCGGGAAAGTCACTCTCGTCCTTTAGCCGTCGATTTAATAAAAATGAAAATATCTCAGTTAATATTCAAGATAGAGAATAAATGTATATACCAATATTTATAGTAAATGCAATTTGCAATAAGATTGATTCTGAACAATTTTTCGATCTGACGTATAGTAACGGAGATATTTCGAATTTTCGAAAATCCTCCCTTCTAACCCCCCCCCCTCCCACTGGTCCGATTTCAGCCGTTAACGAACTTGATCTTTCTTTTTACAGAAAACGACTAAATATCGAGTTTGGTAACGATTAAACAAAAATTGCGACCGCTAGAGCGGTAACAGACAAATGTTTATATATATATATATATATATATATATATATATATATATATACATACACAGTTTTGAACGGACCTCATTTTCGTCATCTACTAGGTAGGATCGATGGACATTTGAAGAAAAATTTCGAAAATTCCATCATTGTACTCTCAATAGCTGATTTCCCTTAAGGAAAATCTGCTAATAATATCAAATAAATTGGTAAAGATAGATAAAACCGTTTAAAAATATTATTAAAATATCTGCGTTATTATTGATAATTGTTATATACTTATGTTTTCAATTAATAATATATTTCTTGTATAATATTAAATATTTCCAAATAGATTTTCGACAGTAAGCATTCGAATTTTCTTTAAATATATGGAACACGCTAAAGATTTAAAAACAATTTTTATTTATTTATTAATATTAAATAAACGCTCTAGAAGCAAAAAAAATGAAAACAAAAATACAATAGTCGCTCCCGGCGAGTTTCGATCTCGAGGTTTCCCGTTACTAAAGGAAAGGACTACCCCCTGAGAAATAGAGGGGCTACTTGAAATAAATGTCTTGTGAACATCTCAAGACGTACAGGCAAACTTTAACAATTTTTTTTTTTAGACACCCGCTTGAAAAGTGAGATATCTTGCTTTAACAGAATTGGTCAGTGGGGGGGGGGGCCGTGGACTCCCCTTGTGAGAGGTAGTCTAGGCCGGCTAAGCGGTAGGCTTTACTAGCTGAGTAGTAGGCCTGAACGGCTGAGAGGTCGGCCTGACTGGCTGAGTGGTAGGTCTGACTGGCTGAAGGTGAGCCTGACCAGTTGATTGGTTAGCCTGACCAGCTGAATGAAAGTCCTAACCTGCTTAGTGGTAAGCCTGGCTAGCTGAGTGGTCGGCCTGCCAGATAAGTGGTTGACCTGACTGGCTCTGTGGATGGCCTGCCTGGCCAGCACAGTGGTAGGCCTGACTAGCTGAAGGTAAGCCTGGCCAGCTGAATGAAAGTCCTAACCTGCTTAGTGGTAAGCCTGGCTAGCTGAGTGGTCGGCCTGCCCAGGTGAGTGGTAGACCTGCCTGGCCAGCTCAGTGGTAGGCCTGACTACCTGGTGGTAGTATTGGCCAGCTGGAGCTATTCTATAAGTTCGCAATGGTTACTAGGTACTTAGGTACATCTAATCTCTGAAACAGGAAATATAAAGATATTGTATGTAGTATAATAATAATAAAGCCTGTTTATTGATACTTGAACGTAAAGTACAGATAACGTAAACAAACATAATATCCTTAAATAGAGATAAGCTCTATCGACTTTAGCTCTATCATCATGATGTTCAGTGATGATGCTCCCTAGGTAACTAAACATTTTCACTTGTCAAGCTTAATTCTAATATTTATATATCCTTGGCTTTGGCTTTCTTTGTTCTCTTCAACCAAAACTTTTGTTTAATGTGCATTTTTCTTGATTTAGATACACACACACACACACACACACACATATATATATATATATATATATATATATATATATATATATATATATTAGAGTGTGGGGTTATTGTAGGGGGAGGGCGGGGGTGCGCGTAGCCCCTCCATGCCTGACCCGGCGGGCGGCAGTCGGTGGCCGAGCTTCGGGGAGTTCACGTCGCTCTCCCCTCCAATACATCGCCGCGTCTTTCTATCGCTCCTTATCACACATTATAGCGCTATCTATATGATTATACACAAAAACTATATTATTCTCTTTCAAAAACTCAAGAAATCGCATAAATAATTCTAATCTTTATTTTTGGACTTAATTTTGATGGTGAAAAGAGAGGAAAACAAAAATTTTGTTTCAATTAAAACAGGAAGGCACTAACCATCCTTATGATAAAGAAGTAAATTTAAGGTGAGTAGAAAAAGATACGTCTTACTAAAGTGGAAAAAAAAAATTAGTCTTAAAAAATCACTGATTCTAAAATTTTCGAATGATAAAGCTTCAAACAGATTTCCTAATCATCGACATGTGATGCCAGAGCTAAATAACGACTTCATTTATTTTATAGAAGTCCATAAAGATATCATAGTTAACGAAAAAAAAAGATCAGATAACACAATAAATATGCAAAATTTATTGATACTTCTCCATTTATTTCAACAACCCTTCCCTTATCTAACCAAAAGCTAGTTTCACTACACATAACGCTTATACAGAATACAATAACAAATAAATTACATAATTAAATGGAAATAGGAAAACATTTCTAAAATAGTAATAATTGTAAAAAAAAAAAAAATGAAAAAAAAAATTAACAGCATATTACTCTGTCTATTTCAATGATTGTTATCAATCAGTTTCGTGACAGCAATACAGTTATATTTTCTTCTTAATTTGAATAAATAAATGTTAAATGCTCATCGAGTCAATGATAGTGATTATTCAGTTCGAAATATTTTGAAATGAAATACTAACGAAATAAAGTTCTCATTTTTAAAAATGACAAAAACTATTACTTTGTTTTATACCTCATTATGTAAGTGTGTTTATGTATAATGTACACAGTACACAGACAATATATCAACTCTGTTTTCTAAATGTGGGGATACTTTAGTTTCCCTGAAAAAGGGGTGTGTTGCCCCTACCTGTAGATAATCCTTTTTAGGGTTCCCTTCTCCGAAGGGTCAAATCACAGCCCCATTATTTCAGGCTTTCTAGTCAAAGGAATGTTTCACATCAATTTCTCTGAGAAATTTTGGAAGTGTTGTCACTTAATCATTGACAGGTTCTTCTTCGTTCTTAACAGATTAAAAAGGAATTTTTTACTCGTGTTTGGAGCGTATGAAGTGTTTAATCTTCAGGCATATTGCCCCAAGAACCAAATAAAAGTGTCTTGTTCCGCTTTTTATTTAAATGTTTAATAATTCTAATTGTTGGTGTGATTGAATATTTAATACAAGTGCTTTATACTGTCTTGTCGGAATGTGTTTACTTCTTATGCACTATGTTTGGAACTACTGTGGCATTTGACTCTGGAGGTCTTAAAGTTCTTTGGTATGGGGCATTTATTGCTGTATATATTTGGTTCTGTTGTTAATATATGATTATTAGACATTTTTCTGACACTGACTGTATAAAATTAATGATATTTGCAGTCCTATTAAGTGGAATTAGTATGAATAGGCAGACTATAATATGCTTACTTAGGATTCCTAAGACTTATTTATTATACTATAGTTAGAAATGAAATATAAGTCAGTTAAAGACAAGATAAAATTCTAAAAGTGTCCTTTTTCTACAGAGAACTCGCTAAAACTAAAAATAACTGATACAACTCAGTGTTATTAGATTTTTATATTTTTTGATTATGGGTAATTAAGAACCATTAAATACAAATAAAATTAAGTGCAAGTAAAATTTACCAATAAAAACTAGTATTTTTTAACAATAGTTTTTAAAAAATAATACTAGAATTTTTAAGGATTATTGCCTAAAGATTCTTAAAATTTATATTAAAATTGTTTATTCATTTAACATCCAACATATTCTTATCAGTTACGTTTTACTGCGAAGACTTGGCTATAAATTATTTTTGAATTACTAGGTGTGCCAGATAGTCCTTGTAAGACAAATAGCCTTGCATAACAGTTATATTAGCTTCAGTTAGATGAAAATACCACTCACACTTTCTTTTTTTTTGAATATTAAAATGGCATTATCATATTTACTATGTTATTAAGTGATTTTTAAAAAAAGTTATTGATTTTTGAGAATTGCTTCAATGTCGGAAATCGTATTTTTTGTTTAAGCTATTTATAAAATTAATGGAGGTAAAGCGCATAATATATATATATTTTTTAGTTCAGTTTCGTTTTAATTGAAAAGCCGTTGCCAATTTATCTGAAGCTCATTTAAATGCCTCTTATTATAATTATACAACTTTAGAGAGTCACGCCTTTTCAGAAAATCTGGTAGCAATTGTCACCATAAATTTACAATACTGCAATTTGAACAACTATCAACATTGCAATTTTTAATTAATTAAAATGTGTGGTTATTAATCCGTTTTCTTTTTTATCACAGTTATTTTAGTGACACACTAGCTGACTTATTTTCTGCCGCCCGGAGTCCATTCATTGGTGACGGTTGACTCATGTTACCTATGTTGAGTCATATAAAAATCAATATTAGCTCCCCTTAGCGCCGGGCTACACCAGAAAAGGGCGTGTTACTTTTCTCATTAATTATGATGCATGAGCCAATTTTATTTACTTATTTTTTTGCGAAACAACGAACAAATCAAACAATGCCAACATAATATTAAAAATAAATACTGTCAAATTTTAATTCTTTGCTTAACTGTTTTCCTTAGTTTCGAAGATTGATATATATTAATTTAAAATTTCAAGAATAAGACAATTATTTTGCCGTTTTTTATTTTTTTCGAACAGTTGTAAAAAAGAAGTTATTCTTAAAATAAATCGCTTTTATGGGAATAGAGTTTGTTTCCTTGACTATAGACTACTAATTTTGCACACACTCACACACGTAAACTAGGGTTTAATAATAAAATTTAGTGTGGAAAACCTGGTGCCTTTAGAAAACTGTTTAGATAACTCAATATTTATTTATATATAGATCTCCATCCTTTAACTTGTTAATGTTTTTTTTTACATCTGTTATGATATCATTACTGTTTTTTACTTGGGCACGTCTCTCTGTTTAAAAATGAATACTAGAGTGTTGAGTTCAATTCCCGCCTGGGCAACAGGGATTTATTTAGTGAGGGACTCATTAAAATCATTAGTCCCATATTGGCTAGAAAAGGGTGAGAACCTGTAGATAGCAGGTCCCAATTAGCCATTGTAGCATAAAGTGGACGTAAATAAATAAATATAAATATAAAAATTAATATTGTAATAACATAGAAGAAAAATCTGTTGAGTCCCACTGCAACGTAACAAAATGAAATGGTAACTGAAAGAATGTAATTCATCTTTAATTGACTCTAAAAATAAAACCTGTAAATTTTTTTCTAAATAACTATGCATAAATATATTTATATATGTCTGAATTGTTTCGGTCAGTATTATTTTCAATCAATGAAAATATATTCTCATTACTGAATATTTAATAAAGAGTAATTAAGAATGTTAATAGTTTTCTTTTTTAATGCATTAATCCATTTGCATTTATACTTGTTACGGGATGTGTTATATGCATTCATAACCCTTTCTTGCCAGGTTGTGATTTTTTAGTTTTTTGAGTGAGGTATTTTCTAAATACATCGGTACCATGAGCTCCATAGATTAACGTGCAAAAGTACGTCACGCAGTTGCTGCTTAAACTAAGCAGATTTCCCACGAGATGTAAGACAGATTGGTTTTCTCATCTCTCCATATGTTCTCTATTTCTAAGTAAAAATCCGACGAGTAGAAGCGGGATTTACTGAACTGTGAAAAAAAAGAAAGCAGGAATAACATGCCAATAGTTGAGTCACGAGAAAATGTTTAGAAAAACAAATGTAGAACATCAAGAGTTTAACAAAGTTGGTCCCATAACATTTTTCGATCTTACCCTTAAAAGCGGATATACTTTGAATTTTCAATTACTCCGATTTCAGCAGTTGGCGAAATTGATCTTTAGTTTTAAAGGTAACGCTTATATATCAAACAAAAATTGCGACCGCTAGCGGTGTTCCAGACAATTGTGTGTTTGCACAAATACATACAATTTTGAACTGGCCTAATTTCATTATCTTTTGGGACATTTGAAGAAATTTTTCAAACAATGCGTCATGAACACTACCTCCTCAGCTGAATTCTCTTTAGGGAAGTCTTCTAAAAAAGATAATTTTTATTTAATTAATGAATATAGTGCTTTAAGTTGTTTAGTAACTGTGAAAAGTGTGAATAGCTAATGTTGAAGTACCCAAAAATAAATAAAATAGTAAAATTAAAGGAAATCTAAAAATAAATATGCTCAGGAACGTTTTACATGAAATTTTGAATTCGGAGAAGCCAAGAGCGTTGCATGATGGTTTTGAGTTTTCTAATGATATTTAGAGACGGGCTATACAAATAAAGCACTTGGTTCCAAAATAACCATATACAGCGGTTACCTATATAATATATAATATGCTGTTTCGGTACAATATGTAAATGAGATAGGTAAATATAACAAATTTGTGATTCGCCTAAATACAGCAATTAATTAAATAATATTAGTTATATTCATATCTAACAATCAGCCTACAATACTAATTACGAACTTAACACGAAACGATTTTCAGCAGTCAGTTATATCTGTAATTATTTCAAGTCCGTGGAATAGCTCAAGTACAGCCTTTGAAATAAAATATTGTGGAAAGGGTATGCTTTCTATCGTTTATTGAAACATTTTAGTCACACGGAAGAAGCTAAAAGTGGGATAATGGTATTAATTTGTCTAACGAGTATGACAGATTTTCTTATAGTGCGTTTAATAGAAATTTTCTAAATATGATTATTATTTTAACAGATTTTTGTCGATGTGTTATATTCTATGAAACATTTATATGATTAATTCCTATACACTTTTCCGAAATACAGTTTTATAATGTATAGTATTATGAAAAAAAATATGCATTTTCCTTAACCCAACAAAATGTCTTAGAACATCCGTATATTATTTACTCTCAAGAATTACTTTACACTATCATTTTCCCTATTTAATTGGACTATTAAAGTAGTTATTTATATTGTCCAGTTATCAGCCTTCAGGAAATCACGACTCCTACTCACGGGATTTCCCCATGATGCTACCATATCGCTAGGTATCTTATACCCATATAAATGTTCAGTTGAGTATCCATTGGGCTCATACAAAGAGAGGTATGGAAGATAGAATTTGAAATGACAATTGAGCACTTGGAAAATCGTATTAAGTTATGTAGCTTCTGTGTGACAGATGTTTCTCTGAAAGGTGTTGAATCGATATACCCTGACTTATTTTATTCATCCGTAAAACTTTTGGGGTTAAATTTTAAACCCCCGGCTTAGAGTGGAGATTTTGAAAAATCATAATATCTCCGTTATTTATGATTCGGATCGAAACATTATATGAAACAATTCTTATTGAAAACTTATTGTCGCATATGTGTTATATATATATATATATATATATATATATATATATATATATATATATTTGTAGCAACTTTGTTAGCCATGTGAGTTAAAGCATCTCACCTAGAGTGGCGAGTTCGATTCCCGCCTGGGGAATTTATTTAGTGACGGAATTCATTAAATAAAATCCTTAAACCAACCCTGGCTAGAAAAGAGTGGTAACCTGTAGATAAGCCCCCCTAATTAGCCTTAGTTGCAAAAAGTGAACGTTAATGAATAATTTAATAACTCTTTTAATTTTACCGAGATATTTGCAATTTTTTAATAATTTATACTCCCCGGAATTTTTACTCATCGGAATGTTTTTTAAAAGTTTATTGTTAGAGTGTTTGGTTAGATCAGATCAGCTGTGTGTCATACCAGCACGCAGGATGCCTGCTTAGTTTACGCAGCCCCTGCCTGATAGACTTTTAGCAGATTTCCCCTATGGGAAATTAGCTATTGGGGTTGTACTCATGACGCGATATTCGAACAAAAATTGCCAAAAGTCCCTCAATTATACCTAGGACATGACGAAAATGAGTTCTTTCAAAATTATGTATGTATATATATATATATATATATATATATATATATATATATATATATATATATATTTATACATACACTCGATATAAAAGCGTTTCAGGTAGAACTAAAAATCAAGTTCGTTAAATATTAAAATCGGATGGGGGCGAGGGGGTGGTTTAGAGGGGAGGAATTTAGAAAATTCGAAATATCTCAATTATTATTCATAGGGGCGAAAATTTGAATATAATTTTAATCTTATTGTAAGCGTAATTGCCTAAAAATGTTGTTATATACATGCAGATATTTTTTATGGCACTTTAATAAGAAGCAAAGCGGATTTTATCGTAGCTTCTCGCTAACCTTGGAGTTTGATTTGCAGAAACTCTTTTAATCAGTCTGGAGCACTTAAGGAGAGTGATGGACATGCCCGTCGAGTGGCTGCTGCATTGGCAGTCCATCAGCGCAATGCATCGGCTGACAGGTACTTGGCAGATGGGAAACAGAACTCTCTCCCGCCCGCTGTATTTTGAGCCTCCCGATACGGACCAACGTAAATAAATCCACCCACGTTTGTCTTTTCCTAACAACCGGATCTGTCTCATCCTCCTCGACTCGTTTCACCTCTGCCCTAAAATTCCAGTCAATGTAGGCCAACTTTATAATTGCTTCGAAAAGTTACCCCCTTTCCAATCAAATTTACTCCGACACTCGTTTTAGTCAAGGGGCTCAAAATTAATTAATAATAAGTTAATGAACAAGTATTCAAGTAGGAACATTAACGACGAGAACTAAACTGGAAAGTGTAAGGAAGTGTTACGCTTCTTCGGGGAGTAAAGTTTCATTGAGGGCATGGATTAATTTCAAAACGTCGTCAGAGCATATTCATCACTTTACTTATTTTAGCAGGTTGCATTCATGATTTTCGGATTATATCCTGAAATCCCTATAAATCTTACCCTAGAGATGAGGTCCGTTCAAAATTGTATAAATATAAAGTTGGGGGACTCCTACTGAGGGAGAACTCAATTCAATTGATCACCATTCTAACTAAATTTTTTTAATTATTCTTCTATTGTTAATTTTATTTTTATTATTGTAATCTTAATTGCTGGGATTTTTCTTTTCTTTTTTATATTTTAGTTAATAATCTAATTTAGTTTTTGTTACAATCTCAATTTTAACATTATATGTGTTTTTTAGTTTACACAAAACTTTACTATTAAATGTATGTTATATAGTTTGTATGCTTCATACAAAATAAAATATAGCCCTTCTCATCCACTAAGGGAAAATGGTAAAACATATTTAGGAGATAATTTACATGAATATAAAATACTTCGTATGATTGTTAATTTGCCACTCGTTCATTTTTCATCGCCTAATTAACCAGCCAATCTCGATTGTCCTTATTAGGAGCAGTTTCTCTAGTGTCTCACCGATGATGTGGTTCCTTCATATGAACATTTTCATTTGGATTAACTGACGACAATGTATACACAATAATACGAATCTAATTTAACTAATGAAGCAATTACTTTTATTTACTTGTGTTCGTAGGAGACACCACATTCCTAAGTGGGCCAAAATTATGTCTCAGTGAATTCCTTATTAAAACCCTCAGAGGTCTTTGAGTACATTTCCCTTAAGGCAAAGCGGCTATTGAGGACGAGATTTTCAAAAATATGTCCTCAAATGATCCTGAATCTATCTTAGGAGTTGACGAAAACGATGGCCAATTAGTGAATAATTATGAACTTTAATTAAACGGTTAAATATTGATTATGCTATAGATCAAATAAACATTTTCGAGTAAATAACGTAAAACCTTAATCGATGACGTCAACGTAGTTGCATGTATCTCACAAAGTAAAAGTTCAATGAAAACAATATTTGGTATTTAAGCTTCGAATAAAGTGGTTCATGATATAACACCATATTGTTGTTAACATGACATGAGTAGGAGTGACGGATTTCTCAAGTTTGTAAACTAACAAATGCAAATATCTTAATATTCAAAGTAGAAAAAAATGTATATAGCGATAATTATAGGCAATTAAATATGGAATAAAATTGGTTATATACAATATTTCGATTCTACGTATAATAACGGAGATGTTCGAAATTTTCTGGTCTAAACCCCTTCTCAATTGATTTCAGCCGTTAACGAAGTTAATTTTTATTTCTACCTTAGGCGTTTAAATACCCAGTATGGGGGTTTGATTGGTGGGCCGCTCCACACACACACACACACACACACACACACACACACACACACACACACACACACACACACACACACACACACATATATATATATATATATATATATATATATAGTTTTGAACGAACCTCATTTTCGTCATCCCCTTTGTGTAATGATCGATGAACATTTGAAGATACCCAACCTGAATAGCTGATATCCCGTGTGGGAAATATGCAAACATATAAGGCCCAACGACATATATACTACAATTTTTTGAATCTATTAGGCCTGCAATACTGGCCCAAGGAAGTGAAGTGGTTAGAACAGAACTGTCTTGAAGAAAGCAAATAACTAGTTCACCATCATGATTCAGAACATGACTACGTTTTTCCCATTATATTTTGGTTTTCAAAAAATTAAGTATGAAGTTTTACATGAAGAAATAAATAGATTACTCTAAACAGAGATTCAGCGTGCCACTTAGCATCAGGCCAATGACTTTTGATGTGGGACAAACTAAATAATTACAAAATTGACTTTGGGTTTTCTAAAACTCAGAAAAGTGATTTTCTTTTAAATATGAGAAAGTCCCCCCCCCCAGGTGCCGATTCTAAAGCCTAAATTTTGTATTTTGGTTATCCACTTTAATCTACGTGTGAAACCAATCCTTTAGTACTAATAATTAAATTTAAGAATTCATATTTTTGGATTGAGGCAAATTGATTGCTGGACTTCTTTCAATCCCATTGTGTGCCAACAGCAATGTCGCAAGGCCATTTTTCTGCTGCATTTTCATCAAATTTTAAGTTTAATACTTACCAACAATCTCAACTAAAATTAAAAATATTAGTAAATACTGTTCATCCATACACCAATTATACATATCGAGTTGTATTAATCCATGGCTATTAGAGTAGACATAAACAACTAGTTTATAATATAGTGTGCGTCATATAAGAAATATTCAAGTTCCTCATAATCATTTCATGGAGATATGATTTTTACCCACCTTTTTCCCCACTTCATCTCGACTAACTATTGCTAACTAAACAACTTGAAGTATGGAATGTAGGTTTAACAAAGAGCTGTTTTCAGGCGTGGTATTAGTCATGTCCGTGTTTGCTGGTAGTGTTAGCAAGATGGTGCGAAAATTGTTAGAATGTGAAAGGCAGTGCTGGCCACTAGACGTACAAGAAAAAAGATTTCATGCCACGCTTGTCTATGCTGACACTGAAAAGATAGTACCACCAGCTATGTAAATTACCATCTAAAAATAGGGTCATTTTCTTAACGACATTTTAGCAGATTTCCCTTAAGGGAAATCAGCTATTGGAGTCGTACTCGTGACGCGATTTTAGAAATTTTTCTTCTATGTCCATCGATCATACCCAGGAGATTACGAAAATGAGGTCCGTTCAAAACTGTACCTATCTATATATTTGTCTGTTACCGCGGCCTAGCGGTCGCAATTTTTGTCTTATCGTTACTAAACTTAATGTATAATCGTTTTATACAAAAAGAAAGATCAAATTCGTTAACGGCTGAAATCGGACCAGGGGGAGGGGAGGGGGAGAATTTCGAAAATTCTTAATATCTCCGTTGTTATGCGTCAGATCGAAACATTGTATAGAACCAATCTTATTGAAAATGTAATGTTCTATAAATCTTGTTACGTACATTTTTTCACTATCTTGATCATTAACTGAGATATTTGCATTTTTTAGTTATTGGTCTTAAGTAAAGATCCGCTCCTACTCATCTCATATTAACAATATTCTATTGTGTTTTGAAGCACTTTATTTGAAGCTTAAATATCAAATATTGTTCTCATTGAACTTTTAAGTTTTGAGATAAATGAAAATACGTTGCGCAAGTGGGAAATCTGCTTCGTTAACGCAGCCCCTGCGTGACGGCCTTATCTGAATGAGGTTAACGCGCAGAACGGGCTCGATCCCCGCATGGGTAAGAGGAATTTATTTTGTAACGAATTGACTAAATAAAATCCTTGGTCACATCCCGGCTTAGGAAAGAGTAATAACCTGTAATTAACCTGCCCTTTAGCTATTGTTGAACAAAGCGGACTTTAAAAACTTTACAATAGTCCGTCAAGCAGGTGATGTAAGCTAAGGAGATTACCCACGTGCAGGTATAACACACCTGTACTTATATACCACATATTTTCTATTTCTTCGTACACAAACAATGAGTAGGCGTAAGGAGGGGGGGGGGGTTACTGTGGGCTGAAAACAAGGAAGTACGAATAACTCGATTAGTATTTTAGTTAAGAAAAAATGAAGAGAACAATGATTCAAGAACATTAATTCTTGAACAAGATTGGTTCAATAACATTTTATAATCCGACTCAAAATTTTGAATTTTCGAATTCTCCCCTCAAGACCACCACTATTCCAGGTCCGATTTCAGCCAATAACAAATATGATCTTTCGTGTTGACAGATAAAGTTAATTATCGAGTATGGTATAGATCAAATAAACGTTTTCGAGTTAAAAAATAAAATATTAATTGATGAGGTTATCACACAATGATTTTGAAAGTATCTCGCATAATAAAGCTTTCTTGAAACAGACTTGGTATATAAGCTTAGAATGAAGTGGTTAGTGATATAACAATTTATTGTTAATATGGCATTAGGAGTGGGGGTTTACAAAAAAATGAGAGCTAAAAAGTACAAATATCTCTGTTAATATTCACGATAGAGAAAATATGTATATATTAACATTTATAGGATATTTAATGCTTATTTACAATTTTTCGATACGACGTATAGTAACGGAGATATTTCAAATTTTTGAAAGCACAATTGAGGTAATCTTTCGAAAATCGCTTACTAATACGACCTCAATAGCTGATATCCCTTAAGGGAAATCTACTAAAACATTCACTAGAGCGGTAAAAGACAAATATATATATATATATATATATATATATATATATATATATATATATATATATATCTAGAGAGAGAGAGAGAGAGAGAGAGATAATTTTGACCGGACCACATTTTCATCATCAACTAGGTGGGATTGATGGACATTTGATGACATTTTTCGAAAACCTCGTCATCAGTACAACCTTAATAGTCGATTTCCCTTAAGGGAAACCTGTTAAAAAGGGACAAACACAACAGAATATTACAGATATCTTTTCCTCCTGAGAGAGCTTTAAAAATATTTTTTATAAAAATTATTATTATTGATTCATAGGTCAATTTACAAAAACATAATGTTTTAGTACAGGGTTAAAACAGATAAAGCGAAAAAATACACATTACGTAGGCTTTTTTTAAACATTTCCTTGGAGTATCTGCTAATTTAATTAAGGTTTTTGGTTATTAAAATTTGCAAGTTAAAATATTATGGAATTTGGAACGTTGGTAATAAATCTGTTCGCAATCAGTCCTCGAATAAAACAGACAGGAGAAATTGACGGCATTAATAGATATAAAATATCTTCATATTTAATATTTTTAATATAAATTTACAAAAGTTTTCTTTTTATTGATGATGCTAATTTAATTCCAGAAGTTACAGATCTAGACCATCATAATACGATTGGCTCTTTCTCTATTTTCTCAGATTCGTAATATCTGATTTGTTAAAATGGGCATATCATCAAGGGCTGCTCCAATTGTGTGATTATATTCAAAATCATTCAATTCACTAGTTCCAATGATAATGTTTGAGGGACAGTGGACTCAAAAATCAACTGGCTTGGTCATATGGAAAAAAATAACTAAATCTGTGAAATCCTTTCCTTATTGAAATGTGTTAAGAAATATTACCCAAATGAAATTATAACTACTACACTACGTTTTATGTGAAGTATAATACTTGATATTTTACATAAATAATACATCTCGACCACAAATCAAGCCTCAATGATATGCTAAAAACACACACAAATATTTTGAATATTTTGAATACCTATTCCTGGAATGAAACTGTTTAATGCCCTATCGGAATGTACGATACCCATAAAGCAAGCAAAATTCCGAGCTTAAAAATGAATTAAAAATCTTCATGTCTCAATGTTATTTTATTAGTAATGTTAATTAATTTATTATTAATATTATAGAAAATAGGTATATGTCAATCTCAATATCTTTGTCGCGGTTATGGATTAAAAAATAATTTTATAATGAATTATACTGTCTCTTTAAGATGGGATGAATTTTTCACAATTTATTATAAAGCATGCCATCGTGTAAATTAAGATACATAATGATGTATGTAGATTTAATTAAAAGTGCGTGCCGTAAATTTACAGTGTTCTGAGGTTAACGGAATTAAAATTTAATAATTAATGCAGTGACAGTACAATATAAAAAATGCTCTAGTTTTTTTTTTTTAGAATTATCAGTATTTTATATCATTAACATTATTATGATTTTATTTAAGTTACCGCTGTTCAATTGTGCGACTAAGAATATGTAAAGAATCCATTTTTCATTCGAGCTACCTTCATTAAGGTCTCCCCTCTGTACTAGCGTATTTTACAACCATTTTTGTTTTGTGAACATTACGAGTTTTTAGTTTAAGCTTTTTTTTTATTAATTATTTTTTCATTGTGTAATTTAGTATACATACATATTTCTTTAATAAACTTGACATTCTTATATTATGGTTATTTCCAGATTTTAGGTTAATGAATTTTATCTTCTTTTTTTTTTTTAAATCACTAGTATATATAGTGTTTGGTCTGACGTTTCTATCTGAAGTTTAGAATGCATATTTTTTAAAATAAGTTATTAGTTGACATGGTCCAATTTCAGTCGTTCACGAACACGATCATTCGTTTCACATGAACCGCTTAAATATGGAGACTGATTACGATCAAACGAAAATTATGACCGATAGAGTGTTACCTTACGAATACACACACACACACACAGGACATTTGAACTATCAATCGTATCCAGATGACGATAATGTGGAGCACTGAAAATTTTATATTTTTGTTAGTGATTGTGTTTAAAATTTTTCGAAAACCGAGGTATAACTTCAATTATTAATTTCTTCTAAGGGAAATCTGCTAAAGCTGTTAGAGGTTCCCATGGATCATCTTAATTCCTGGCATGTCACTGGCGCCTTCCTAGACATTCTTTACATGCAATTATAAATATGTCGTATTTACTATTGAATTTATTATGTTTAATTTTCAACAAGTCAGCTATCAGATAAAAGAAAACAGCTTAGATATAATCTTCCTATTTTTAGTTTTTATTATACAGATAAAATGTATCGTGGCGAAGCAAGGAATTTCGAAACTTGCCATAAAATAAATCTTGTAATAGAAAAAAAATGAGAGAACACTCTAGCGGTCGCAATTTTTGTTTAATCGTCACCGAACTCGGTATTTAATCGTTTCATGTAAAAAGGAAGATTAAGTTCGTTAACGGCTGAAATCAGGCCAGTGGGGGGGGGGTTAGAGAGGGGGAATTTCGAAGTATCTCCGTTACTATTCGTCGGATCGAAAAATTGTATAGAAACAATCTTATTGTAAATTTAATTTACTATAAATATTGTTATATACGTGTATTCTCTGTCTTGAATATTAACTGAGATATTTACTTTTTTATTAAGTGTAAAGGACGAGCTATGGTTTCCGCCAAAAGTCCATAACTGATCGGCTCTCGTATGGAGATTTCTCTATTGTATAACGCATACGTATACGCATTGTATTAGTTTACGCAGCCCCTGCGTGACGGACTTTCTAATCATTTGGGTAAGGTGTAAGCCTTAATCTTCTTGTTAAACCTAGAGTTGTGAGTTCGATCCCCGCGTGGGTAATAGGAGTTATTATATGTTACAATTTAAATGAAATTCCTATTCCCTTTCAGGCTAGAATTGAGTATTGACAACTTGCCGTGCCCAGCAAAAGTGCATTCCATTTTAGGTTAAAAAGAAGGTAACTTGAGCACTTCTTCATTTTCTTACGAATCTACATAGGAACAGATGCCACACCAAAATTAATCATAATGGATTCAAAAAAGATAAATCCGTTGAAATCTGAAAACCAACAATTTTCCCGACCCTTTGCTTCGTACAAGGATGTAAATAAAATAAAAATAAACATTAAATGCTCCAGTCAAACCTGCCTACTCAGTAAATTTCCAAAAGTTTAAGAAAAAAATTAATTTAATTTAAAAAAAAAATATTTCTATATTTTGAGAGAATTAACTTTATAAAAATGTAACAAATACATTATGGATATATTGTTTAGACCATTAACATTAATTAAAAAGTTAAATTTTATTTATTAACGTCCACTCAGTGCTATTAGTACTAAATAGGTGGAATCATCTACAGGATACCACCCTTTTAGCAGATTTCACTTAAGAGAAATCAGCTATTGAGGTCGTACTCATGACGCGAGTTTCGAAAATTTCTTCAAATATCCATCGATCCTACCAAGGAGATGACGAAATTGAGGTCTGTTCAAAATTATATATATATATATATATATATATATATATATATATATATATATATTATATTTGTCTGTTAACGCTCTAGCGGTCGCAATTTTTGTTTGATCGTTACGAAACTGGATATTTAAACGTTTTATGCAAAAAGAAGATCAATTTTGTTAATGGCTGAAATCGGACCAGTGGGAGGGGGCAGTCAGAGGGGAGGATTTTCGAAATATCTCCGTTGCCATACGTAGGATCAAAACATTGTATAGAACCAATCTTATTGCAAATTAAAGTTACTTTAAATATTATTTTATACATTTATTCTTTATCTTGAATATTAACCGAGATATTTGTATTTTTATTAAATGTGGGCCGGTTATGGACGAGTGAGTTTCCCGCCAAAAGCTAGTTCGCGCGTTTTCGTAACTCGTGAAGTTTTACAATAGAGAAATCTCCATACGAGAGCCGAACAGTTACGAAAACGCGCGAACTACGTTTTCGTAACTGTTCGGCTCTCGTATGGAGATTTCTCTATTGTAAAACTTCACGTGGGAAATCTGCTTAGTTTACGCAGCCCCTGCGTGACGGACTTTTTCTATCTAGGGCGGAACTAAGTATAATTTCTCAAAACATAAATAATATAGTAAATGTCATATTCACTACAATTTTATTTTTATGGCCAACTTCATTATAGCGAATACTTGCTATAATTTCAAAGTATTCCTATGAATTCAATTGTACACATTATTATTAAGTCGACGTTTTAAGAGTTTTATTTTTTTATTATTATGTAAAAAATTTCACAAATGCCCATCGATCCTACCTAGGCGATGACGAAAATGACGTCAGTTCAAAATAATTTATATACTTGTCTGTTACCGCTCTAGCGGTCGCAATTATAATTTGATCGTTACCAAAATCGATCTTTAAAAGTTGTATGCAAAATTAAAGATAAAGTTTGGACCTGTGGGAGGGAGGGGGAGTTTAGAGGTGGAATTTCAAAAATTCAAAATATCTCCGTTATTAGAAATCGGATCAATAAATTGTATAAAATCAATATTATTGAAAATTGAATGTTCTATAAATGTTCTTTTACAGATGTTTTCTCTATGTTCAATATTAATCCAGATATTAACATTTTTAACATTTCAACCTTCAGTCAACCTTCACTTTGTCTTTGCGAGTTAAGATTAAGCCAACATATCATGAACCGTCTTATTTCAATCCAATATACCAAATATTGTGTTTAACAAACTGTTCTAGATGAGGTACATGCAAATACGTTCTCATGAACCCCCCTCCCCCACCATCTTTTGTTCCAGGATTACTAAAATTAGAGTGATTGATATTATTCTGATTCGTTATGAATTACAGTACTAGATATAATAAATGGTTTTTAAAAAAAATTATATATTTGTATATTCAGTCGGATTTTTTTTCCGATTATGAATATTTCTATCCATCTATTCAGCTCTGAGATGTTGCCAGACCTATTTGTTTACAATCAGACGCTTCTAGTTGTGGAGGTTATTAAAATGTAAATCGACTGAATAATTTTTCATTATCATTTGTATTTATTCACTTAATATTCACGGTGGTGTTAAGTGTTACCAGTATGTAGATTTATCTATTGTAAAACTTCACGTGGGAAATCTTAGTTTACTCAGACCCTACGTGACGGACTTTTTTATACACTACACTTAACGTATAAAACTTTCACTCGATGCGGGAGTAAGTTGAGTATAATTAGCCATGACTAATTCATGTTGTTCTAACTCGTTGGTTGGAAGTAGCGATTTATTTAAACTTGTAGTAGTTGATGGTCTGCTTGGGAAACAACTTGAATTGGTGGATCTGGTAAACAGGGAGCGAGAAAAAGAACAGTCAAACTTTTCAATCAAGAAAAGTTTTGAGAGATGAACATTCTGACGGTCAAAGGCTTCGCCTCAACTGAGTAAATATACTTGACACAAATATCTTCGCATCGCATGATTTGCCCTTGATAGCTCAGATATTCTCTTAAGCCCTTCCTCTTTTGTGTGAGATTTTTGTATAATTTGATTTCCTGAAGCTATTATCTCCACATAAGCAAACTCAAAAAGCCCGTCACGCAGCGGCTGTGCAAACTAAGCAGATTTCCCTCATGCTGGTATAACACATTGGTGATCTCACCTCATCACATATTCTCTATTTCTATGAAAATAAAGTCCGTCACGAAGGGGCTGCGTAAACTAAACAGATTTCCCTCTTGAAATTATACAATAGAGAAATCTCCATACGAGTGCGGAACAGTTACGGCCGAACTAGCTTTTGGCGGGAAACACTCGACCGTTATCGGCCCACATTTAATAAAAATGCAAATATCTCGGTTAATATTCAAGACAGAGAATAAATGTATAAAACAATATTTATAGGAAATTTAATTTGAAATAAGATTGGTTCTATACAATTTTTCGATCCGACGTATAGTAACTCGATCTTTCATTTTAGATAAAACGATTAAATAGCGAGTTTGGTGACGATTAAACAATAGTTGCGACCGCTAGAGCGTTAACAGACAGACACACACACACAAACACACACACACACATATATATATATAATTTTGATCGGACCTCATTTTCGTCATCTCCTGGGTAGGATCGATGGACATTTGAAGACATTTTTCGAAACTTGCGTCATGAGTACGACCTCTATAGCTGATTTCCCTTAAGGGAAATCTGCTAAAAGTCCTTCACTAAGCTAAACTAAGCAGATTTCCCACATGCTGGTATAACTAATTGATGATCTCATCTCATCACATATTCTCCATTTCTATGTAAAAAACCAATGGTAAAAGGTTTTTTTTGGGGGGGGGGGGCGAGTAATTGAAGGCAGAAAGCAGTTAAGTACGAATAACTCGCTTAATACTAGAGTTACGAAAAAATGTAAAAAGGAATAATTGTAGAGCATCGATAGCTTAACAAGATTGGCTCTATAACATTTTGAGATACGACTCATAATGAGGAAGATATTTTGAATTTACAAAATTCATTCCACAGACCCCCTCCCCCATATAGTAATAACGGGTATATTGACAATTTTCGAAATGTCTCTTCTAACCCCCCCCAACCGTTAGAGGGTTAACAGATATGTATTTATATAGTATATATAAACACATACGCTGTTGAATGGACCTCATTTGAAATCGCCACCTACTAGCTAGGATCGAGGGACATTTCAGGAACATTCTGGAAAGGGGCGTGATGAGTACGACCCCAATAGCTGATTTTCCTTAACGGAAATATGCTCAAAACCACACAGGAAAAAAAAACGATTTCATCTCTCAAATTTCCAAACCACTCATAATGTGATTACGTTTTATTTTAAAAAGATTATAAACGAAGATTGTAGCGAAGATTGGTTACGTTGTAAAGACAATTATTTAACAAAGTTTGTCATTTGCATTCAAAGGTGAAAGATATTTATGACCGATATCACGTGGTATAATAAAGTAATATTGTAATTTCAATTTTCAGAACTGCAGGCTAGCAAAATTAGTTTTGCAGTTTTGGTTGGATACTCATGGTAACCACAAACTCCAGAGATAATATACAGACAGTGTAACGGAAATTGAGATTGCTTCAAATAGATATTAAGGAAGAACTACTTACTTAATATTTAAAGTTGTAAATACTGTTGAAAATTTACGGAGTAGGCAGATAGGTTATGGTTGCAGGATTTAATGTTTATTTCATCTTTACGCGATTAAAAGTTAGTTCATACAAGTAGGTATTGTTATCGCGAAAATATTGAGGATTCAGATTTCAAGTGAACACCCTTTTAGCACATTTTCCTTAAGGCAGGTTGTACTCATGACACGATTTTAGAAAAATTTCCTTAAATGTCCATCGGTCCTGCCTAGATGATGAAAATGAGGTCCATTCAAAATTTGTTATATATATATGTCTGTTAAAGCTGTATTGGTCGTAATTTTTGTTTGATCGTTAGAAAACTGGATATTTAAACGTTTTGTGTAAAAATAAAGATGAAGTGCTTCTTAATCAGGTTATTGTTAATATGACATGAGTTGGAGTGGGGTTTGCTGAAGGCTGAAAACGAAAAAAAAAAACCCCGTATTTTTCGGTTAATAATCAAGAAAAACGTATTTGACAAAATTTAATTTGCAATAAGAAGATTGATTCTAAACCATTTTTCGATCCATCGTATAATAGTGAAAATATTTCGAATTTTCAAAATTAGTCCCTTCCCCACAATCCGATTTCAGCCTTTACAAGATCTTTTGCTTTACTTAAAACGCTTATATATCGACTTTGGGAACATTAAATAAAAATTCCGATCAGAACAGCAGTTAAAGTTAAATATATATCAAATTTTGAACGGACTTCATTTTAGTCATCTCCTGGGTAGGATGGACATTTGAAGAAATTTTTCGAAAATCGCGTCATGAGTTCGATCTCAATAGCTGGTTTCCCTGAATGGGAATCTGCCAAAAGTAGACGTTAATAAATAATAATAATAATAAGAAAGTAGATATTTCATATTTTGGACTATTGCAGAATCTAGGTGTGCGAAGCCCATTTTATTCAAATTCTGTAAGTGGAAGAAAGAAAATAATGGAAGTTTGTTCGTACTTATGAGAGATAAAGGAGATTAGTACGAAATCTTATTCCTTTATTTTAAAAACATTTATAGTTAGATGTAGAGTATCACTTTCAAATGAAATGAAATGCAATAACACATAATATGTTTTAATAATAAATAATATAATAGACAATATTGTTGTTTATTGAATTAAATAGAGATTAAAAAGGAGTGCATGGAAGTCATGTGGAGCTCACATCAGATTTCTTTTTAATATGTAATGAAATGCACTTTTGCTAATGAAGGCAAGTTGTCAATATATTTTCACTCCATTATAGCCGGACTTGGAATGAGAATTCTATTTAAATCGTAACATTCTATAACTCCTGTTGCCCACGCGGGGATCGAATCCAAGATTCTAGTCTTAACAAGAACATTAAGACCTACGCCTTACCCATATAATTAAACAGAGTTCCTATCTTTCTAATTTTTTTATAGGAAGTTTTGAAATCGTGATATTTGTTGACATGCATTGCTTCACCACGATAAATTTTATCTATTTATATTCAATGATATTAAAAAAAATATATAGAAAATTTATATCAAATCCGTTATCTTAAATCTGATAGCTGAGTTATGTGTAATCTCAGTGGAAGGTCTACATATTATTTTTTTTAGTTAAATTTCTAAGCTTATAAATATTTTTTTTTACTCTTTAACTAACTTGATGGGGTGTCTTATATACATGTGACGTACGGATACATATTATGTAATGAGATAACGCTTTTAATAAATAAATGGAATTGGTTGTACTCTAAAATATTAGTTACTAGCCTCATTAAACTCTTGCTTCTACTACAGAGATGAGCCTCACCTGGTTGTCATACTTTTTAGCAGATTTCTCTTAAAGGAAATCAGTTATTGAGGTCGTACTCATGACGCGAGTTTTGAAAAAATTCCCCAAATGTCCATGGGTCCAACCCAGGAGATGTCGAAAATGTGGTCCGTTCAAAACTTCATATATATATATATATATATATATATATATATATATATATATATATATATATGCCTGTTAACACTCTAGCGGTCGCAATTTTTATTCGACCAGTGGAGGGGGGGGGGCTGGAAGGGGAGTTTCGAAAAATCTTAATATCTCCCTTATTATGCGTCGGATCAAAATATTGTATAGAATCAATCTTATTGTAAATTTAATGTTCTATAAATGTTTTTTGTACGTGTTTTCCATATATTCATTATTAACGGAGATATTCTCATTTTTCGGCCTTAAGTAAACCCCCACTGCTGTTCATGTCATACTAACAATAAGCTGTTATATTATGAAGCCCTTCATTTGAATACTAAATACCAAATATTGTTCTCATTGAGTATTTATTTTTTGAGATAAATGCAAATACGTGACGCACGTGGGAAATCTGCTTACTTAACGCAGCCCCTCTGAAAGGACATTTTTTAAATGAGAATATGGGAACTTTCTATTTGATAACATTTTTTTTACGCATTAACCCCTTCAGACCCACTGTCCAATATATTGGACATGCCTTTTTCAATGCTATATCTTCATGGATTGATGTTCTTTGGCAGAAAAATCGATTTTAATAATGATTTTAGGTATTAACCTTTCAATTGTGAGCCTTTTTCTGGTTTATACCTGTTGTAGTGGTATTTCTAGCGCTTTGAACATCCAATTTTTGATATTGCTGTTTCACCTATTAAACCCATGAGTAAATAAATGTCTCATAGATTTAATTTTGCATGTATATAAGTGAAACAATTATTTTTAAGTAGCCAGAAGCCTCTTGAAGCCGTGTTTGTTAAGAAAAAAAATATTGTTTTCTCTGGTTATTGTATTTTCTAATAAATATGGATGTCCAACATATTGGACATCGGGTCTCAAGTGTTGCATTTCACTAATACCTCTATTCTATGGAGGAATTTACTTATTGACTTTTATGATTATTATTTTGATGTGATAAACAATATTTTAGATCTTTTAAATTTTAAAATGCAAATTACTGAAAGTTTTACCTCAGAAATAGAAAGAAAAAAAAGAGGAAAACCTAGTCTTGAAGAATCTAGTAGTGAAGAACCCCTTGCAAAGAAAGCAAGAGCTGAAGTGAGACCAAATTCTGATGTTAGGAATGATGGATTTGAACATTTTCCAGATATTGATGATAAAAAAAGATGCAAAATGAAAGGTTACGCAAAAAAAAACCTAAATTTTATTGTGTTAAATGCAAATGCCACTTGTGCATTACAAAAATAAGGATTTGTTTTATATTATTTTTTTTTGTTTTATATTATATTATTATCACTTAAAAAAATATTACTAAAGTGTATTTTATTTATTTATCCAAATCCCTATCAGTAGAATAATTTGTAAAACATATGCCTGTTGAGACCCGATGTCCAATATATTGGGCACAATTTAAAATTGTCAATAAAATTACAATTAGGAAATTAAGATTTTTTTCACTATTTTTCCCATGTTTTTGTAAACATATAGAACATGAAAAAAATGTTTTTAGTCAAAATATTTGAGTTGGGTCTGAAGGGGTTAAATTAACTTTCCTGAAACGGCTTTGCTGAGATTCAGTTTTAAGATTTGGGATACTTACTCCAGCTGTTAGCGAATGTTGGAACGATTTAATGCTGAATTTCACTTCTTAATTCTTCTCGCAAGCAAGTGAAGGTAGCTCGTCGTTGGAGCTGGAAAATGACACCCATTGACTGATTTACCGCTCTGCTTCTCAACAGCTGATGCTAGATGATTTGTTTCCACTCTAAGCACAGTGAAATTCTAAATCCTAAATTTCCCTTCTAGATGTTCTTGCATGCATGTCAGAGGATATGTGGTAAACAGATTGCACTGGGGTATCTCTATGCAGGGGATTCCATACCTCTATGTATCTCAATCCTCTAATTTCTATGAACCGGGGAAGCAGAATGTTTTTCTATAGAGTGAAAGATCCTTGCAGACATGTATCTCTCACTTCAACCAGCTACAATTAGGTCATATCTTGATAAAAATGCAATAGTTAACCTCTACTTATTTTTGTGGAGCAAAGTGGCAGCCTACTCTCAAAGACAATGGCCACATTTTTAAATTTAACAAATCCAAACTCTGGCAACGGTTCTAGTACTAATTCAATAATTAAAAAGCCCGAAACGCAGGAGCTGCGTTAACTAAGCAGATTTCCCACGTAAAGTTATATAATAGAGAAATCTCCATCGAGTCCCGAACAGTTACGGAAACGCCCGAACGAGCTTTCGGCAGGAACGAAAAGAAGCGGCCATAGTTCGTCCGTTACACTTAATAAAAATATAAATATCTCGATTAATATTCAAGATAGAGAATAAATGTATAGAACAATATTAATAGTAAATTTAATTTGCAATAAGATTGGTTCTATATAATTTTTTGATCTGACGATTGGTAACGGAGATATTTCGAATTTTCGAAAATCCCCTCTCTTACTGGACATTTGAAGAAAATTTCGAAAATCGCGTCATGAGTACGACCTCAATACCTGATTTCCCTTAAGGGAAATCAGCTAAAAGAAACCGATTTCCAAATTATATTCTTAAAATTATTATTTTGTTTTTACAGAACTTGATATTTAAAGGTTTCAATTTTTCATCATCCGTTTATTGAGTTTGTTTAGGAGTAAGATCAGGGATTGAGTATTTAGAAAACGGTGCAAATGTATAATTTAATATTGAAAAATCCCTTGATGGCCGGTATACCACCTCATCAGGGGCCATTCCTTTTCGTTATTTTTTTTTTTTTTTTTTATCTGAAGCCCTAGTAAACTTCTGACTTGGTCTGGTTTTTTTTTCGTTATGTAGCTCGCCCCGTCTTATAATTGTTGAGTTTTAGCAGATTTTCCTTAAGGGAAATCAGCTATTGAGGTCGTACTCATGACGCGATTTTCGAAAAATATCTTCAAATGTCCATCGATCCTACCCAGAAGATGACGAAAATGAGGTCCGTTCAAAACTATATATATATATATCTATATATATATATATATATATATATATATATATATATATATATATATATATATTTGTCTGTTAACACTCTAGCGGTCGCAATTTTTGTTTAATCGTCACCAAACTCGGTATTTAATCGTTTCATGTAAAAAGGAAGATCAAGTTCGTTAACGGCTGAAATCGGACCAGTGGGAGGGGGTTTAGAGGGGGGATTTTCAAAAATTCGAAATATCTCCGTTATTATGCATCGGATCGTAAAATTGTAAAGAACTAATCTTATTGCAAATTAAATTTACTATAAATAATGTTATATACATTTATTCTGTATCTTGAATATTAACCGAGATATTTGCATTTATATTCTGCTTGTGGTAGCCTGTAGGCTATGTTCGGACTTTCCGCCGAGAGCTCGGGTGGCCATTTCCATAACTATCCGTCCCTCGTGAATAGAGGTTAGGTTAACTGTGTTTCGGGGCTAGAAACTACTGGGTTATTACGCCCTAAATAATGTTTTAGGTTTAGAGGTTTCTTACTACTACAGTTGTTATTAGGCAGATTTCTCTATTGTAAAACTTCACGTGGGAAATCTGCTTAGTTTACGCAGCCCCTGCGTGATGGACTTTTGGATTTTGGGATTTCAAAAATCCTTGAATTTTGGATTTCCTACCTCCGCAAGCCCTTCGTAAGGTCATCCAGCTATCTAGGCCTGGGCCTCATCCTCCTACTTTACCATTCAAAATCTTCTTCATCAGCTTCCATCGTAATCTAGGACCAACGATATCAATCTCGCCGTACAACTCCAAGAGTTCGGAGTTGCTTGAAGCCTACCATTTTTGCTACTCTCTCACAGATCCAAATATCTTTCTCAGAATTCTTCTACTTCAGACATGAATGTATCTCATCTAGTAAAAATCTGTTGGAAACCATATTTGGAATTTAAGTTTATAACAAAATATTTGATTATATAAGAACTTATTGTTAATATGGCTTGAGATGGAGTGGGGGTGTACTGAAGTCTGAAAGCTAAAAATACAAATATCTCGGTTAATAATCAACATAGTGAAGGCAATAAAATGTTCCACAGGATTGGTCCTATAAAATTCTTCAATATAATAACGGAGATATTTATATCACCACTGGTGCGATTTATGCCATTACCGAAGTTGATTTTTAGTTTCGCATAAATCGTTTAAATATCGAGTTTCGTAACGATCACTCAAAAATTCCGAGACTAATACACACACACACACAAACACATACACTCACATATCCTGGGTAGAATCGATGAACATTTGGAGAATCGCGTCTCCACTGAGGTTGTACTCATACCTAATAGCTAAATTTTCTTATGGGAAATCTGCTCCTTATGGGAAATGATCTCCCCTTATTTGGACAGGGCCACCAATCTCTTCGGTCCGTCAAAAGGTCCCCGTAGTCTTAGTCTTTACTAAACTTATTTTGAGTTCTAGATCTTCCGCAGTTCTAGGAGGATCTTCCAGAACACAGGCCAATTCTAAGATAATTCTAGTACAACACAGCGACAGAATACACTAAGTTCCTTGTGACTCTGTTAAATGATCTCCCACTAGAACATGTCCTTATTTTCTTCTCCTGCAAGAATGATAAATGATGAATGTTATATAAGTTTCTTCACATTCTGAGATAAACACCAAATACCCTTGAAGGCTGGCTACCTTTTTTAGGGCAGATTTACGGGAATCGTAAGTTCTTTATTCAAGTACCTCCTGAAGTGCCTTAGGGTTTCGTGACGACAACTTAACAACTTTCAATAATGATATAATGCTTCGTTTTCTCCAAAAGTACTCCTGGCAGCGTTAATTCGTTAATGAAAATCTTAAAATAATAATCAACTAGACCAAGCACAAAAATTCCTTTATATATTGAATAAGCTATTGTAAAATTTATCCCTATTTTCCGTTGGCGGAACAATGTCTTTATTATTTTTTTGTCGTTAGTTTGACAAATAATACTTCCATTTGTGAAACTAGAGGAAAAGCTTTATACAGAATTTTCAGGGACTTATTAAAATTAATGAGGACGACCTTGTTAAAAATGTGTACCGTAATCTAGAATGCTTAGGATTAAATTTTATAATTTAGAATTCATTTAGTTTACATTGCTTATTACTGTTCTCCGTGACTTATTTTGCATCTTGTTGTTTCACATTGTATGTTCAACGTTTGTCACAAGGATTGCGTGTATTGTTAGGAATTACACGCATCACTACATCTGGCGTAGGATATTTCATGCTCCACTGATTATAATGGTCTACTTATGTATATCATAATGAGCATACTATTTTTGTAAGAGTCTATATTCTCCATGTTCTACAAAAAAAAAAAAATATAACTTACTACTTTTAGTTACTATGTATTAAATTACATTACGTCTCGGCTAACTTATATGAGTGAATGAGGAACTTTACAAAGAGGATGGGCAATTGGTTATTCTGAATAGAAGGAAAAATATACACAAACTTGTTTTTTTTTGTAAATTGGGGTACTTCTATTCGGTCGTTAAGGAAAATATTTGTATTTAGGCCTCTAAATTAAAGGAGACAATTGGAAAAGCAATGGGGTTTATAACTGAAACAATCTGAATTTTTTGTTGTATTCACCAAAATCCAATTATTTCACCGCTCCATTTTCACATTATTTCAGATTATAAGAGATTGCTTTTAACTTTTTCAGCTTTGTTTACCAATGGAGATCGAAGTTCATTTTCTTTTACACCGCTCTTAAAGTGAAGTTACTGGATCTTTTCGTGCAAATAAATCATTAACTTGTTTGACCTAAAAGACTCAAAATTGTAAGTTCAAACCAGAATTCTACCGCTGGTTAAAATGGTTAGGAAACTGGATGTCTAATATAGCGATTTCCTTTGATCATTCTTCTTCACTCTGGCGTTTTAGTTTAGCTCATAATAATCAGGTTATAAATAGCCTTACAAAAAAAAAAAAAGTCCATCATGCTGGGGTTGTGTAACCACAGTGGTATACGGATGGTAATTGCAGCAAAATTAATTTTATCAGCACATTTTCATCTCAATCTCTTGCATGTTAAGAACCCTTAGTAAATAAAACTTGAGTTTAAGCTGTCCTTGAATACGTACCATTTTATGAAAACCACTTGGTTAGGTTTGGTGGTTTGCAGACTGCTAAAAAAGGAATAAAACACAAATAACACAGCTAGTTATCATATTTTGGGGACGTTACTTGTTTAGCCATTGATTGTTATAACATTATTTGATGCTACCCACAATAATTGAGATATTTACGGCCCCTCTCTTCACTCTCTCTCTCTCTCTCTCTCTCTCTCTCTCTCTCTCTCTCGCTCTCTCTCTCTCTCTCTCTCTCTCTCTCTCTCTCTCTCTCTCTCCCTCTCTCTCTCTCTCTCTCTCTCTCTCTCTCTCCCTCCCTCTCTCTCTCTCTCTCTCTCTCTCTCTCTCTCTCTCTCTCTCTCTCTCTCTCTCTCTCTCTCCCTCTCTCTCTCTCACACATGAATAGTGAGAGATTGGGAAATAATTTCAAACTGACAGCCTGCAGAACCAACATATTTCCCCCATCTTTCTCTGCTGTTGCTGCAAGAGAGCTGAATGCTCTACCACAAAAAATAAAAGAATCATCATCATTCCGAAAGGCCTGCATTTATCATTTCCTAACTACCGAGATGGGGATATGACATGTACCATAGTTCATCATAATGACTTGTGTATATTAGTTTTATTTATATTTTCAGTTTTCTGTTTGTATATTAGTTTTATTTATATTTTTAGTTTTATGTTTGTACATTAGTTTTATATATATATATATATATATATATATATATATATATATAAAGCTCTCTGCTAAAAATTCATTCATTGGGGTAAAACAGCCGAGAACGACAAATCAAACACTAGGATTCAAGCTAAGAAACCACCTCTGCCAGTGGAAATCAAGACCCCCCCCCCCCAAGCTGCAAATGTCATGAAGGTATGATAAGTATGTTTAGATTAACCTCAAAACATTTAAATATATCATAAATTAGACAATGCCAGATGAACAATCTGTCATCGTGGAAGACTCTATACTTTGCGAAATATGTAATAAATATTATACCCGAAGAGGGATAAATAGACATAAAGCAAGAAGCCATGTTACAGATTTAAATATTAATACTTCTGATAAATGCCAAATATGTGGAAAATTATCTAAATGCCAAAAAATCTATCTTAGTAAGGCCCACCCAGAAGAATACAGGATTACATTGGCTGGGATATCAGAATCTAATTCCGATGTGAATATTGATAAGGCTAATCTAAACGGATCACATGACAATAACCCAAATGATATTATTAGGAATTGGGAAATAAAGTTCAACAATTTAATATTAAGTGAAAGAAATGACAACCTCTTCCAGAATTCACTTATCGAGTTTGTCAATTGGTTACGGACGAGCCAAATGAATGGCAAAGGTCCAATTCATCCAGCTACAAAATATTACTAAGCGAGACAAATTCTTCTACGAAGAAGGGCCTTTCCTGTTCAGAGTGGTCGACGGCTATCAAAATGAATGTCAATCTGATTCCTGTGCACTCAATCCCTGGTAGGAACCTAGGATCAACCCGCTGCCGCCATTGCAGTGAGATTGAAACCCTACCTCATGTCCTAGGTTCTTGCAAATGGGGAGAGTTGATGCGCAACAGCCGTCACCATAAAGTAAGATCAGACATAGCCTAACTAATAAAAAGATACCACAGAGATTGGGAAGTCTATGAAGAGGTTGCATGCAAATCTTCTGATGGGTCGCCGAAACGAGCAGACATCATAATTATAAAAAGAATCGAAAACGAAGGAGTCATCCTAGATCCCACAGTAAGGTTCGAAACCAATATCAACCAGTCAACAGAAGTGGACGAGGAAAAGAGGAAGATTTACGAACCTTGCTGTGGGTACTTCAAGGAAAAATACGCTATTGAAAGATGGAGCGTCAAAGGTCTCCTGATAGGTGCAAGAGGTGCAATATCCCAAAGGACGGCCGAAACTCTAAAAGAATTGGGATTATCCACGAACGACCTCCAGAATTTATCAACAGTCGTTATAAAACATTCGGCAAGAATTATAAATTATCACTTATACAAATAAAGGCACGATGCAAAGCTGCACTCCTTTCCACATGGCCCATCAAAATTTAATACAAATTTCCTGTTTTAAAAAATGTTTTTTTTAAAAAAAAGATCTTTTTTTTAACATTACCCAGTTGGGCAGATTAGGAGGCTGTCCCTGAGGGGAACCCTCCAGAAGGAGGGCAGCTTGTTTTGTTTGTTTGTTTTATATATATATATATATATATATATATATATATATGTGTGTGTGTGTGTGTGTGTGTGTGTGTGTGTGTAGTATCTTTATGTTTTTTGGTTATGTTTTAATTTAATTTATAAGTATTGTAGTTTGTTTTTTAGTAGTAGTAAACAGTTTATAGTAAACATACTCGTGCATGTCTATTGTCTGTAAGAAAGGACCATTGATTCTATGACAATAAAATCATCTATCTATCTCTCTCCCATTTCTCTCTCTCTCTCTCTCTCTCTCTCTCTCTCTCTCTCTTAACACCCACGCCTGCCATTAACCAATTTGAGTTTTACTTTTAAATTAAAAAGCCAAATATAAAATTTGTTGAGGCTTTAGTAATTTTTGAAACTGATGGGAATAAAATGCTGGGCGTTTCTACAAAAAGGTTTTAATGAGAACTTTGGTGGTATTATGAAAATATTTATCGATTGTTAGAACGTATTAAGAAATGTTTTTATCAAAGTACTAAAATTATCAATACTAAATTGCTGTATTGAAGACCATCCTGAAAGTTTCAGAAAGAGAACTTAATTTTTTGTTGGCTAACTAAAGAAACGTAGTGAAGAAAATTTTCTTAAGAGATTGAAGCTGCGCACAGGACGGGAATTTTCATAATATTCATCAAATCATAAGCCTTCATATTTTATATATATATATATATATATATATATATATATATATATTATATATTATGTACCTTTTCATTTAGTTTACGCTAAGGGATAAACTCTGAATTAAAGATTAGTTGCTAAAGGGGTTGATTTTTACGGTAATATATCAAGAGAGGCTATTGTAGAATTTGAATTCTGTTAATTCTGTTCTATTTTACACAACTTCTGCGTGTGACCTCCTCTTTATATTCCTTGATGTCTCCCGATTCTGTGTAGGAAACAGAAAAATGTCTACTCTTGGTCCCCGTTAATCGAACAGTAAGAGATGGGTTTATTGCCCTACTGGGTTAATTCCTCTTATATCTTCATATAAATAATGTGTGTATGTGTGTGCGTGCTTGTTTGTGTACAAATTATTTTACCATAATATACGGAGATCTAATTGAAACTTTTAGACTACATCAATTGACTAAACATAGTCTCATCTCACAATACATGTAACATATTAAATACAGCCATTGTTACTGTTGTAACAGAGTTTATACAATTAGTTCATGGGGACTTGTTGTTGAAGTGTAGTTGTATACTGGAACGAATGTATGTGGCTGAGCAATGCCCAAAGGACACCAATAAAATGGGAGCTATAAAATACAATGAGTTCCCCTACTTTGACATATAGTACAGTTTGAGGGACAGTCTCTACTCGTAAAATAACTCTCTAAGGCGCAATTCCTCACCATTGTTGTTCTCAATTTCCCGTAATGTTGTGAGAAATTAAAAAAAAAAAAAAGTCATCCCTTTGGAGTGACGCTTAGCAAATATGACGGCATTGTTTTGAAACATTCAGTTATTCTCCTTTATTGAATGAAATTTAGATAAAGAACCAGACCTTGTGCCTGATTCCATAAATAAAACAATCCGTCAACTTCCGTTTGTATAAAAGAATCCGATTACCAGCCTTGGACCTGATTAAATAAATAAGGTAAAGACTCAGGCTTTGTATAAAACAATCCGATTACCAGCCTCGGACCTGATTACATAAATAAAAGAATCCTTTCGTTTGTATAAAAGAATCCGATTACTGGACGTTTTTATGTAAATAAGGTACAGATTCCGGCTATGGATAAAAGAATCCAATTACCATCCTCTGACCTGATTGAATAAATAAGGTAAAGACTCAGGCTTTGTATATAAGAATCCGATTACCAGCCTTAAACCTATTGCATAAAAAAGGTAAAGAGTCCGGCTTTGTATAAAAGAATCCGATTACAAGCCTTAAACCTGATTGTAGGCATCTTTATCTAATCCAATTACCATCCTCGGCCTGATTGTATAAGTAAGTTAGACTCCGGCTTTGTATAAAAGAATCCGATTACAAGCCTTAGACCTGATTGTATAAGTAAGTTAGACTCCGGCTTTGTATAATAGAATCCGATTACCAGCCTTTAAACCTGATTGCATAAATAAGGTAAAGCTTCGGCTTTGTATAAAATAATCCGATTACCAGCCTTCAACCTGATTGCATAAATAACGTAAAGACTCAGGCTTTGTATAACAGAATCCCTAATACCAGCCTTAGACCTGATTACATAAATAAGGTAAAAATTCCGGCTATGTATAAAAGCATCCTTAATATCAGTCTTAGAACTGGTTGTATAAATAAGTTAGACTCTGTCTTTGTATATAAGAACCCAATTACCAGCCTTAAACCTGATTACATAAACAAGGTAAAGACTCCGGGTTTGTATAAAAGAATCCGATTACAAGCCTTAAACCTGATTGCAGGCATCTTTATCTAATCCAATTACCATCCTCGGCCTGATTGTATAAATAAGTTAGACTCCGGCTTTGTATGAAAGAATCCGATTACAAGCCTTAGACCTGATTGCATAAATATGGTAAAGACTTCGGCTTTGTATAAAAGAATCCGATTACCAGCCTTCAACCTGATTGCATAAATAAGGTAAATACTTCGGCTTTGTATAAAAGAATCAGATTACCTGCCTTCAACCTGATTGCATAAATAAGGTAAAGACTTCGGCTTTGTATAAAAGAATCAGATTACCAGCCACGGACCTGAATTGCATAAATAAGGTAAAGACTTCGGCTTTGTATAAAAAAATCCGATTACCATCCTTGGACCTGATTGCATAAATAAGGTAAAGACTCCGGCTTTGTATAAAAGAATCCGATTACCAGCCTTAAACCTGATTACATAAATAAGGTAAAAACTCCGGCTATGTATAAAAGCATCCTTAATATCAGTCTTAGAACTGGTTGTATAAATAAGTTAGACTCTATCTTTGTATATAAGAATCCAATTACCAGCCTTAAACCTGATTGCATAAACAAGGTAAAGACTCCGGCTTTGTATAAAAGAATCTGATTACAAGCCTTAAACCTGATTGCAGGAATCTTTATCTAATCCAATTACCATCCTCGGACCTGATTGTATAAATAAGTTAGACTCCGGCTTTGTATATAAGAATCCGATTACCAGCCTTAAACCTGATTGCATAAACAAGGTAAAGACTCCGGCTTTGTATATAAGAATCTGATTACAAGCATTAAACCTGATTGGAGGAATCTTTATCTAATCCAATTGTCCGAGGATGGACCTGATTGTATAACTAAGTTAGACTCCGGCTTTGTATAAAAGAATCTGATTACAAGCCTTAAACCTGATGGCATAAATTAGATAAAGACTCCGGCTTTGTATAAAAGAATCCGATCACCAGCCACGGACCTGAATGCATAAATAAGGAAGACTCCGGCTTTATAAATATGACCCTAATTCACAGAGCTATTATATCAATATGAGGTCTTTGGGGAATGGTAAAAAGGAATGCAACAACTACAGGCCTTGGTACTGTTATCTAGCATTGTTAGTCTAACTTTGTATAACCATACTTGGCGGAAAGCTCGGGCCGCATGCATACAAAACCAGACTAACAATGTTGAAATAACAGGAATTCAAAGAGCGAGATCGTCCGGGAATGGTTAAACCACCACTGGCTTACACACAACTGTCTAAACAGGAAAGAATGGACTCAACTACTCATGGGAAACTGTCATCATCAGACCAGGAAGTCAGTATCAATGCAATCCTATCAATGGCGGATGAGTGCTAAGAATAAAGAATTGATGGTTAAATATTTTTATCCCAGAAGTATGTGCACCAACGATGGACACGAAGGATGCACCTAATCCAATTGCCATCCAATGTTACAAGGAGGAACATAATGGTGACTTCTATGAACAATTAGATCTGTGATAACATTGAACGACACGACGATAACACAGTGACAGGATAATTCAACGCTAATATAGGCAGTGAGGCCCAGTTCCATCCAACAGTTATTTCGCATAGCATTTAAAACACAAGCAGAAGGGTGGATCCTTATTTTATATAAATATTTTTATCTTTAAATGTACATTTTCTGAATACAAATTTTTTTTTTATTAATTGTCGCTGGTGGTCTTAAATAGTCTTTTACATTTTAAATGACTTTAGGTAATTTATTTATTTTTATAATATAATTGACTTTTGCAACCCTTATACGTGAAATATTTAACTTCCACTGTTTTTTCTTCTTCTTTTATTTTGGACAGTAGTAAAAATCATTAGTATTAGCCCAACATTTGCAGGCCTACACTAAATTCTTTTATATAAAAATGATTGTAAATTAATTTCTGCTTCTTGTTATATTTTGTTACAAATTTTCGAAAATTTCGCTGTTTTATATTTATTAAGACCTACATCTTAAGATTACCCAAGTATTAATACTCTTTATTTTTTTTTATAGGTAAGAAATTTGAGGGGTTCTCTGAGTGGTTGTAAGTTGTCATTTTATATCTGTTATAATTGTTTATATCGGTAGCGTTATTACTTATATATTAATGTGTGCCTGATAAATACATATATTATACATACGAGCTACTTCTTCATAATTTAATTTTAATTACACCATGAATAAGAGTAAGTAAATATTTATTAGAGTATAAATGGTTGTACCTATAAGACTTCTGGATTACTGAAAGTAATGTGAGTCTCAGACAAGATTATTAGAGAATAATCAACGGTTTTAGTGCAAACCAAGGCTAAAAATAGTGAATTAAGTACTGAAAGTTTAAAAGTGTTTTCCATGTTTCTCGGCGGACATTAAATGCAACTTATTTTGATATAATCTCTGTGACTTTGAAATAATGATTCATGACTGGAAAAGAACCATTGTTGTGAACCGACAGCCGAGAATGTTGATTCTTACGAAACTCTTTTCGCAAACACTGATAAGAAAACTAAACTAGTTGGAAGATGTTTATAAATCATACGTTTCTAGTTAAATACACTTTAACAGCGCCTCCTTGCTGATAACGCCTAATAAAACCTATTATCCTGTTTAGAATATTTCATTTAACTTTAATACCCATGAATAAAACCATTTGATTTCTTTTTATACTATTAAACACAGCCATTTGTGGTTGGGGTGATAGCCGGTCAGCGCGACCGATATTCAGGCGAAATCAGCTGTTCAGGTTGACTCGATTTTCGAAAAACTTCCTTAAATGTCCATCGATCCTACCCAGTAGTTGTTGAAAATGTGCTCCGTTCAAAAATCAAAAACAAATATTATATATATATATATATATATATATATATATATATATTTGTACTCGATATTTAAACGTTTTACATATAACTGAAATTGTGTTCGTAGCCGGCGGCAATCCGAGAAGAAGAGGGGAATTACGAGAATTTCAAATATCTTCGTCAAATCAAATTTTATTGGAAATTTGGTGTGTCCTTTACAATAGGAGATTTTTTTATATATATTGTTTATAAATCTTGAATATTAAACGAGAAATTAGCATTTTTTAGCTTTCAGCCGTCAGTAAAACCCGCTCCTATTCATGTTATAGTAACAATAAGCTGCGATTTTATGAACCTGTTTATTGGAAACTTAAATACCAAACATTGGTTTCAACTGATCTTCATCATTTTAGATTCTGAGCTGATCGCTCTACGCTCGAAATTTAACCGTTTCATAGAAAACCAAAGATTATATTAGGTAATGACTAAAACTGGCCTTGGGGAGAGGGTTTAGAGGAGGAAATAATTGATAATACAAAATATTTCGGCTACTTAGATTAGGCTCGAAAAATTTTATATGAAGAATGTTTTTGGAATTTTAATTTTATACATGTTTTCTCTGATTTGAATATTACAGGAGTTATTATATATGATTTTTTTGGTTTAAGACTTTTTTAAACCACAATTCTACTCATCCGATTTTCACTCAGGGCAACTAACATTTTAACTTCTGTTAACATAGGCTTTTTACTAGGAGAGAAATAGATAGAGAGATGATATCATCAGCGTATATTGCATATTTCAGTGCGCGTGAAATTAATTAATTAGGTAATTTAAAAAAAATTATTGAAGCAATAATTAATAACTAAAGAGGGCAGTGCAGATAAGAGCACCACACACAAACTATGATTGTGTTTTGGTAATATATGCACTCCAAAGAGGTACGCAGTGCTCGTATTGTCCCATCAAAAGCAACACGTGAGAGGTTCCGAACCTTACTTCTTATTATCTGGAAGTGCGGTCTACGTGAGCCTATAGACATCAGTTTATATTCCTATTCGGCTTCGGGGAGTCCGCCTTACTCCTCTATCGAACATATGATTTTTTTCGAGCGGGAAAAAAAGCTTCAGATACACAGTCGTTCCGACAGAACGGTAGAAGTGACTGTATTAGTCACTAATGATCTCTAACCTATTTATAAGTCGTTATGTAACATTACTATTATTAGTACATGTAAATGAACAGAGCGGAAAGAAATAGTAGACACTTTCATTTATACCTTATCCATTAATAATCAGAACAAAGAATGAATTCCTAAAACAAAAAAAACAGGTTAAGAGCTTCAATTAAAAGCTTATTAGATAAAACTAATAGAAGTTTAGCCTTAAAAATCTTTAATAGTTTAATTATAACATTTTGTATACATTAGTGAGAAAAAATTGTCGCCACTCCCGGGATATTTTTTCTCAAACAAATTAAAAATGATTTACTAAAGGTATACTGCGTGCTAAAAATAAATAGAATAGAGTTACAACCCCTCATTTAATTTTAGTTGAGATAATTAGCCTAAAAACAAACCTTATTGGATATAACCATGTGTACAGCTCTCTAAATGAAATAACTTACTTAAGTCCTTATAACGCTTCGTCCTTTATTGCCCATGTTCAAATAATTCGTATATCAGAGTCCCGAATTACATATATTTCTTATGAGGAATATGATAAGCTCCTTGTCATGCTCATTTAATATTAATTAAAAGGTCAACCTTGATTTGACTCATGTAATAGACCATTAACAAACAGCTGATCATGCTTCTCATAAGGAATATAAGTAATTTAAGACTCTAATATAAGGATTATTTGAAGATGGCGAATAAGGCCAAAGCGCCATAAGGAATTAAAAAAAGTACTTAATTTGGGTGGAGCGCTGTTTAACATCGTTATTTCCATTAAGGATTAAATTACGCCCAAAAAATTAAAAAAAAAACTGAAATTAATAAAAACAAACGCCCTCCCCCAAAAAAGAATAAAGTACTCAGTAATTAGCGAATTTCTAAGGGAGTGAAATAATTATGAAAACTTATTTTAGCATCTACCGGTCTATTTGAATGAGTTCAGAAAAATAACGAAATAATACATTTATTTTTGGCAGCGCTGCTAAGAGTTAAAGAGATCTAACAGTTTATTTTTATCTATTTTTAAGAGCCTAGAAGTTAAAATATTTAGTTTACGAATAGGTATATTATTTATTTTTCTCGTTCAGTATTACTGATTTCGAAAATCTTTATTCTTCTTAAACTCTGTCCTGGGCGAGGGCTTTCCAATGTACTAAGTCGAACTTCGTAGAGCCCTTCTTCACTCAGTCAAATCATGTGGTTTAGACAAATGAAGTAATGGATTAGATTCGCCAGTAATTAGAAACCGACATTCCTGGCTGATAGCTAAATAGACCTTGAAGCATTTGTAGAGTACTGGACCTTAATCACCGTACGAAATGATTTAAGTTTATCTATGTTTCGCCAGTTGAAATGAAGTAATCAATAAATGCAATGGAAAATGTTGACAAAGAAATTGTTTGAAGAGGAATTCTACGAAAATCTACAGATTATGAAGAAGAAGAACAACAAAGTTGTTTAGGTTTAGGCGTAGGGGACTATGCATCATGATATATGTACGAAACAGCATTAAGAATAGTTCATAAACTTTATAGAGTGAATCCCTGCGCTGGCAGATTTCTTTCCTTGTGTAAGGCAATGGAGAATTTGCTGTTTAAATAGTCGCTCAAATAAAAAGAAAGTACGGAAAGCATTTAAGATGTTGGGATCTGGAAATAATTCAAACAACTCCAAGCAGTTTCTTAATAGTAGAAGCTCCATAGATGATCATACGGAACACGTTAAGGACCTTGGTCAAATGTGAACCAGATCTTTGTTGACCTTGACATCGAAAGGTCACAAGCGAGCTGGACAATTCCAGCTCCTCTTTGAAAAGTTTGTCAGGCCGTAAGTAAGAGGATGTACAATCTCTCGCCAGTTGGAAAAAATGAAAGATTTGCTTATAAACCATTAAACGGTGAAAAACCATTGAACCATAGGAACCAGCTCTTGCAAAATAGCAGTAGTAATAGTAGAGGACATGAGTAGAAGTGAGGGTTTATTGAAGGCCGAAAAAAAAGATAATACGAATAACTCCCTTAATGTTTGAGGTACGAGGAAGTGCATAGAGAACAATTGTGGGGGACCAATAGCTTAAAAAGTCCGTCACGCAGGGGCTGCGTAAACTAAGCAGATTTCCCATGTGAAGTTTTACAATAGAGAAATCTGGGTACTGGTAACTCAATACCACCTTGATTAAATACAAACGGTAATGAGAAATCTTTCAGTTAGTGAAAATAAATTCCTAACTGAAACGGCTTCTGAATTGTAAGAAAAATTTATATTTTAATAACTCAAATTTTAGTAGTCCAAGAACTAAAGAAGAGGGGGAGGGCGGATGAACAGAACGTATTTGCATAAATCTCACAAAGTAACGAAGGTAAGGTAAGGTTAGAAACGACAGGTAAGGTTAGAATAAGCTTCCACCTGAGCCGAGTAGTTACGGAAATGGCCGACCTAATCCGAACTATACCCGCCCACAATTAATAAAAATGCCAATATCTCGGTTAGTATTCAAGATAGAGAATAAATGTATAGAACAATATTTATAGTAAATTTAATTTACAAAAAGATTGGTTCTATACAACTTTTTGATTTGACGTATGGTAAATTTTCGAAAATCTCCCCTCTAAACCCCCCTCCGATGGTCCAATTTTAGCCATTAACGATCTTGATCTGTCTTTTGCATAAAACGTTTAAATATCGAGTTTGGTAACGATCAAACAAAAATTGCGACCGCTAGAGCGTTAACAGACAAATATATATATATATATATATATATATATATATATATATATATATATATAATTTTGAAGGGACCTCATTTTCGTCATCTCCTGGGTAGGATCGATGGACATTTGAAGAAATTTGTCAAAAATCGCGTCATGAGTACGACCTCAATAGCTGATTTCCCTTAAAGGAAATCTGCTAAAAGATTGGTTCTATAACACATATTGATCCGACTCATAATAACAGAGATATTTTGAGTCTTCAATTGCCTCCTTACCCCACCCCCTCACCCTTGATCCAATTTAGCCATTAACTAATATGATATTTAATGTTGAATGAAAAAGGCTTCGAATGAATTGGTTCATGAAATAAAAACTTATTGTTAATATGGCTTGATTTGGAGTGGGGGTTTGCTGAAGTCTGAACATTAAATAAACCAAATATCTCTGTTAATAATAATATTTATGAAAATATAACAAAATTTATAGGCAACTACATAAATTAACAATACGATTGATTCTATACAATTTTTCGATCCAATCGAGGATAACGGAGATATTTTGAATTTTCGAAATTCCCACCTTCCTCTAAAACCACTCCTTCCCGGACCAAATTTAACCGTTAACGAACTTGATCTTAAGTTTTGCATGAAACGCTTAAGTACAACCTCAATAACTGAATTCCCTTAAGAGAAATCTACTAAAATGCAAACATCTCGGTTAATACTCAAGATAGAGAATAAATGTATATAACAAAATTTATAGAACATTACATCTGCAATAAACAAGAAATATATATATTTTTTCCATGCAACGAATAATAACAGAGACATTTTGTATTGTTGAACTTACCCCTCTAAAAAACCTTACCTTCCACTGCTCTAATTTCAGCCATTAACGAACTTGCCCGTTAGGTATAATATCGAGTTTGGTTTCGAAAGAACATAAATTGTGAATTAACAGACAAATGTTTAATTTTGAACAGGCCTCATTTTTGTCATTTCCTGTGTTGAATTAATGGACTTTAGAAGTAATTTTTCGAACTCAACCCCCTTAAAGGAAATCTAATAATGACATCGAAATTTCACGTTTCTCATCCTCATGCGATAAGAGCTTGATGAGTGAGTGATAACTGACTAAACGATAGTTGTTTTCCCCAGCTTATTTTTATAACATTTTTCGTTGTACGTCTAATGTAATGTAAACTGTAAACAGGAGGTAAATTTATAAGATTAACGGAAAGCAGACACTAATCACTCTGTGATAGTCCAGAAGTTGTTGGAGTTGTGAAATGTTTTGACGAGAGGTGGGCAGACTTGAAATGTGTACTCGCTCGTGTCGGACGTCTCGGAGTTTACCTGAGTATTGGCAGCTAAGTAGAACCTGATTGAAGTGGATCATTACTCTTTTTATAAATGCACCTTGAGAAGGAACAACAGTCCCTTTGGCACACTTCATGGTGAACAGATTTTTGCAGATTTCCCTTAGAGGGATCAGCTATTGAGGTCGTACTCATGACGCGATTTTCGAAAAATTTCTTCAAATGTCCATCGATCCTACCCAGTGATGACGAAAATGAGGTCCGTTCCAAATTATATATATATATATATATATATATATATATATATATATATGTCTGTTAACGCTCTAGCGGTCGCAATTGTTGTTTGATCGTTACGAAACTCGATATTTAACAGTTTTATGTAAAAAGACAGATCAAGTTCGTTACTGGCTGAAATCGGACTACAGGGAGGGGGGGTTTTCGAAAATTCCAAATATCTCCGTTGTTATGCATCGGATTGAAAAATTGTATAGAACCGATCTTATTGCAAATTAAATTGACTATAAATATTGTCATATACATTTATTCTCTATCTTGAATATTAACCGAGATATTTTCATTTTTATGAAGTCTGTGGTCGGGTATAGTTCGGCCATTTCCGTCACTGATCGACTAAGGTGGAAGCTTCTTCTAACCTTACCTATCGTTTCTTACCTTACTTTACCTTCGTTACTTTTTGAGATTTATGCAAATACGTTCTGTTCATACGCCCCCACCCCCCTCCTTCAGCCGTTTAGTTGGGAATTTATTTTAATTAACTGGATGATTTCTCATAACCGTTTGTATTTAATCACGGTGGTATTGTGATTTCTCTATTGTAAAACTTCACATGGGAAATCTGCTTAGTTTACGCAGCCCCTGCGTGACGGACTTTTATTTGTTTTTGTACAATAGTTAAGTATGTTCTTTGCAGATTTCCTTGAAGAGAACTCAGGTATTGGGGTCGTACTCGTCGAAACATTTCCTCATAAGTCCATCGATCCTGCCCAGGAGATGTCTACATTTGTTAACGTAATTTTTGTTTCGTCGATACCATACTCGATATGTAAACGTTTTAAGTAAAACTAAAGATCTAGTTAGTTAATGGCTGAAATTCGACCAGTGGGAGTGAGTTTAGAGGGGAAATTTCGAAAGTTCTTAATTATGCGTGGTATCAAAAATTGTATAGACCCAATCTTATTGCAAATGTAATGTTTTGTAAATGTTGTTATATACGTTTTTTTTCACAATCTTGATTATTATCCGAGATATTTGCATTTTTTAGTTTTCGGCCTTCAGTAAACCCCCACTCCTACTCATATCATATTAACGATAAGCTGTTGTATTTTAAAGTACTTTATTTGAAGCCTGAATATCAAATATTGTTCTCATCCAACTTCTACGTTTTGAAACGATATGCAAATACTTGGAACATGTGGGAAATCTACTTAGTTAATGCAGCCCTTGCGTGACGGTCTTTTTTTTTAATATGCAGTATTTAATTAAATAACTTCTTCTTGAAATTTCTCATGAATGACAGGGACCGTCATTCTTCCAATGGTCTTCTCCGAATCAATGGTTACTCTAGGAAAATCGATTGTTGAGGTTGTATTCATGGATCTATTTTTCATAGCGTTCCTCGAAAACTCACCAGTACTAATTAAAATACTATTGCATAATGGATAGTGCGTTGGTTCCGCCAGTATATATACTTTTATCTAACTTCGAGTACACGTAGCATAGTGCTTTAGGTTCAGTAACGCCGAGTACAACTAACGATATGCTTGAGAATTGTGCCAACGCACCGAAAGTGATTTGCCTGTTAACGTTCTAGCGGTTAAAATGTTTGTTTGATCGTTACCAAACTGAATATTTAATTGTTTTATGAAAAATGAAAGATCAAGTTGTTAATGGCTGAAATTGGACAAGTGGGAGGGGGGGGGGTTTAGAGGGAGATTTTCGACAATTCAACTATACGTCCGATTGAAAAATTGTATAGAACAATCTTATTGCAAATTAAATGAACTATAAATATTGTTATATCCTGAATATTAACCGAGATATTTGCATTTTCCATTGCATTCAGGAAACCCCCACTTCTACTCATGTTACATACACAATACTCTGTTAAATAATAAATCACATTATTCTAAGCTTAAATACCAAATATTGTTTTCAAGAGACCTTTATATTGTTTCCGGTGACCCCCCTCCGTCTTATGATCTTGGACTACTAAAATTTGATTGAGATATAAATTATTCCGGATCATTATAAATTTCAGTGCTGAATATAGGTAATAGTTTTCAATAAAATTAATATGCTATATTTTGATATATTTCAGTAATTGTTTTTCTATCTGGTGTGAAGCTGACAGACCTTTTTGTTTACCTTTCAGAATCTACCGTCGGGGGGGTTTCTTATTTTCGTTTGTAGTTATTCACTTAAAGTTGACGGTGGTGTTGTGTTACCAATATGTAGATTCATCAATTATTAAACTTCTCGAGGGAAGTTTCTGCTTAGTTTACGCAGCCTCTGCGTGACGGACTTTTCTTTAATGAACTCCCCACTAAATAAATTCCTATTACCCAGGTTGGAATTAAACGTGTATACAGAACTCTAAGTTGACCAAATGGGATTAAAACTATCGCCTTAAGGGCTGACCATAGCTCTTACCTAGAACTTGACAAAAATGAGGTCTGTTTTAAGGGCCTATTTCGAGGAATACAGACATCGACTTAACATTTTTTCCTAATACCCTAATTCAATACCTATTGCTTTATAAATGGAATTTTTGTAGTCCATGTTAAAATCTTCTTGTCGTAGTACTTTCTATGGAATAAAAAAATGTTATTTATTACTTGCGCTAATCGGGAAGGGACATCTACAGGTTACCACTCTTTACTATCCAGGATGGGTGGGACAAAGAATTTTATCTAATGAGTTCTGCACTAAATAAATCTCTATCATTCATGTTGGAATCTAATCCACTGCTAAAGGCTTACAGAGTTCATTAACACCAACTCCTTAAGTAACATGGCTAACCTCAACACAAGATTTTCTACGGACACAACATTTCTTCATAAATAAAGTTAAAAAAAAAAAAAAAAAGTCTGATTACTGTTGGAAATGCGCCAATTTCTGAGGCGAGGTTACTTTTATTCCAGTTGATGGAATTATACTTGACTCACTGTTCATTCGTCCTTGTAAAACCGGCATAACAGGATAAGGGAGACATTTCGCTCCTTTGACAAACCATTTTCATTCATTCATAGCATTCTGATACAGAGATTAGAATTGCGGGATTGGACTAGATCTTCTTCGGTGATTTCCAGCTATTATATTTCATCAGTGGTTAAGCTGGATAAATGATATTTTCTGTCACCAAATCTGTGTTACTGGCTTTTAGCTTTTGGTTTAAGGGATTCAGCTTTTGAGGTTGTACTCATGATGCTATTTTAGAAAACGTTTCTCTAATCCCCATCGATCTCTTCCTCGAAGATGACGAAAGTGAGGCCCGTTCAAAATTTTTTATATTCCCCTCTCTGTCTAAATTCTCACTTACAACATGCCAGTGAGGCAAGACTGGAGGGTAGATTAAAGTTGTAGTCTGCATACTGACACTAGCAATGCCTATCATTAGTCAGCATATGCAGGTTACAGGCTACCCAGGGATGGCTATCTAACAAACTGTGGCCTTGAATCGAACTTTCTCCAGTCATACCTTTACTGGTGTGATGGAATATTCCTCATGATGCCTTTATTGATGGATAGTGTTTGACTATTGAAAATGGTTTATTTGCCACTTAATATTATTCTGAGAGCCTCATATTATTCTGGGAATCCAATACAATTAAAATGAATTAATTGTTGCATTTAATAGGATGATACGAGTATAATGTTTGTTTCTTGATTCACATAAGTGACACTATTGATAATAAGTTGAGAAAGAAAAACTTCACCCATGGGCTGCGAACCCTAAGCAAATTTTCCATATGGTGGAATGACACACTACTGTATATATATTCTCTATTTCCACCCACCCAAAAAAAAAAAAAATCTGATTAGTGGGAGTGAGTGGTCAATTAAATCATACTTGGCGAAGTTATTATTTGTTATTTATGCTTCGAATAAGACTTCTCATCATATATTCGCTTATTTTTAATGTGCGATGACTAAAAATGGGGGTTTACTGAGTTCTGAAAATTTTAAAATACCAACATCTCGTTTATTATTGAAGATGGAGGAAACATGTATTTAACAAAACCTATAGAAAATTAAATTTGCATTAAGATTGGTCCTATAAAATATTTCGATCCGACATAAAATAAAGGGGATGTTTTGAATTTTCAATATTTCTTCCCTCTAAACCCCCCTCCTCTTCCGCTTTCACCCGTTAAGGAACTTGATCATTAGTTTTACATTAAACGTTTATTTATCGAGTTTGGTACCGATTGAAAACAAAATACGACTGCTAGAGTGGTAATAGGCATACGTATATATATAAATCGATGGATATTTGTGGAAATGTTTGAAATCTCGTAATGGGTACAGCTTCGTTTGCTGATTTCCCTTGGGGAAATCTACTGAAAACTAAGAAACTGGTATAAAGCTCACGAAGGATTTTTGATGAATTATTTGTTTATTTTCAACAAATTGTAGTATTAGTCCATAGTAGACTATCCTGCTCCATTGCAAACAAGATGGAGCTAATGTTGAGAGCGGTTGATTGAGTGATCAGTGGAACTGATGACGAACAAGGAGACCGATTAAGATTATTGTTCCTTTCACCGTTAATAAGTTGGAGCTGATGACCTTGCATTTAAAGGCGTCTTTGCTTTATAAGGATTTCCCTTCTTGTCTTTTCCTTCTTCCTTTACGAGTGATTGATAAGACTGATAACTCAAAGAAGAGAAACACGTGGGCGACAAATGTCAAAAATAAAGGACTGACACTATAAATTCCTATCTTCTTGAAATGTCAATAGAGCAACACTGGAATCTTATTCCCGATTTTTTTTCTTTAATTGCACATACTCTCTTGTTGTTGCCAAGTTTGCATTGGTTACCTTGACGGAATTTTCCGTGGATAAATTCGCCTCTGTTAAGTGGTATACCTAGAGTTGTGACTTCGATTCCCGCCTGGGCAGTAGGAGTTTATTCGGTCGCTCATGAAATAAAAACCATGTTCCCCCCTAACTAGAAAATGGTGATAAACTGTAGATAACATGGCCCAATTTAGTCATAACAGCAAAAAGTGGACGTTAATGAATAATAATGTTTGTTTGGTATAGTTTCAATAATATATATCAACGTTTTTTCGAGCCATTAGTTAGAATATAATTTCTACAATTTAGTCGCATGCTCATAAGCCCAAACTCTTTCTCAAGGGCTTATTTCTATGCAAATTTAGAAAAAAATGTAGTTAAATACATTATCTTACACCATGCAACTATTTAATTCATTGAAATATCTTTTTCTACTTACAGCCTAAAATTGCCTTTGCCTGTAAAGTACAGTTTCAATAATACAAAAAATCACTTCTTTTTTTTTCTGTTTCACAAAATCAATTTCCCCTAATCATTTTGAAGTGATTGCTCAAGGCAGCAAACTGAAAAATGCAAATATCTCGGTTAATATTTAAGATAGAGAATCAATGTATATGGCAATATTTAATAAAAAAAATAGAAATTGCAATAAGATTGGCTCTATACCATTTTTCGATCCAAGATATTTCGAATTTTCGAAATTCCTTCCCCCTCTTATTGTTCCGATTTCAGCCATTAATGAACTTGATCTTTCTTTTTACAAAAAACGATTAAACATCGAGTTTGGAAACGATAAGGCAATAATTGCGTCCGCTAGAGCGGCAGCACACACACACACACACACACACACACACACACATATATATATATATATATATATATATATATATATATACATTTTATTTATTTCATTCCTGAAGTAAGCCTACAGGAAGAGAGTTCATTTACCACACATCCTGTACAACAATTAGTACATATTTATATAATTTTTTTTTAACTATAATAACATAAAATATTTGTACAATAAAATATTATACAACATAGAAAAATAAAATAAAAACAAAAACAAATTTTTGGATTCAATGCTGAATAATTAAATAATTTAACTGTATTTCAGTTTCAAATAATTCAGGAAGTCATATATTTCTTCAGCAAACTGTTTTAATGGTTTATTATGTTTATAAAATATATATAAAATAGTTTTTTCTCAATCAATCAATATATATATATATATAAAATTTTGAACGGGCCTCATTTTAATCATCTCCTAGGTAGGATTGATGGATATTTGAAAAAAAAATTCGAAAATCGCATCATGAGTACAACCTCAATAACTAACATCCCTTAAGGGAAATCTGCTAAAAATAATTTATACCTTATAATATAATTTATTGAAGCCAATTGGAAAATTGTGGAAACCCGCAATACTGACACCACTGGAGAAATGTCGCAATCGACAACTATAATGTTTAAGATTCTAGCTCCACAATCTTGGGAATGAAATACAGTTTAATATATAGGAATTTAATAAGAAAAGAATGTAATATATAGGTCAATTCTACTTAGTGGCACTCTTTAGCACGTTAGCTGCGGAAGTGAAATTGATTCTGCCAACTAATATGTATTCTCCATGGGCCTAAATGTTATCTACAGCGAGCTCATTGCTGGTTAGGTCCCAGGGGTTCTATAATCATCTGTTTTAAATATCAAATAAGAACACATTTGACACTCAACGGAAAGTATTTTAAGTTCTCCTTTTCCGCTTAATTACTTTTATAGCCATTGAAGAATTTATTAGACCCAGGAGGGCAATATACCTTCTTGGTGTGAATAAAAAATATAGACACCGTTTTATGTTCCTTGTCGTTTATTTTATTACGTTTAACTATTCTCTGTTTTGTTAAATTTGATTCTTCTACTTACTGAGACTCTTTCTCTACTTTAATTAAATCCATAGATTGAATTGATTAGTTACGCGGTGTGAAGAAGTTACTCAATTTAATGGAATAGTTGACATTTTAGAAGTGTTTTATCTGTCATATTAAAAAAAAAAATGTTATTTATGAACATTCACATTGTGATACTCGGCTAATTGGGGGAGTTATCTATAGGTTACCACCAATTTATAACAAGGCTGGAATTATATATAATGAGTTCGTGACTAAATAAATTCCTACTGCCCAGGCGAGAATTGAACTTGTCACTCTAGGTTTACCATTAGATGTTGTAACCAATGCCTTAATTTATATAGCTATCATAAGCCCCCTTTTAAATGAAATAAATAACTTTCTTGTTTTTTAATAACGAAAACCATAACAGTAAATACATAGTCATAATCAGTATACATTTAAAAAAACAATATATGTAACATACTATAGTCTAAAATTTTGTCATTCTATTCCATTAGTAGGTATACATTTTTAAAATTTTATTTTTACTTTGTTCTTTTGTTATTTTTGGCTCTTGTTGTTATTAATATTTATTTAATTCCAATTTTTGCTATTACGGCTATTTAAGACGGGCTATCTACAGGTTACCACCATTTCCTAGCCGGGGTGGGGCTTCAGATTTATGAATGTGTGCTGTATTTATATTTTAATTAATTAATATTATTTTCATTACCCTGATGTTTTCATACATATGGTATGCTAATGGTTTAGGGGATCACTGTATTCTATTGCTTCAATGAGAATCTTATTTCTTTTCTCCCTTTTTTTTCTTGGTTTCCTTTTTTGAGTACTACTGACTGAAGAGTGAATCACCGTCTTTCCGGGACTCATTTAAATAAATAATAATATAATAAAAAAAGTCACTAGAAATAATAAATAAATGTATATTAGTATATGTAAATTTACTTTGTACTAGAAACGCTAAAGACGATTTTGAGTTACCTCCGGAGTTAAGTGAAAAGAAAGACTGTATTGCATTGATGGTTATGCAAGCACGAAAATGTTGAGGTCCCTTCGTGACGTCCGTACATATCTTGGCCTAGTAGTCATACGAATACGTTTTTATTCACAGTGAAATAGGTTCAAGGGGGCTACATAAAAAGCAATGCTTCGGCCTGTTTCAAAAATAAAAGAAATTGTGATTTGTGCTAGAAGGGAGATCCGAGTCAATTATAGCTGGGCTCTAATGATGGGGTTGGCACCGAAAGTACATGGTCAAATAAGGCTTACATTCACTTTAAACGTTGGTCATTTAAAATTAATGTGATTCTACTTGGAATGCAGTTTTGAAAGAATGTTAAGACATTTAAAATACTAATAAATTGCCGCACATGAGTAGTGTTACTTTGCCGGTTCCATCACGCATAGCACGGCTATGTGGACCAACATCGCAGCTAACGTTTTAATTCTTTGTTAAAATTTGATTGATTAAAATGATTTTCAGATTTAAATGCTTCCTTCAGTTGGAAAATTACATTAGATGTGACATGTGTCCTGCTCTGATACCCTATTGTGAAGGGTTCTTCGTACTCCAGGTCTCTGTGGACGATCCCCTATAGCCACTGCGGTCCAACTTATGGAAGAAGCCCGGGAGGGCTTTGTAATTATGTGGACCTTATGACTGCTACGAGATGGTAATGGTGACGTGTTGAATAAATATTGCTTAGGGCACTGTTAAGAGCCCCTTTTCAAGTTGTCTATCATTTTCGTACACACTGCTCAAATCTCTACCAACGAAGCAAACCCCTGACAACCAATATTTTGGGGCCAACGTTAACCCCAACACATCGGCCATCGTCCGCTCATGCGCATCTGACCGGATGACAGACGTTCTACTGGCTTGTGAAACCGCCAGAACTCCGAACCTCGAGTAAGGCCAATCAGTTCGTTAGCTGATTCCCTTCAAGTACCCGCCAATCAAATCAGGGCTAACGAACGCTCTGGTTGTCGTTCGTTGACCGATATTTGCACAGTGGCTTGTCCACCTGTGGTAGATGAAGTTGTTGTTAAGGCAAGTTCCACTCTCAATTCAAAGGGGCTCTCTGCGCAGCAATTTGATACAAAATGAATGTATACTCCAATAACTAATACTCATTTTACTAAAGTTTATTGATATTAAATTGAAGTTATTAATTATATTTTTATAATGAGAACACATTTTTGCGGATTAGTATAATCTAACACACGTTTGATAAAATTCAGTTCAGCCGTTTAGGAGTCAAAGGGTAATAAAAAAACAGTCACGAAAGCCGAAGATTGTTGATATCGTTTCAATTCCATGTGAAACGAAAACGTATTTAACATTTTTAGAAGAAATCAATGCACAAAGGTTCCACATATATATATATATTTTTTTTTTTTCTTATTTTTTTTTTCTGCCAAAGCTTTAGTGGCCACTATATTTATTGAATAGCTACTCATCTCAATATTTAAACGTTTAATCTTAATCTGAATGGCTTTTTCATTGATGGTCGAAATTAGACCCGGTTTAAAAAATATCTATTAACATTTATTTTATGCTGATACAGCTAATAGAGGCAGGTTACCATCTCTGTTTAGCCGTGGTGGGGCTAAGGATTTTATTTAAGGAATAGAATAGACTATTGCGCCAGATAAATCCAACAAAAATAATGAAATAACATAATTAAGATTTTTTTAACAAAATACTTTTAAATTTAATGCAATTATATTTTATATAAATGTTGAAACAGTATTGTTTCAAAGAATCCTCTTTGGAAACACTATTGTTTCCAACAATCCATGTTGTCCTACCTCTTGTCAATCTCCACCATTCGTGGCCTACAGTTATCTTGAATGATTCCTTTCAACCTTTCCTTTGCCATACGGTCAAGCGAACACCACCTGCCATCCTGCTGCCGCAGAACTTATCATGCCCACTTCCACTTAATCTAATGTGATCGTTACTGAATAATTATAATTATTGCTTACACGGAATTGAACCCAGCATTCCAGGTTTACAAAGTCACTTAAAATCATTCTTCAAGTCACACAGTGGCTGTTGCCCGGTTGCTTTGCTTCAGGCTACACGAGTCTAATCAGAATGCAATGATATGGTGAAGCTTGGTCTCTGAAAGTACATTTTGCAAAGTAAAGTACGAGTAGAGATCAAGGCTTTATACTGATCCTTATTTTTTCGTCTCTCTACCGTCCAGGATCACGGGAGAAATCACATTTTAGCAGATGCCCGGTAAGGTGTTTATTGTATGATATGTTAGTCCCTGGTGCAATACGTGAGATGTAGGTCTTTGTCTTCAATAGAGGTGGAGCATAACTCGTTCAATTCAAACTTTGTGGCTACCTAGTACTTTAGAAAATTCTTGCTTTTTCCTATTAGGAGGTAAAAATGTTCACACTAAAGACTTCACCATTGAAATAAGGGGAGCGCATTCAATGTCCCTGATTTTTTGTCTTTTTAAATAAAAATTTGAGTGGCAAGAGAGCATATAAATATTCCTTGATGGAGATAACAAAATGCCTGAAGAAGGATCCCTGGTTGTTGGGGTCCAATTTAGTAGAGTCCCTTAGAAATAATGAGCGCTCATAATAATTCGCAGTATAAGCAATTCAAACTTTTTCTTATTACAAAACTAAAATAGTTTTGGTAAAGCCGCCTTATAAAAATGAAGAAAAAGGGTTATAAATTCTACAGTCGTAGGTAAAAGCTAAACGTCGTAAATAAAAATAAAATTAATGAAAATCTAACTAGTCTGTGAATTAATACTGGTATTTTTATTTTTTTATTTTATTTATTTATTTGAGCTTCGCAGCTTTGGCGATGTTGCTCTAAAATAAAACTTAAAAAACAAAAAAAACTCAAATAAAAACAAAACAATACAAAAAAATAACAAAATTAAACAAAACATAAATACGTAGAACATAGAACACAAAAGGAACACAAAACACAAAAGGAACATAGAACTCAAAAGGAACACAAAACATAAAAGGAACATAAAACACAAAACATAAAAGTAACATAGAACACAAAACATAAAAGGGACATAGAACACAAAACACAAAAGGAACACAAAACATAAAACACAAAACATAAAAGTAACATAGAACACAAAACATAAAAGGAACATAAAACACAAAACATAAAAGTAACATAGAACACAAAACATAAAAGGGACATAGAACACAAAACATAAAAGGAACATAGAACACAAAAGGAACACAAAACATAAAAGGAACATAGAACACAAAAGGAACACAAAACATGGAGAATCAAAAAACATAAAAGATCACACTAGACTAAATAAAAACTGTAGATTACTACTACAGTCAACATAATCAAAGATCTACAGCGGAAACGGCATCCACCGATAGTAAATTCCTATTGCCTGACGCAGGAATCAAAACCCACTACCTTTGTTTGCCAAATGTAGTTGGACAATACTTTGACTAGCTTGGCTAACCTGGGTCCTAAATTCCAAATTAGTGATAAGAATTGATATAGGAGCGCGTTTCGGGCCTATATCAATTGATAGAAGAAATTGTTAAAGACTTTATCTGATGCTTCTTCTCCATTGTTTTGCATTCAGGTCTAGGAGAAGTTAAGGAGAAATAAGACTAAGAAAATATTGATTGAGTTTAGTATTGGTTAACATTACTTTTTTACAACAAATGTATTATAAATTTAAGTTGAATGTTCATAAAACAAAGGTACTTTTTTATAAAGGTTTTGATAGTGGTTGCCTTACTAAGACAAATGCTCGGAAGAACTCTTTTTTTACCACTGAGGCAGAAGTGGTTTCCCTTGTAAATGTAAATATTGGATTAACTTTTGAGAAAATCATCCCTTTATTTTCATTACTTAACAGAAATCTTGTGTAATATCTACAATTCTACCAATTAGCCATAGTAGCAAAAAGTGGACGTTAATAAATAATAATATGTATAATAAATTGTACAGTCATTCAGTTTTAATGCCCGTGAAGAAAAAATTGGAAATTGGGCGAATTGAATCGTTTAAATATTTGGTTAACTAAGCTCCTGGCTAATCCCTTTATTTTTTCTTTGTTCTATGTGTGACGCATGGAATGGATATTGGCGAACATTGACAAAATTATTATGGTTCATGTGGCAAAAAATAACGATTGAATCTCCGTTAGCATTCAAGGGATAAATATGAAAAAATTATTTTCAGAGATTATCTATTTGAGATAAAGTCGGATATAACTATTAGCTGGCCGTGTTACCCGTCATAGCGGGTTGAAATAAAACTTATTTCTCTTGGAAATTTATTAAGGTTATTCCATGTATACCCTAATTTCCTTCGAATAGTCGAAAGCCATCAAATAGCGCATGAGGAGTTCTAATGGACCACTAATAAATTCCATTTTTTGACAGGAAGCTGGAGGAGAGAGTTTCGAAATTCATACATCTAAGCAATGTATTAGGACTGAAAAATATATTTTAACCAAATTTGATCATTACGTCTTTATGATAAAATCAATATTAAGAAAGGAATTGAAGTAAAGAATAAAATAGCCAATTTTAACAATATTCATGAGCCCTTAACTCATATGTAAAAGATTTTTCATGGGCGCCAAAGTGTGCCTAAATAAATAGGTATTTTCATAGAATACAAATAATGACCAGGAAGTCAATACGTGGAAATTTATAAAAGTGAATAACGTTTTATGACCAAAATATGTATTCTCTTTTATTATATATCGTGTTTATTAAACATTTGTTCTCTATATGTTTTCGACGAAGTCAATACAAACTAATTTATTGACGAAATTGCATTTTACATCGGAGTAAACCCTCCTCCTAGTAGAAAATTCGGATTTGTCGTGTAGCCTATTTTGTACTTTGGGGTAATTGATTCACAAATACAAAAATCAGTGAAAATCCACTTAGTCCTTTTTAAGTGGTTGAATAACAAACGGTTGGACAGACAGACAAGATTTTCAGTTTTGATACCATTGTCCTTAAAATCGTCAAACGTTAGAGTTTTATTGAAATCGTTATCCATTTTTAAAAATTTAACATCTTCTTTATTAATAATAATAACATATTAACGGTTTGCGTTTGTCAGCTACAAGGAAAATATGTCCTCATTTCAACGTTCTTCCATGTTATGAGACTTCATTTCATTACGAAGCACTACAAATCAGTCTTTCCGTCATCTTTTATTTATTCTTCCTGACTTGCCAATACCCGTTGTTTGGGTTGCGCCTAAACAATTCTGAATGAAGCTTGTCAAGAGGCTGCAAACTGATATTGAAGCTTGTTGTGGAACAACAACCACTTAATCATGAGCCATAGCTTAAAGTGAAGCAAATGCTCGAGTGGATAGCTAATTCAATTTGTGTTTCAATTACTCCGAGTGCACAATCTGCCATTTACTAATAAAGCATTTGTGCGTAGCAGAGTTCCTCGAACAATTACTCAAAATAAAAATACCCCCATGCCCCATCAAACATTTCTGCGCAGAAACTTTCCTTGTTCCATTTACCATTTTTAAGTTTTCAATATTATGAAGGAATGAATCTAACAACAATAAATGAAGACATATTCATTTTTTTTATTTAATATTAATCTCTTTTAAGATTTTATACATTGCAGTTATTATGTATGAAACAGAAATAATTAGGTACTCAATATATATATCCAGACACATAAAAAAATCGTTGTGAGTAATAATTACATGGGGGGGGGGGACGTGCAATAAGGGAAAAATAATGCTGATACGTAAAATGTGTGTAGTGAGTGAATTTCCTATTATATTTATCCCAAACGGTCAAAAAAATAAAAATTGCCAGCGGTAAAACAGATATATATATATATATATATATATATATATATATATATATATATATATATATATATATATATATATATACTGCTCAAAAATGAATAAGGATATTGGCTGTTTTGTGGTCTTTGTGGGGCAGAGCATTTTTTTTTTTAAACTATAAATATCATTAATATTTATTAGGAATTATTGTATTTCCCCCCCCATAAAAAGTAATTTAATTAAGGCCGATTTAATTAAAATTAATAGGACAAGAAAAAATAACCAATATCCCTATTCATTTTTGAGCAGTTTATATATATATTCAAGAATAAACGGTGCTCAGGTTAGCCATATGATTTAAAGCGTCGGCTTTAATCTCACATGGTAAACCTAGAGTGGCGAGTTCGATTCTCGCTTGTGGAATAGGAATTTATTTAGTGACGGAATTCATTAAATAAAATCCTTAGTCCCACCCTGGCTAGGAAAGAGTGGTAATCTGTAGATAAGCCGTCCCAATTCGCCTTAGTTGCAAAAGGTGGACGTAAATATATAATATAGTACAACAACAAACACCAAAACCAGCTGCCCTCCTCCTTGAAGGCTCCCATCAGGGACTGCCTCCTAATCTGCCTACTTGGCTAATATTAAAAAATACCTACTTTTTCATTATTATTTTTAAAACAAGAAATTACATTTAAATTTTGATGGGCCATGGGGAAAGGGGCGTAGCTTTAAGAGGGGCTTTTATTTATATAAATGGTAATTTATTATTTTCGCCGAATGCCTGATGACAGCGGATAAATTCTGGAGGACGTTTGTGAGTAATCCAAGTTCATTTAAAATTTCGGCTCTTCTTTGGGATATTGCACTTGTAGCACCTATCAGCAAACCTTTCACGCTCCATTATTCAATTGTAGTATTTAGTAGTAGTTGAGTATTTTTCCTTGAAATACCCACAACAAGGTTCATAAATCCTCTTCTTTTCCTCGTCTACTTCTGTTGATTGCTTGATATGTTTGTTTCGAACCTTACTCTGAGATCTAGGATAACCTTTGTTTGCAATTCTTTTTATTATTACAATGTCTACTTGTTTCGACGATCCATTAGAGGACGTAACTTCTTCATATACTTCCCAATCTTTGTTGTTTCTTTTTATTTGTTGGGCTATGTCTTTACACATGTATATATATGTATGCATGCATAATTTGAACAGACATTATTTTCATTATGTTCTAGTTACGATTAATTAAAATTTAAGGAATGTTTTGGAAAGTTGCGTCAGTAGTATAACCTCAATGATTTCCTTTAAGGGAAATCTACTAAAATCGTCTTGAAGGACAGTCATTCGTGAGGTCAGCTCCAGTATCTAAGAATTATCCACTAACAGAACTACTAAAACTATGCAAAAAAACTGGGAATCATTTGAGTTCTAATGATAGGTGTATTGCCAAACGAGATAAAATACTGTTACGTTTTTTATTACAAAACCAGTAATAAACGTTGTTTATAAGAGTTCTTTTGGATTGCAAAATTAAACATACCTAAGCTTCACAGTTTTTATCACTGCAAAATCTATTTATCAACAACAACAATATAACAATATTGATGCCTTACAATTGTTTCTATGCACACCTATTCGTAAGCCAGCTATTAAGTGAGTTATTCCTGTTTACTTCCTTCTGTAAACCCATACTTCGAATCGTATATTAACTTAGAAATAGATAATTTATGGTGAGATAAGTTTAGTAATATGTCATACCACCATTTGGGAACTCTGCTTAGTTTCCGCAGCCCCTGCGTGACGGACTTTTTCGGTCATTAAACACGATTGATCTTATACAAATCTCCAGTATGTCGAATAAGTACTGACAAATTTTCAATTCACCTCTTGCCAACCTTCTCCTAAACTTATTTTGATAGTTAACGGAGTTGGATAAGAAAAATTAATGAATAATTATATTCTGAGTTTAAAGATAATAGACATTGCGTTCTGAAATTATTGTAATTAGGGACGGATGCACGCAAGCACAAACACACGAACACTCTGGTTTATTTTAATTCATTATTATTTTATAAAGTTGAATTAAGTTGTGCTCAGGTGAGCCATGTGACTTAAAGCGTTGGCCTTAAATCTTTCATCGGAAACCAAAAATGGAGAATTCGGTTTCCTGCGGGGCAATAGAGATTTATTTAGTGACGAACTGATTAAATAAAGTCCTTATTCCCACGCTGGCTAGAAAATGGTGGTAACCTAGTAGAAACCTGACACAATTAGCTAAGTAGCACAAACTGAACTTTAATAAGTAAAAACGTTTAATGTTTTACTGGTTTTCAATAAAAAAAAATTATATTTTCCTGTATTAATTCGTCAACTAATGTAACCCGTCTAATATGGCTCTTTCTGGAAATGTGTTAGATTCGAGTTTCGGGTTGTGTTGGCTGTAACATATTAAGCGGCTCTTGAAGTTAATTGATTGACGGAATGAAAACCAATTTAATTATAAATGATTATAATTATATATTCTCGTATAATCTAGCATTACTAAGAATTCTACTATAAAAGTTTTCTTTTTTCTTAAATTATTTGGTTAGCATTCTAAAAAAATATATATATAATTCAGTTTAGAATAGAAGTTCTTCTTAACTGGATTTTCTAAAGCTTTCTTCAAAGTTCTATCGATACTACATTAAAAAGGAAGGTCTGCTTAAAATAAAATATCCCAATATATATATATATATTATTTTATAATAACCTTAAAATGAAAATCTCCTCGTACGTCAAATAATTGGGGCATAAATATAGTCACTGATTTCCCACTCCCGTCACGCATTGGCATCCATCTCCAAACGTAGAAGTTCACTGAGAACATTATTTGGCATTTGGGATTCAGATAAAGTGTATCATTATTTAACAGCTTTTTTATTTATTTATTTTTAATATGACATGAGTAGGAGTGGGGGTTTACTGAAGACTGAATACAAAAAAATGCAAATAACTCCGTTAATACTAAAGTTAGAGAATAAATGTATGTAACAATATTTGTATTACATTATATTTGGAATATGATTGGTTTTATACAATTTTTAGATCCGACGTGTAAAAACGGAGTTATTTCGAAATTCTTATAACCCCCCCCCCTCCCACTGATTCGATTTCATCCATTAACAAACTAGACCTTTAGTTTTATTTGAAACGCTTATCTATCGAGTTTGGTTGCAATCAAATAAGAATTGCTACAGCTAGAGCGAAAAATCGTGATCATGAGTACGACCTCAATATTTGATTTCTCTTAAGAGAAAAAGTAAAAAAAAACCCAGGTAGAGTTCGAGTTAGAGAAACGCGTAAGAAAATAAATACAAGGGTATTAACCGTTTAAAATTTGAAGATATACATTTTTTTTATTGTGCAGGTAGAGGGTAAATGGCCACAATTCCACAGTAACTACTTTTGGGGAGAGAGAGAGAGAAAAAAAACGCCCAATTCTTCAGAATTGGACGTTTTTTTTTTTTCAAGTAAATATTCTTCACTTCCAACAAACACTGCCGTGCAACTACTTTTCATTGAAGAGATTCTGTCCGAAGGCCCGTCAGACCAACATCTAAGAGGCTCGAGCACTGACGATGATACACTGCCTTCAAATCGCTCTGTCCATTCAATAAAAAGTTGTTACTGTGGAAGTTTGGCCATTTTCCCTCTACTTGCATTATAATTACTTCCGATTTACGATTTTTTTATTAAATGGGTAGATTATTATTTTTTCCTAAAAATATTTTCCTCTGCTTCTTTCTGTATCAACGGGCCTAGTCTTAAGAACACAATGATACATTTAAAATTTTCAGAGTTTGGCAATGATACAAAAATTGTGGCCTCAAGATCATAAATAGGAAAATTAACAAATTGAAAAACTATACACACATAATCAATATATATATATATATATATATATATATATACTAGCATAGATACCCGGCTTCGCCCGGGAATTCATTTGAGGCTGAATGGTGATGGTATGGTTTTGGCAAGGCTTTACCTTGCAAAATATTTTGACATTTACCCGTCTCAGTGTTTAGGGTTAATACCCGTCGTTTCTGTGGATTTGTTAATAATAAAATTAATTTTTTATGCAAGACTTCACTGCCCTCCATATTGTCATAGTTCCCGTTTCCTCTGCATTATGCATAGATTTGAATTATTAAGGACAAAATATTAATATACATTTGAATTAATTTTTCTAGGTGAGGTACCTGGTAGTTCATATTGAAAAGAATTGTAGAGCAAATTTCTCTAAAAAACAAAATAAACAACTTGTTTTATGTGCATGTTTGCCGAAACCCCAATTGGAAAAGAAATGTCACTATTTTTAATTTCAGGCCACCCTTATAACCCCCACTCCTGCCCGTCCCTAGAAATGTTGGTATGGCTTATTATAAGGAAAGCGTTAGTGCTAATACACATACCGAGTGATTTATTTAGTTCGGTTGAGTCTTTTGTGCCAAATAAAATTGTTGACTCCCGCTATAATTTTAGCGTATAACGCCTTTATAGTACGGTATATGACAAAATTTACTCCAAATAACAAAATAAACAACTTTTGTTATGTGCATATATGACGAAAACCAATAGTAAAAGAAATATCGCTATTTTTAATTTAAGGCCTCCATTATAACACCCAATCCTGTTCGTCTGTGATTAAATTAATATAGCCTAAAGTCTAAGTTCAGTTAGTAGTAATATACATACCAAGTTTCATCAAATTCGGTTCAGCCATTTATGCGTGAAAAGGTAACAAACAAACAAATAAACAAACAAACACACATAAAAGAAACAAAATGCAGTACTGGTGTCTATGACATGTGAAACGAAAAGTTATCGTGAAATTTCGCGAAAAAAATCAATGTACAGAGAGAAGTTACAATTTTATATATATATATATATATATATATATATATATATATATATATATATATATATAAAATTTACACTTTATTACAAGTACACGTGTACTTTTAATAAGTGCATGAAGGAGAAATATTGTTTCCAAAAATGTTGACCCTTTGCCTACTAGTATATATATATATATATATATATATATATATATATATATATATATATATATATATATATATATTTATATTTATATATATATGTATATATATGTATATATATATATATATATATATATATATATATATATATATATTGTAAATACCAATTATATTATACCTCGTCTATGAATTTATTGCATTAAAATGTAGCCCTTCTTGTGTCCAGACTGAAAGTTTTGAGATGATGACTTCTAGATTAATTTACATCAAGTTCTAAAACAAGCCCCCCTGGGAAACAACAGGTGATAATTAGAGACCTTTCAAGCCTTGAGATGTTCCAGCCTGAAAGGGCACAGAGGCAATTTGAATTATCAATGGGTCACGACATTTTAGAATAAAACCGACTGTTTATGAGAAAATAATAATGGTCTTTGCTAGAGAACTAATGAAAAACGCCTGGTCTATCTTTTTTTAGCAAATTCGACATAATCGGCAAAGTCACTTCATTTAATAACTAAAAGTTTTGAACTTAAAAGTACGAGATCATTCAGTTTGAAGTACTTAAATTGCAGAAGAGCACTGGACTTTTTTTTTGGAAAATTTTATGACGAATGATGGCGTGCTTTTTGTTCAAATTTTGTCTCTCCTGTGAGACACAGTGTTTTCTTATAAAAAATAGATTTTTGGATAATTATATACTAACAATTAAACTGTTTAGTTCCAGTGAACATTCAAAGTAACCATTTTCAACATAGCTATTTCCGGGTCCCTTTAGTTAATATTTTCAAATTGATTGAATTTCACTTTGATATTATTCCGGTCAACTGAACAGGACTATTTACTATTAAATAAATCAATTGTGTTCCAATAAATATGGTGAAAACAGTTATTTTCCACTGACTCCAGCAAATTAATATGGACAATTGGATCTAAAATATTTTATTACACTTCCTTTTTCAGTATAGTTCAGAATCTTTTGATATTTCTCTATGTATATTTATAGCTAAACATATTAAATGATTAATGGTCTTGTATTTATTTTCTTATAAGTTTCCCTAACGCGAACTCTACCTGAGTTTTTTAGCAGACTTCCCTTGAGGGAAATCAGCTATTGAGGTCATACTCATGACGCGATTTTCCCCTCTAGCGGTCGCAATTCTTATTTGATCGCAACCAAACTCGATATATAAGCGTTTAATACAAAACTAAAGGTCGAGTTCGTTAATGGCTGAAATCGAACTAGTGGGAGAGTGGAGGGGGTTTAGAGGAATTTCGAAATATCTCCGTTATTACATGTCGGATCGAAAAATAGTATAAAGACAATCTTATTCCAAATACAATATACTATAAATAATGTTATATACATTTATTCTCTATCTTTAGTATTAACGGATATATTTGCATTTTTTAGTATTCGGCCTTCTGTAAACCCCCACTCCTACTCATGTCATATGAAAAATAAGCTGTCATGTTATGTAACAATTTATTTGAATACCGAGTACCAAATTATGTTCTCGTTGAACTTTTACGTTTTGATTATTATTATTTATTTATTAACGTCCACTTTTTGCAACTTAGGCTAATCGGGACGGGTTATCTACAGGTTACCACCCTTTTCTAGCCAGGGTGGGATTTTAGGACGTTATTTAATGAATTTCGTCACTAAATAATTTCCCTTGCCCAGGCGAGAATCGAACTCGCCACTCTAGGTTTACCATGTGAGATAAAGGTCAACGCTTTAACTCGCATGGCTAACCTGAGCCCCAGTGTCATGACCCTGGCTACATGTAGCCAAAGATAATCAATTACGTTTTGAGATAAATGCAAATACGTGGAAAATGACTGTATATGTTTATGCACCAATTAATTATCTGAGCTAAGAGGAGATTTTCATTTGAAGATAATTCTAAAATAGAATAAAATGAAATATGAGCAATTTCAGGATTCGTGGAGAATCTACTTAGTTTATGAAACCAGGGGAATTGGACTTTTATCGATTCGACGCGTTCCTTCAAAGGGTAGTTGTATTTATATATAATTGCTGTGATATTTACTGTGTCCATCCATAATAATTGTAAATAACTTGATGTATACTAGATTTGAATATGGTTATTCGATGCTGCTACACAGACGCTTAACTTAATGGTTCATAAATTAATTAAAGGTCTCGATTTAATTTAAACATCTGTTAATTAGAGAAATGCTTCAAAGGAATGGCGCAGACTCGTTTGCTAGACATATATATTAAATTGAGTATCTTGTCCATCCCTAGAGCTCTCTCTAAATGCAGCTTTACACACTGTTATTTTTAGAAATAGCACGGCTTGTTTATTTATTGTAGAGTCCAATTTACAACAAATTGGTTTGGCAATTACCGCCAATTGTTTATGTATTAAATTAACCAATTGTAAATAATATAACAAACGTAAAATTTTTATTGCTTTTAATGAGACTTTTTTTCAATTTATAAAACTAAAGCAACGTAAACAATTGTAAAACTTGCAACTTTTAAGGATTTTGAAGTCTATGATACCGTGTAAACCAAGGATAGAGTAGTGGAGCTCTGAATTTTTCATTAAAGGTAAATTCAATACAGTTTACATAAATAAATATTTGTCAACATTTCAGACGAGATAACATTATTACTTCTCCTGCTCTTCAAGGAAGTATTAATTTCTAGCATTGTTTGTTAGAAGTTTTCTTTCTCCACTTCACCAGTATCTACATGTCTCTTTCGGATTACCATCACATTCCCGTTAATGTTATACTGAAGGCGTTTTAGGTGTTTTAATTATGGACAAGATAAAACGAATTTTCTTGTGAGTCGTAGCTCGTTAGCGCACAAATGCTTTGGCTTTAATATCTCTTTGTCTTCCTCTGTCATTCTTTCTGATTTTGAAGACAGCAGACAATTTCAGAAAACGGTGAGCAGCTGATATTTTGTGGAATGAGAAAAGATACAGATTTTGGGGAATGAGATGAGATAAACATTTTGGGGATTGAATGCAGCTTACATTTTGGAGAATGAGGACAGCTAGAAATTTAGAGGAATAAGGGCAGCTGAAAACTTAGGGAAATCAGAGGACTGAGAACTTTGGGGAATTAGGAAAGCTGAAAATGTTGGTGCAAGAAGGTAGTTAAAAGAATTAGGGGAATAGGAACGAAATAGAAAAATAGGTTGATAAGATTGATATCCTAGAGCATTTGCTGAGTACTTGTTTACCTGTGACAGGAAACTTAAGACTTTTGAAAGCAAATCCAGGAAAATTTCCGCTGGCCACCATAAACTGGTATTACGCCTTTGTAGAACAATGCCTTGCTGTATCAATCTAAATAGATTAGCCCTGGTAGGGAGAAGTAGAAGAGGAGGATCGCCTGACTAACGCAGTGGGCAATTGGTCATAATCTGGTCCATTAACAAAGACGGACTGCAATGGGCGATCATGCTCAAAGTGCTCCAGAATTGGATAACGTAAGCTTGCGAGTTAGTAGTTGCAGTATGAGGAATAAGATGAAAGTAAAAGCCCGTCGCTTAAGTTAAGCGAATTTCTCCGTGAAGGCACTACTAGGGCTGCTGACCTCATCTCGCCACACATTCTTCATTTCCAAATACACGTCATGAGTAGAAGTCGGCGGTCAATAAAATCTTAATTGATTACGTAGTCACACAACGTAATTGGACGTACCTCCAAAGATGTTGATAACAATCTTAGGTATTTGAGCTTGGATTAAAATGTTTCCATGCTTCTTTTTTAAGTCAGATGACTAAAAAATTGGGTGTTTACTGAAGGCTGAAACTTTGTAATATTCCAAATTGGTTAATATACCCCTCCTCCCACTGGTCGGATTTCAGCCGTTAACAAACTTGATCTTTAGTTTCGTATAAAATGTTTAATTGTCGAATTTGGTAACGATTAAATAAAAATTGCGACCGTTAGAGCAATAACAGATTATATATATATATATATATATATATATATATATATATATATATATATAGTATAATAACAATAATAGTTAATATAGTCATAGTAACGGGGATACTTTGAACTTTAAAATTTTCTTATCCTCTGTCCAATTTCAGCTCTGACCAAACTAACTTCAGGTAACGATCAAACAAGAAAATACAATTCCAGGTCCGTTGAAAATTACATATATACATATACAACATATGTAATTTTCAACGGACCTCGTTTTCGTCATTTACTAGATAGGATCGATGGACATTTGAAGAAATGATTAAAATTACGCCATGAGTGCACCTAAATAACTGATTTTTAGCAAATTTCCCCTAAGGGAAATCAGGTATTGAGATAGCACTCATGACGGGATTTTCGAAATATTTCTTCCACTCTACATCGATCCTGCCCAGGAGATGACGAAAATGAGATCTGTTTAAAATTTTATATATATATATATATATATTTGTCTGTTAACGCTCTAGCGGTCGCAATTTTTGTTTGATCGTTACCACACTCGAAATTTCATCGTTTTATGTAAAAAGAAAGATCAAGTTCGTTAATGGCTGAAATCGGACCAGTGGGAGGGGGGGGGGTTTAGAGGGGGTATTTTTGAAAATCCGAAATATCTCCGTTATGCGTCGGATAGAAAAATTGTATAGAATCAGTCTTATTGCAAATGAAAGTTACTATAAATATTGCTCTATACATTTATTGTGTATCTTGAATATTAACCGAGATATTTGCATTTGTATTATTTGTGTGGTCTGCAGAAGTCGGCTATATTTCTGACTTTCCGCCGAAAGCTAGTTCGGCCGTTTCCGTAACTGTTCGTCCCTCATGAATTGGTTTAGAGATTCGCTACTACTACTGTTATTAGTAGGCAGATTTCTCTATTGTATAACTTCACGTTGGAAATCTGCTTAGTTTACGCAGCCCCTGCGTGACGGACTTTATTTTTAGGTTCGAACGGGAATGGAGGTTATAAGGAAGGCCTGAATAAAAAATTCGCGATATTTCATTTACTATTTTTTTTTTTTTTAGGCAAATTGCACATAACAAAAGTTGTTTTCTGTGTTATTAAAAGTAGCTTTTGTTTTAAAAATAATGTTATTAAATTTAATATCCTAATCGCTTGATATATCATGCAGGACAACGTCTGGCCTGCTAGTGTATATATATATATATATATATATATATATATAATATAATTTTGAACGGAACACGTTTTAGTCATTTACTAGATAGGATCGATGGACATTTAATGAAATGTTTTTCTAAAATCACGCCATGAGTGCAATATTTGATTTTTTTGAAGACAATATGCTAAAAGGACAGCGTCGCCCAATTGTATCACGAGAAGTGTACACTTTTCCTTTAACGTTGGAGAAAGTGACAACACCATTAGGCAGTATTTGCTAGTTAGCTGTATATGAGCTGATAGGAGATGGCTGGAAGATGAGCGTTGATGGTAAGCAATCGATTCTTGATTGGATGAACGCTGCCTTCCCGAAGGTCAGCCCTGCCTAATTAGAACTATCTAACCAATGGCAATTCATCGCCAGGCTTATTAGTCCTCTTCTATTAACATCGGCCTTCATGCCTCTCGCAATACATCATGTAATTACTCTCAAATATACCATGTTGCAGTGTTATTAAATAATGTCACATTCTCAGAAATCTCGATTTGTTATTTCCTGAATTTACTCACTTTTTTTCTTATTCCTTACTTATTTATCGATTAGTTTGTACAAGATACATCCTTAAGCGCAATATCAGGAAAGAATTAGAAAATAACCAGTAATTTCGGTTTGAGATTTGTTTTTTATAATTCTTTTCCAAGAGCTTACTTAGGTTACGTCAGGTGTTTGTATCCATACAACCTGAAAACAATTATCGATACCCGCTGTAGAAAAGGAAGTTCATATAGTGATTTCATCACATAAAATTACCAGAGGCCCAAGAGGTTTAATTTCAAAGAAAAAATAAATTTAAAAAAAATTACTATTATAAAGTACCGTTTCCTAGAGTTACTTGAGTAATTTAAGTGAAGGAGAAACGACAGAAGGTAAATCAATATAACACGTGAAATATGTCCACTACTCTATTTTCTTTTACATGTTTCGCGTCCTCTGTGACGCCTTTTCAGGAGTAATACACTATTATGAAAAGATTCGACCTTACCACTTCGGTGGTTACGTCGAGACTAACAAAATTATGAACAGTCTAAAAATCGATTACCTAAAAAGTTTCGAGTTAGGAAAAATATGATATATATATATATATATATATATGCACATATATATATATATATATATATATATATATATATTTAAGTTTTAATCAACCGCCCACTTGTACTCATGTTACATAAAAAAAGCTCTGTTATATAATAAACCACAGTATTCGAAGCTTAAATATCACATATTGTTTTCAAGAGACCTTTATTATACGAGATACATGTAAATATGTTCCGGTGACCTCCTCCCCCCTGTCTTAAGTTCTTGGACGACACAATTTGATCGATTGAGATAAAAATCATTCTGATTCATTATGAAATACAGTACTAGATATAGTAATTGGGTTTCAATAAAATTAATATGTTAATTTCTGATATATTTCACCAATTGTTTTTCTTTACGAGGAAAGGTTGGTAGACAACAATGTTTCTTTACATTTTAGACGCTTCCCCTCGAAAATTGACCGTTTTTTATTAACGTTTGTATTTATTCACTTAATATTCACGGTGGTGTGTTACCAGTATGTAGATGCATCTATTGTTAAACTCTACGAGGGAAATCTGCTTAGTTTACGCAGCACGGACTTTTCATCCATAGACTTTCAGCCATTACACCTTCCTCGGAGATTGAATTGAGGCCCCATTTCCGATAATTTAACTGTTAAAGATATACTGTAATTGAGAGTTATCCAAGGAAGTATATACGATTTGAAGGAAATCGATTTAGAAGTAGGAGTCGTTATTTATGCACATAGGCCTTGATCAAAATCGTGTTTTGGCTAGGCGAATAAAAGTTGACCCTATATTTGTCCTTTGTGCTATGATATTTCAGCAATGAATTTTGAATCTTTGTGACCCAACATCTTGGAATTGTTATAGGGGCATGTAAGGATTGAGTAGACATCGTTCAAACATATATTACTATTCATAACTTGTATGAATCATGACCTGTTATGGAAAACTTCAGATGAGGTGTGGCCATTAATGTGAATACTTCGAATATGCATTATCTCGTTATAGTGCCACATTTTTTTTTTAATTGGATGGGCAACTCTGCAACTGAAGCAATCTCCTCTTGAGAAAATGTCAAAGAAATATTGTTTTGTATCTATATATTATAGTGTTGCCTTGACTTCTACTACACTGGTAAACATGGAAAATAATAATTTACTGAGATGCTTGGCGATGGAGGAACCAATTGGTCATGTTCAATAAAAAGCCTTGTCTTCTACAAAGTGCTCTAATATGCAGAGTGCACTTTCAGATACGAAGCTTTATCATCAGAGCTCGCTGATAAAACTAAAACCTTAACAATAACAATCATATCATGGACAACAGAATGGAAAGTAGTAAAATAACAATAAAGAATACATAAATGTCTAGGATAAAAAGAAGTGAAATTAAAAATAGTAGTCAACCAACGACTATAGAAAAAACTATATTTGTATGTTACCGCTATAGCAATTTGTCACAATTTTTGTTTAATCGTTACCAAACTCTCTCTCTCTCTCTCTCTCTCTCTCTCTCTCTCTCTCTCTCTCTCTCTCTATATATATATATATATATATATATATATATATATATATATATATATAGCGTTTTATATTAAAAGAAATTTCATGTTTGTTAACGGCTAAAATCGGACTGTGAGGATGAGGGTTTAGAAGGGAGGAATTTCGAAAATTCGAAATATCTTTCGGATCGAAAACGAGTATATAACCAATATTATTGCAAATGTAATTTCCTATTAATGTCTGTTATTATAAAATTTTCTCTATCATGAATATTAACCGAGTCAAATTTACAATAAGCTGTTATATTATGAAGCACTTTCTTTGAAGTCTAAATGACAAATATTGTTCTCATTGAGCTTTTATGTTTTGAGATAAATGCAAATACGTGACGTAGGTGGGAAATCTTCTGAGTTAACTCAGCATCTGCGAGATAGGACATTTAAATTTATATAATGCTCTTGTGTTTTTAACTTTTTATCTTTTTGACATATTTCATATCTTTTTTCGTTTTTCTCTTAGAAATGTATGTATTTTTAATTCTAATTTTGACTGTGTTCTACACTGTTGACCATGCTACGATTGTTATGAAGGTTTTTGGTTTTATCAACAGGCAATGATGATGGAGCTTGGTCTCAGAATGTGCACTTTGCACGTATTTGTAGAGGGCAAAGCTTTTTATTAATCCTGATAATATTTTCCATTATTTCAATGGCAAAAACAGAATTGTAAGAGGTAAGTATATTTCTGAAACATACAAAACACACCACCCCACCAGGTGCATCAAGTGATCGTATTGTTTATGCTGTTGTTATAATTTATTATTTTGATGAACATTAATTACTGTTTGGATTGCCACAAATTTGATTTGTGGAAAAATTTATAAGAATGACCGTCTCGTAGTGTGTACAAAGTGCTGGAATGAAACGCAGGTGGTATTTGTAAAAAGTTTAGCTCTCTCCATTTTAGTCAACTCGTAATAGGATTGATGGACATTTGAAGAAGTGTTTCAATCACTCGAGGCCTTAATGAGACAATTTCGTCACTTTCTCATTCAAAATGATTCATCATGATTTTTTGGTTAACGCGGAGGCTATAAATGTATTCCAAATAGGTCAAGTTTAGAATTATTTTTCCTTGCAAAAATAAGAGTATAGTTAAGCATAGTATATTCCTCTGAGGAGATTTCAGGTTAAAAATCGGCAATTGACTTTAAATATATCTTACTGCCATTTGAAAGCAAAGATTTGTACATTTTTTTTTACATTTCGTTTAAATGAATATTATACATGTTTTCAGCAGCAAATTAAGGCTGGCTATATTATTGTGATATGAATGCTGAATGTAGGATCATTTGTATTATGATATTCATGTACCATTAACATATATTTATATTTCTTTGGCGTGAGATGGGAATGTGTGTGCTTTGTTTCATAACGAGTCATTTATTGCTTTAATGAATAGTTGTTAAATAATAATAAAAACGAGTTTATAATCAATATTACAGACACGATGAAATAGCGACAAATAAAATACTATATACATATATAAGTTTTTTATTGTTTTTTCCCCGATGAGCAGTCCTCTTCTCTAGATATTATTGGATCCTATCCAAATATTTCAAGTGCTAAGGCTATGGAGCAACATTCCAGTCATGAAATATTATTTTTTATTTACGAGATTGATATTTCAAGATGTCATGCCTTATTTGTCCACGTGGATTTAATATGTTGTTTCTTGTTTTATTTCACATCATAGCCATTTTATATTCATAGTAAATAAATCTGCTATTACCCTTTTAAATGCTTCACCTCGCATTATATTGAAGAACAAATATCATTGATCAGTTTAAAAAAAAAAACCCGGAAAAATACGAAAATTGAAAATTCTTTTTATTTTATAAATTAACCCAATTACAAAAAAAAATACTAGTTGAAATAGTAACGGATAAAAATGGGGCAAGAATCGTTTAATTATTGTATATTCAAATGTAATCTGATAGTGACAGGAAAAATAAAAAAAACATATTTGCAAGGTATAGATAAAATATAACGGGAATACCCAGAAATAATAAGGAAATGCTATACTAAATTAAAAGATACTCTGAATGTTAGGTATTCAAAATATAATACAAGATAAATTGTAAAATTCACCAAAATATTAACGTTAAGAATTAATATTGTATTTCTTCTTTGTGGACATCTGTCAACTGAAAGCAGAAAATCAGTTTTGGCTTTTTGGAACGATTAAGTAATTACAAACAAAAATATGGCACATAAAAACTGAGAAATAAATATCGTGATTAAAAACTACTTTCATGCAAACACACAAATAAAATCTATGTCTTATACAGAATCAAAATGACTTACAAAACATACATTTTTCAGAACTTCAAGTAAATGTCTTCAACCAAGGGTGTCCCTGTTGTCAAGGCTCACAGTAACTTTATAAAAATGTCATGTTTAACAATATTATAAAAATAATATCATGTTTTATTAGGTTGTTCACTGTGAGTTTTGACTTATAGTATATTATATAAATAAAATTTAATAAAAGTGTATGAGACAGTAAATTATTGTATACTTCTTAAAACTTTTTTTTTTGTCCAAATTATCTTTGTGTGTTTGACTTTGTATGAATGTTTGACTTTTAAAAGGTTATGCTCGTGACCGCTACAATATAAATTAAGCAAGTCATATTTGAATCATTTTCTCATCAACTACACCTATTTAACCACGAGTGGATGTAATTGGAATCCACAAGCCATTGTGTATGCGTGTTCCGTAGTTTTGCATATGATTTACAAATGTTATTAACAGGTGGCCATAAGGAAAGATCAGTGCATTATCCTTAGTGCGACCTTCGCGAGTGTGAGCTCAGGCAAATAATAATTACGTTCAATGTCTTGGTGATTTATAACTATGTTCTAGGGGTTTAAATGATGGTGAGAGTCATTGCAACATTGTCCCATTGAAAATTACTTCAGTTAGTCTAGCTAAAAGTACTAGGGGTTACCTATACTTTGCGGTATTATTATAGGACAATATTGCCACCTTAGAAAACTCAAGTTTCACAATAAAAATTAAAGATTTTAATTTTAGGTATTTGTTGACTAGTTTATAAATTTATTTGACGAACCAATGTATTAATCGCAATTAAATATTAAATACAATTTAATTGTTTTTAGCAATTTTAAATGATTATGCAATGCTATGATTTGTTCGTTTTAGCTTAAGGGAAATCAGCTGTTGAGTTTGTATTCATGACACGATTTTCGAAAAAAGTTCCTCAAATGTCCACCGATCCTACCTAGGAGATGATGCTGCTGGAGGCATTGTATTGAGTGGGAATATCTTTGGAAGCTTATTAGATTTGATTTTGATTCAGAAAAGTCTTGTTTTTTGTTATATTATGAAGCGCTTTTTGAAGGAGTATATCAAATATGTTGGCACTGACGTTTTCTTCTTTGTTAAAACTGCAAATCCTTGATTACTGGAAATCTGTTTAGTTGACGTCCTCAAAGTATGTTTATATTTAACAATCAAGTATATGAAACTGTATATAGTACACTTCATATATATTAAAATATATTAACATAAAGTGAAGTGCTGGACATAATGCAGCTAATACATTAGGAGCGTTCGCACCCATAGCGTAAATTATTGAGCTTAAATATAGCACGGAGTATATGAACCACTGGACTGTCCAAAAAGAAGAAGAAAATTGGGGAAGTTCATGGTTCGTATTTTTTTTAAATATCTGGACATACTGAAACTTAAGGGATAGCATGGAAAAGGATGTAAAACCTTAATGGTCGAAGGGACCAGACACTTCACTGCCCATCAAAAATCTTTTCATTTTAAAAAGGCTCTCGAAGAAGGCGGAAGTGGGTATAGAAAAATACTTGGACAAAATGGAAAGATATATGAAAGTCCCTGTATATATTTACAGAACGGTCATCGAACCATGAATGACTGTAAAAATGGGACTCTGACCAAGAAAAATCAAACATCTTGAGACTGGTTTGAGTAAAGAAGTTATTTTGAGTTGTTAAAGAGCAGCGCCGATTCAGGATCAGAAGCCGAGCTAATGAATTTGTATAGCGAACCTGATTTCAACTGAGGACAGAAGTCTGCCGTGGTCTCACACCAACTGATTAGCATATATAGTGGCCAACAAGCCAATACAATCAGTATTTATGTTATTGGCCTTCTCTCCGTAGTAGTACATTGCCAAACCAGAATCATATGATGCAGATAGAACTGCTCTTAAAAGGAAAGATTCTCGGCAACTCACTTAAAAAAGGAGTGATTAAAAATTCATTGACAAAAATGTAGTAGAAATTATTTTATTTCTTCATTGTTACACTATTAACTTTAGTGGTTTAGGGCGGAGAAAAATGGCTCATTTTCTGACTATGAACACTACTGATCTCACCAAATATATTCTCCATTTCTCCATTTCAGTAAATATCCGATGAGTAGAAGTGGGGGTTATTTAAGATTGAAAACACGGAAGTGCAAATAACTAGCTTAATATTCGAGTTACGAAACATGTATATAAAAAAAAAAAATAAAACGTTTTTACAGCATCAGTAATTTAACAAGATTGGTTCTATAGCGTTTATCGATCCGACTCAAATAACGTAGTTATTTTGAATATTCAAATTCCCCCTCCTTCTAAAACCCTACTGGCCCGATTTCAGCCATTAACGAGTATGTAGTTTAGTACTGCATAAAAAGGTATGCTACAGATTAAATTTACATTTTCGAGTCAAGAAAAAAATATTGTAATTCTTGACGTTATTGCATGACTCCCATCTAGTAAAGCTCAGTTGAAAACAATATTTGATTTTTAGGCTTAGAATATATTGGTTTCTGGCTCACAATATATTTGCTTAGAAAAAATAGTTAAAGTGCGATGACTAAAAGGGGGGTGGATTATAGAAGGTTATCAATAAAAAAAAGGGCAAATATGTCGGATGACATGATAGACAATAACGTATACAGAAAATTAAATTTGCAACACGATTGGTCATATATAAATCAGTGAAAACCAACAGTGCAAATTTTATTGTATATTGTGTTAGGGTGACTTGAATTATCTAAGCATGTTACAGTTAAGGAAAATTTATTAGTGTAAGGAGTATATGTGGTGTTTGTGATTGGCGTTTTCCAAAACTTGTATCTAATGTTTATCGGTCCTACATAATAGATGACAAAAATGGAGTTTGTTCAAATATCTACTCCTTGTTGGTCTGTTTATGTCGGAATATTTATTTTATTAATTAAACAAACACCATAAATTATTCCATATATCAAAAGGTGGGATTCCCTTATGATCCAACCTGGCTAGAAGAGATGAGAGTTTATAGGGGGGCTGTGATATGTAAAATTGTAAATATTTGTAACATTGTAGAGCATACATTTAATGTAAGTAATCTTTGTGATAAAGGTACTTTTTTCTTTCATTGGGTTTTATTTTTAGGATATTTTTCTTAATTAAAATCAAGCTAGTGAGACTGTTCTTAAGGCGCGTTGTTTGATAACTAGCTACAGATGTACATCAACCAACCTAGAGGGCAAGGATGTGGTCCATTCATATTTACATGCACACTCACACAAGATAGATAAATATATACAGATGTATTAGCAGATTTCCCTTGAGGGAAATGAACTATTGAGGTTGTACTCATGATGCGATTTTCGAAAAATTTTTAAATGTCCATCGCTTCTGCCTGAAGATAACGAAAATGAGGTCCGTTCAAAATTTTATATATATATATATATATATATATATATATATATATATATATATATGTAAACTCTCTATTAGTCCCCATTTGTATTTGTTTTTTATTTATTTATTTATTTATTAACGTCCTCTTTTTGCAACTTAGGCTAATCGGGACGGGTTATCTACAGGTTACCACCCTTTTCTAGGTTAGGGTGGGATTTTAGGATGTTATTTGTTTTTTGATCGTTACGAAAATCAATATTTAAACATGTTATGCGAGGCTAAATACGATTCACGTTAATGGCTGTGAAGTTGTACACGATGTGTGGGCTTAGGTATCGGGTAAAATAAGAAATTTCGCCTACTATCTCCACACATTAATATTATACAAATCTTCAATATACTTTTCCAGAATGTGAGAGATTCTTTATGTTGCAACTCCATGTCAGATTTTTCTTTGTAGCCACATTATTTTTTCATTAACAACAATCTTCATGGAAAATTCATACGCTATCTCGTAGTGGTATGCCTTGAAGAAGTCTTATTGGCTGAATCAGAGAACACACACCCTCCCCCTCTTCTGGGCCTTCCTCGCTACCTGCTGGCATGATATTGGGGGAAGAGGTTATTACACCTCCAGCTTTAGACCTGCACACATCGCGTAGTCAGAAAGTGCTCTCTTTCCTTCGACTCGCTGCACCTCCAACTGCTCTCTTGCCACCTTCTACCACTGACGATAGCCTGATGACAGATTTAGGGCTGTTCTTAAGAGAAAAATAGAAAGCTGACTGAGTCTGCGTTATCCAGGAACATGGAAAACCCGTTAGTTAATGCAGGACGGAGTTATTTGATTAATCAATTAAGCAGAGTGAATTGCATATAGAACTGAAACTAGGATATGCTTTGATAACATAATAATTATTATTCAGGCCGTTTTGATTGAATATGTAACTACGAGAACACGGAGGGAGCAGAGAGTGGTTGCCTCCATTCAATCAGAGGCCACAAAGGGATACGGATGAAGGGAAAACAAGCTCGCCTCTTGAAATCAGCCATAATTTCCTTGTCTGAGTATGGCCCTGTTTCAACCCCCTGTGAGCAGCTCGCAGAGGACCGATCCCGGCTAGAGGCGAGTGTTTACCCTCAACGAATATTCATTCCCTACCTGCAAAATCAACACAGGCCCATCCGTTTCCTCTCCCTACTTCCAGTCCATTATGGAAGTTAATGCTTTCCCTTTCAAGCTTATGTCACTCAATATATGTGTGCCGGAAAAGATGAATATGGAAAAGAAAAAGAAACGAGCAAAGGGCGAAAGTAAGCCCCCCTTATTTATTGAGTCGCTGTAGCAGGTGGAATCTAGGGTTCGGAGTAAGTTAGGCGTTGGTCGTAATCTCACATGGTAAACCTAGAGTGGCAAATTCGATTCCCGCTTGGAGAATAGGAATTTATAAGTGACGAAATCATTAAATAAAATCCTCAGTCCCACTGGCTTTAAAAAAATAGTAACCAGTAGTTAACCCGTCCGAATTAGATAGAATAGCATAAACTGGACTCAAATAAATAACATAACATTTTGGTCATACGTTGATACAATTAATATTAGAAAACATCTGTTTTATGGTACCTACTATATTATTTGTATTCGTTTTGTTACTTTATTACAACTAATAATTTGTATATTAATACAAGTGGTATTTTTGATCTCTGCGACCAAATATTACTGCTAAATACTCCTAATACTATGGAATGCATATTCTTAATGTAACAAAGCATTTTTCTTCTTCTTCTATTTTTATTTATGATTTATTTTTTTACTTACTTCTTATTTCATTAATTGCTCAGGTTTCTCTAAAGGAAAGTGTTTTATTTTATGGGTACGTAAAATATTCATTACATTACGTGTAATTGTAATTTGTACAATTAACAAATTCCTATTTATAAATGTAAAATATTTTTCATTAAATAGTACACAAATAAAATATTTGCCATGACAAAAGAAGTACATAATAATTTAAATATTTAGAAAATATCATCTCACTCATAAGTTTTTCGATTTTTCGCCTTTAACTAATAATATATGTTTTAGTCGTTATAATGGACTATAATATGAATGTTATTTCGTATCATCCACTTTATATTACTACTGATAATTTTAGCATGCTTTAGAAGAGTTAACACAATTTTCTATCGGCAAATCGATTGTGTTTAATAATTTAATTTTTCCACTTTAATAATGTAGGCATGCTCTTGCTAGCTTCAAATTATGTCGGAAATCATGTGAGCTCATTGGCATTGGTCTTAATGTACTTGGTACCAATTCAAGTACAATCAGAAGCTATTTCGTGACGAAGTTATTTCTTTACTCCCATCCTGGCTTCAAAATCAAGGTTATCAGACCCATTCATCAGCACTTTGTTCTAATGTACAAGTTAAAATCAGAAATAGAAGAAATTAAAGTTTGTGTGTAAAAAATAAAAATAATGCCATGCACGAAAAGTTGTCTGTAATTTTTTCATACTTACTAGAAACATACTTATCATTTACCATTAACTGATTAAAATTCATATAACAGATTAATAATAAATTTCTTCTATTTGATTTCAGATAGTTAATGTAAATTACATTACTAGTAAATGTAGAAATAAGAAATAATTTCAGCTGAATTATGCTCACTTCTAATGAGAATGACTCAATGAGTTGTACTACGCTTGAATATGGATTTAAAATCCTTTAAGTAGGGTATAATTTTTATTTAACTGAAAAGATAATATTATTTGCTATAGAAGGCCTATTTTAGTATAGTGTAGCCAAAATAAGTCCTTCTGATCGGGCAACTCAGTTTAAAATTGACATTTCCCTTCATGAAACACTGACAAAACGGGGCCCAGGCAGGTGGAAAGTTTGGCAGCTGACATGCCAATAATTTTAGCTCGGACCGACGACATGTCAAAGAGACGTTTTAGCACTGGCAGAGTTTGAACGCCTTTGTTACTGCCGCCTACAATTAATTTTAATAAAAAAAAAAAGAAATAAAAAGATGAGTTTAAAACCAAAGTGGTGGGTAGTTACATATACTAAAAATAAATCTAGTTATTTTATTTCGTTCTTCACGTGATTTATGTCTTATGTGTTGAGCATTTTCAAGTGAAATAAAACGTAAGATATGACAAATCACTTGTAATTATCTCATACGCATGACTTTTATCAAAGCGTACACACGCGCGCAGACACAATATGGTCACTTTTGCTAGATGATATATATTCTTAATTTGTGCTATATTTTTTTCATATATTTACCCTTACTAGAAAAAAAATAATAAAATTGTTTTATGAAATAATGAAATCAACTCTCATCATTTTCTGTTAAGAATAGAGTTACATTAATTCAAGTACAGAAGCAAGCGAATAATTGTATAAAAACATTCGTGCTTTTCTAAAAAGGTTGGTTATGGAACATTATCATAAAAGTGGAGATATTTACAAATGTACATTTCACTCTTATTTTTCTTGTCAAATTTAACAAACTCGATCATTCCATTTAAAATTAATTATTTAAATATCAATATTTGGTAAGTCCAACCGAAAGTGCACAGCTGGAACACTAACCTGAGTATACAACCCATCATGAGGGTAGCCATTTTTGACAAGTTCAGTAAGAAATACTTCGATTGAGTTAATGATTTGCTGAAGAATGAAGTGATTGAGTTTTGGTCATTAGATTAAAATTGATGGGTCGACTTTTAAATTATTTAATTCTAATTGGCATAATTTTTCGAATTGAAAATTGGCTTGATTTTTTTTTGGTTTGTTGTCACACACTTGTGGCAAGTGGTAATATTAGAAATGTTTGATCTACGTGTTCATGCTATTAAATAAAAATAAAATTATTTGAATTCAGAAAGTTTTAAACGAATGTATTATTTTTTAAATTGTTTTACTACTGGATTTTAATCGCTTGTTTTATTACTGAGACTACTGAATGATTCACTGGTAGCTCATTCGGATCAGGCCGACTCCAAATGACTCATTTTCATTATGCATTTTAGAGGGGAGGGGGCTGGTGCAATTACATTTTCAGTGATTTTACATCTCTGTAAAGGAAACATGAGAATAGAGAAAATTTCCAGTTTTCAGATTCCAACTCCAGCAATCATCCGTTTAACTACTTTTTACATGACGTACGTATCTCACATAACTGAAAAACTCTGCCACCCAGGGGCTGCGTAAACTGAGTAGATTTCCCTGGTGAAGGTTTACAATAGATAAATCTACATACTGGTAACACCTCCGTGAATATCAAGTGAATATTTTTATTTATTTATTTATACATGAGCCCCCGCATCTTGCCGATTTTAGTCAAAGTTTCACAATGTAAAATGAAAACAAAATTATAGACAAATAACAAAAACTGAAACAACAAATAAAAAATTAAATACAACAAATAATCATTAAATACTAGTAATAAAGACAATTAATAAATATAATAGATAAATAAGCATAAATAATCATTAGATAAATAAACATTAGACTAATAATAAAGACAACAATTTAAAATGGTTTTAATAAAAAAATTATGTTATTTCTAAATACTAGAACATTTATATTATTTTTTTAAAATTTTATTTATTTAGTTTTGTACCCCATAGCGATAGTGATTTGCATTATTAGGATATTTTTACTCCTTCATGTGCTTACCTTTTTTTGTACTTTTATATTATGGACAATATTTCTTCAATATCTGATTCTTTCTCATATTCGTGCTTTGTCCAAAGCATATAACAAAAGTTAACCCTTTTAAATCTTTTTAAGTATACTGTAGATCTATTCAATTTTGTATTATATGTTTTTGTAAATGTTGATATGTTTTAGATATGTTCGTATTTGTGGAATATATTGGCTGCTGTCAGACAACCTCTCAGAGATAGACATAAATATTCTAGACCGGAAAGAAAAACAATTACCGAAATATATCTGACATTTTAATTTTATTGAAAACTATTTACTATAGCTAGTGCTGTAATTTATAATAAATCGGAGTAATTGATATCTCAATCACTAAAATTTTAGTAATCAAAGAAAGAAATGCGGGGGGGGGGGTTAATAGAACGCATTTGCACGTATCTCGAATGATAATGGTATTTATTTGTCCTTTCTTCTTTAGTAAGAAGAAAAAATAACGTCGGTTTAAATTAAATCTTTTTTCTTTTTCCCGTACACTTCATATACTTTGGCGATAAGATGACATTTTCTATCCATCAACATTCCCGGTCTTTTTTGATAACATGTATCTTATGGTCCAATTCTTGAACTCCTCCCGGATCGGGGACATAATCAAATTGACCTCACACATAGTAAGGTCACAGCTAATTATCCTGGTCGCATGAAGCTAACCTTGGGTTAGAAATTATAACATCCTGTTGCTTGAAATACCCACCACTGACACAAGAGAATTTAGCATTTATAAATTAATTTATGTCACTAATGTCATTCACTTTAAAGTTTGTTTATGTATTATCATTCGTTTATATGTGATAAGTAGTAAATAGCGTTTATTAAATGTCATTTCTCTAAAAAGGGTCATTTCCCTAAAATATGCCACATTTTGGAAATACTGTTGGTGAATTAAGGAAGTAGGAAGCTGGCACATGGACAAATATTACATCTTTTTCTTTACTTTGAATTAAATGATTAGTTGAATTTTTAAAAACAAGGGAGGTTATACTATGTCATTTTAAGGGGATGTCCGTTCCAACCAATGCCACTACTTTGCAAAAGGATGCAAGGGTGGGAGAAATTAAACATCAAAATAATTGAATCCAGTTCTTTTTTTGACAAATATCGACACAAGTTTATTTTGTCTGTATATTTTTGCATATGGAGTTTAGAGATACATCGATAAATTTAGGAAGTATGCGCAGAAAGCTGATATTAATGTATACATTAAACAGAATTTAAGAAAAAATAATAAACAGCCTCACAGAAGTGCTCAAACTAACCTGCAACATGCTCCTATTCTTAATATTTCTTCAAAAAGTTTAAACGTCGAGTCTCGAGATATCGTAGACGTTGCATTACTAAATGAGAAGTTCCTTCTAAATACCGAAATTATGAAAAAGCATATACCGAAGGTAAACACTACTAAATACTTAGGTCTGCAATTGAAGATTGCTAAAGCAAATATTTTTTATTTTTTTTTTATAATGTAGTCTGTTAGACTCCTGCCAGGCTCACCTAACGCGAAAAAGTCTGAAGTCATGGGATTTTCGGAAGTGTAGTTATTTAGAAGGGTTTAATGTCATTCTCCTGGGAGCAGAATAATGGCCCTTAAAACTTTCATATCCATTCCACAGTGATTTACTCGGAGGACGTGGTTCGCCCTACAGCCCTCGAACGTGGCTACTAGAGCACTCACTCCCTTCATATCTTGAGATATATATATTAGTGGATCTCTCTCTCTCTCTCTCTCTCTCTCTCTCTCTCTCTCTCTCTCTCTGTCTCTCTCTCTCTCTCTCCCCCCCCTCTCTCTCTCTCTCTCTCTCTCCCCCTCTCTCTCTCTCTCTCTCTCTCTCTCTCTCTCTCTCTCTCTCTCTCTCTCTCTCTCTCTCTCTCTCTCTCTCTCTCTCTCTCTCTCTCTCTCTCTCTCTCTCTCTCTCTCTCTCTCCCTCTCCCCCTCTCCCTCTCTCTCTCTTTCTCTCTCTCTCTCTCTCTCTCTCTCTCTCTCTCTACCTCTATCTGATTAATTAACAAACGAGCGGACAGGCAGACAGACAGGCAGAAAATATTTTAAATTTTGATGCCATTGTTTTTAGAATGGTCTGAAACGTAAAGAAAATTATCCCAAACAAATTGAAAGAAAAAATCAGACATACCTTATTATTATTATTTTTATTTATTGACGTCCACTTTGTTTCTACTAATTGGGAAAGGCGGCTACCATTCCTAGCCAGGGGGTACTATGGATTTTCTTTAACGATTTTGCGACTGAATAAATTCCTATTGGCCAGAAATGAATTGAACTCACTACTCTAGGTTTCCCAATGGATATTAAAGGCAACGCTTTAACTCACACGGCTAACCTGAGCCTCCAACAAACCTTAGAGTTTTATTTATATGGATTAACGCTAAATACTTAGGAGGCAAAAAGGCCCTTGGTTTTACTTTTCCCTGTTGAGATTTTTTTTTTTTTTTCACGTGACTATTCCTGAACAAAAACTGAATAAGTTTAGCATACCTTTATTTTTGACTTTAAATAAAGTATAATCCTTCAGGACTTCAGAGGCCAGTGAACTATTGAATATTCGTTTGAGGGATTTATTCATTCGCTTGTGTAGACTGAACAGTAGAGAATAACGTATCTCAACATCACACACACATATTTTGGGTTGTTAAGCCTTTTAGCAGACACTCATTAAGGGAAATCATCTGTTTCCCCTATTTCCGAAAACGTTCCTCAAATGTCCATCGATTCTACCTAGTACGTTTAAAATTTGTTTTGTATATATATATATCTATATATATATATATATATATATATATATATATATATATATATATACATTTGTCTTAGAAGACACTATCAGTTGTAATTTTTGTTTGATCGTTACCAAACGAAATTTAAACGTTTTATGTAAAAATAAAGATGAAGTTTGTTAACGGCTGAAACCGGGAAGGGGGCTTATGAGGTGGAATTTCGAAAATTCTTAATACCTTTTAGCAGATTTCCCTTAAGGGAAATCAGCTATTGAGGTCGTTCTCATGATTCGAGTTTTGAAAAATTTCCTCAAATGTCCATCGATCCTACCCAGGAGATAACGAAAATGAGGTCCGTTCAAAATTATATTTATATATATATATATATATATATATATATATATATATATATATATATATATATATATATATATATATATATTTGTCTGTTAACGCTCTAGCGGTCGCAGTTTTTGTTTGATCGTTACCAAACTTCATATTTAAGCGTTTTATGTAAAGAGAAAGATCAAGTTCGTTAATGGCTGAAATCGGACCAGTGGGAGGGGGGATTTTTGAAAATTCGACATATCTCTGGTATTATGCGTTGGATCGAAAAATTGTATAGAATCCATCTTATTGTAAATTAATTTTACTATAAATATTGTTCTATACATTTCTTCTGTATCTTGAATATTAACCGAGATATATTCATTTGTATGCATGTGTGTGGTCGGCAGGAGTCGGCTATGTTCGGGACTCTCCGCCGAGAGCTAGTGCGGGCCGTTTCCGTAACTATTCATCCATCGTGAATAGGTTTAGAGATTCCTTACTACTACTGTTGTTATTTGGCGGATTTCTCTATTGTTACACTTCACGTTGGAAATCTGCTTAGTTTACGCAGCCCCTGCGTGACGTACTTTTTATTATGCGTTGGATCGAACAACTGTATAGAGCCAATCTTATTGATGTTTCATAAATGTTGTTATGTACGTTTTTTTTTTACTATCTTGATTAATAACCGAGAAATTAGCATTTTTTTAGTTTCCGGCATTCAGTAAGCCTCTATTCTGACTCATGTCATAATAACAAGAACCTGTTATATCATGAACGACCTTATTTGAAGCTTAAATAGCAAATATTGTTCTCATTGAACTTTTATTTTTTTAAATAAATTCAAATACGTGGCACACGTTGGGAAATCTGAGTAGTTTAAGCAACCCCTGCGTGACGGACTTTTTTAGAGTTAAAGCCTCGTCCCAGAATAAGATGTGTTGTCCAAAACTCAGGAATAAAACAGGCACCTTTTATTTTTGACGTCAGAAAAGAAAATGGATTCTATCTATATCACTCTATCTTTAATACTGCCTTGCACACAGACTGCCATTGGACAAGTTCTTTGCTTGAAATCTCTTTAGGAGTTACTTAAGAATGTTCATTGATAGGACCACTTATATTTTAGGGGTTTTATGATTAATTAAATTTTTACAATATCATCAGACATGCGGTGATTGGAGAACAAAAAAGTTGTAGATAGTTGTCTTGTTCATTATCTGTACTTAAAAAACTCCACCAAGCAGGTGCTGCGTAAAATAAACCGATTGATCACGAACTGGAATATGATACGCTGTTGATCTCATCTCACATATTCTCCATTTCGTCTGCAGTAAGAATGCTATATAAACAGGATTTGTTAGTTGGGCTCAAGGTGCTTAGTTCAGAAGTAAGTGAACATCGGACGAGTAAGAGTTCAAACAAATTTATTTATATATTTAGAACCACCCTTTTCTAGCCAGAGTGGGACCAAGGAAGTTATTTAATGAGTTCGTCACGAAATAAATTTCTACCGCCCAGGGCGGGAATCGAACCCGCCACTCTAGGTTCACCATATGAGATGAGCCTTAACCCAGACGGCCAACCTGAGCCTCCAGTTCACCAAAAGCTGAAACCGAAAGAAAAATTCAAATAACTCTGTTAATATTCAAGCTAGAGAAAACACGTAAACAATAGTTCTAGAAAATTAAAATTCGGAAAGTATTAGTTATATAAACTTTTTCTATCCGACTTATAGCAACCTAGTTATTTCGAATTTACCATTATCCCTCAAGGCCGATTTTGGCCATTGTCCAAAATTATATTTTGTTACTGTCCCCTCGATGATATATAGGTATATCATAATCAGCAGTTTCATCTCATACAGTAAAAGTCCTTTAAAAGCAATATTTGGTATTTAAGGTTTAAATAAATTGGTTCATGGTATATCAGCTTACTATTCATGTGACATGAGTAGCAGTGGGGGTTACCGAATGCTGAAAAATATAAAATGCAAATATATTGATTAAAATTAATGTGTTGAAAAAATGAATATTGGAAAGTTTATTGGAAATTTCCACACTTCCAATAAAGTTGGTTCAGATATGTTTTGAATGGCGAAATTCCACCTATAAACCGCCCTTCCCCACGGTCTTTTATTTTATATCGAGTTTGGTAAAGAGCAAATTAAACTGGCGACTGCAATTTATATATATATATATATATATATAATAATAACAATAACAATCCTTTATTTGCTCATTTATAAAAATTTACAATTAATATTTACATATTTTGTACATAGAAAATAACAATGAGAATACAAGTATTTATGCAGACATTATTGAACGTTTGAGCAAAATCAGCGTTAGCTGAGGATTTTTGAGTTGGAGAATGCCCTAACTTTTGTGTTGTATATATATATTATTTTAACAGTTCCTGGATCGATTGCTGGTAGTGTGCAGTCCCGAGACGCTTCCATTCCTTTCTGTAGTAAGCCACTCTTGTCCATACTGCTCCACCACAAGTGCGCCGCATCCCTTTGTCCCAATTGTTCATTGGTCTGCCTCTGCTTCTTTTATATTCTCTAGGTGACCAGTCTATCATCTTCCTATTCCAACTATCTTCATGTCTTCTTATCATATGTCCTATCCATTTCCATTTCCTTAGAAAGAAGCATTTAGCAATGTCTTCCAGGTCAGTCCTTATTCTTATCCAGTCCTTCGTTCTGTGTTCTTTTTTACTAATGTTGAGCATGTATCGTCCCATACTTCGTTGTGTTTATATATATATATATATATATATATATATATATATATATATATATATATATATATAGTTTTCAATGGACCTCATTATTTTCATCTTCTTGGTTGTATCGATGGACAAGGCTTTATTCGAAGAATGACCACCTAAAGGGAATTCTGCTAAAATGACACAATAGTCGATTCGATAAGACTTTAATCGCGTTTTTGTATATATATATATATATATATATTTTTCTTAAATACTTTATGTTTAGGAACTAGATTATTTCCACTAGCTTGTAAGTGATCCGATTGGATTTAATCATTTTGATGGGAATAAAGGGGAAGTAAAACGTGTTATATTGCGAGAGACACTGCTAGAATTTCAAATGAGGAAGCGACAATTTCTACTTTAACTGACTCATCTAAACTTGAAATTCGTCCCTTGGGCAAAGCCTATGTAAGTTGGCCAAGTGCCCACTTAGCAAGGGACTTTAAAAACTCGACTTATTCAGGGACCTTGAGCATTCATGCTCGGAATAGAATAAATTTTCACTTATTTGTGAAATAATTAAACTTATAAAAGTGAAAATTACTTTAAGGGAGCTTTATTTTTTATTGTGTTCCGGGAATCCTATAAACCTAAGCCGTATTAGGGGCCAATTTTCTGATTTGTGGAAATGAAATCGGTCACGTTTTATTTTAAAGTTGAGAAGAATAATTATTTCACCGATATCCATTTATTTTTTTTCCAAATATCCACAAACCCAGAGAAATTATTTTAGTTTCGCAATCTATGCCTCTACGTTGTTTTTGTATCCTGTCTTTTAAAACATTTCTTTTTTACAATTACCCTATATTGGCTGCCAGGACATGAAACCTTTGGAGTTAGTACGACAGCAGACTACCAGGCTAAACTAATTACTGAACGCACTCAATACACACAAACTAACTTACTATATGAAGACATCGTGAGGCAAAACGCCACCGAATCCTAAACAAATGGCAATCAGAATGGATGGAAGTAAAGAACCACCTCCGCAGTATCAAAAGTACAGTTAAGGTAGTGGCCATCGAGCCATAGGAGTACTCGACGGGAGGAAGTTGTTCTTGCCAGACTCAGAATCGGCCACACAAACCTGACACATAATGACAAGGACTGATAACCCTATATGCAAGTACTCTAACAAACACCTAACGGTAAAACACATACTGACAGACTGCATCCAACGAAAACACCTTGACATACCCCACGATATGACAGAACTATTAACTGACAGCCAATATATTCCACAAATAATAACATATCTAAAACATATAACCATTTGCAAATACATAGAGAATAGGTCTACAGGATACTTAAAAAGATTTAAAATGGATAACTCTAATTATATGCATTTAGACAAAGCACGGATATGAGAAACACTCAGATATTTAAGGAATATTTTCCATATTATATAAATAAAGTACAACCAAGGTGTACATGAAGGACTAAATATATTATTCTTACTACCCCTTAACAGAGATCTTGGGGTAACAATCACCATAGATGTGGGAAATAAAACAAATTAATAAACAAAAACAAAAAAATAAAACATTTTTCAAGTACTCTTACAAATCCATTGTGAATTAAATAACTCAATTTAATTTTATAATGGCAGAAGAATAGGAATTCGAACTAAATTGAGCCTCAGAATTGACTCTTGGTGCGTGCTTTCACCTGATTCAATAAGAACCTTCTTTATTCAGCGAGATTGAGGGTCTCGTGTTCTGTCTTGATGTTTTCAGCCCCTTTTGAATTCATTCAGGTATTTTATTATTAGCTCAAACACAAAGGCTAACGTCCGCGACCGTGAACTCTTCCTTTTTTTTCTTTCTGAAGAGCTTTTGTTAAAGATTTGGTCATGAACTTTTAGATTTAGATGCCTGAAAATTCAATTTGTTGTGTTAAGTTATGACAAAGCTATAAACCGAGGGGCATGGTTGGATGTTATTCTCTAAATGACCGTTTTACGACCCCGTACTTCACTTTAACTGGTAATATATTATATGAACTATATCTATTCATCATTCTAAATATTTTAATAGTTTATTACAAAAGTTAATATGCATTAAATCAGCTTCCTTAAAATTGTAAGACATAAGCAGTTTACTAAAATACTAAGCTATAGGTTTAATACTAAAATAAAGGTTTAAGTGTATAGGGATATTAAATAAAGTATATAACATATTATATTAAAAGATGTTTTTATTCCATGAGAAAAAGATCTTCAGTCAATGAAACTAAAATTTAATTTTCTATTATCTGGGTAAGATACGTACATTTTTAAGATCCCCAAAAGCTAAAGAAAATTTAAAATATATTCCTTTAAAAATTTTAAATTCCCCTCCCCCCCCCCAGGACATTTCATCCATAGACCGAAAGATAAGTTATATAGACGATAGATATAAAAGAAATACTATCCAAGATTTTCCTCACATAGCTGTTCGAGTAATGGCAGTTATCTTCGGTTGACAGGACTTATTTGAACATTCATCATATAGTGAGCAGCGTGTAAAACTGGTGAAGTTATTGTTCGGCATATGAGCATTCATTTGGGTTTAATATCATTTAAAAAAAAAAAATTCTCTCTTAATTAATGAACTACAACTATCTTTCCAAATCCACCATGATTTCTACCCTTCCCTGCTCTTCTAGACGTATTTAATTGTTTTTTTCCATAATTATATTAAGCCCCAGATCTTGCGTTTCACGTTCCAACACTTTCATCGCTCCGTCAGTATTCATAGTAAATATACCATATGCTGATTTTGCCTAGTGCACACTGTTTTTTTTTTGTTTATTTCCTTTTATAGCAGTTTTCTAAAATGTCTAAAAACCTGGGTCTCAGTGGCGAGTTCGATTCCCGCCTGGGCAATAGGAATTTATTTAGCGACGGATTCACTAATTATAATACTTAGTCCCACCCTGTCTAGAAAAGGGTGGTTACCTGTAGATAACCCATCCTAATTAGCTATAGAAGCAAAAAGCGGACATTAATAAATTATTAAATTAAATATTCTTCTGAATTCGGATTTCAGCAATTAACGAAATTGGTCTTTAGTTTTACATAAAACGTTTAAATATATATATATATATATATATATATATATACAGTTTTGAACGGACCTCATTTTCGTTTTCTACTGCATAGGTTCGATGGACATTTGAGGAAATATTTCGAAAATTGCGTCATGAGTTCGACTTGAAGAGCTGATTTCCCTTAATGAAAATCTGCTAAAATTAGGTTTCTTTTTAAATCATTTTCAAAGCTTCAAAAGTATGATAGAAAACTACTTTTTCAATTAGCGAATGACGCTAAAATTACTGTTCCAGTAAAGTGTCATCTCATTTTGCCAATTTCGTGACAGTCACTTCTTGCCTGATAGTCTGTTTTGTTGAATGATCCCAGTTTTTTACATTACATTATAATATTATTAGTATTCACAATTAGTGATATTCAAAGTTAGTTAAATTTCATTGTTACTTTATTGGTAGGATTTAAATTGGTATTTTATCTGAATATTTTTAATACGTACATAAGCGGTTGTTGTCATTTGTCGAATATGCATCAAATCACTTCCTGAATTTTGAGAGGATCATTTCAAGAAGTGGCACTATATGGTGTTGTGTTGAAATAGGTTGGCCGTATTTTCATTGCATTTTCAGATGCAATTAGAAACTTTGACTGCGACCTTTTATTGCATGCTAAAAAATACCTAAAAATTAAGTTTTATAACATTTTCGACGAGTCTCACTCAAACAGATATTTCTTATTCGGTTCACTTTCGTTACTTTGAAACATCACGAAACTGCGTGAATTCATTTCAATGCTCCTATGGAAAAATAGTAAAAATACTGGATTTCATTCAGAAGTTAAAAATTCTTATTAGGGAATTATCTCCATATATTGTAGATGGGGCAGGAAATTCGGAGAGCAGAGGGGTCCCAATGAGGTCTTCTCTGTGGTTCTCTACACGTTCCAACCCTTTTCTAGCCTAGGTTGGTACTGTGTACTTTATTTATTGTGTCTTTCGGTAAATAAATTGCATGGGTAGTTAATATAAAGGTGAGTTAATACTCCTCCAAGAGAAGTTCTAAACCTCTAAAAGCATTTGAAGGGAGAAAGAGCACCATAACTTACGATAGACTATTTTAAGTGGAACACCTGCGATCCTCCAAAACAAATCTCTTCACTCTGCAGTTTGTTTCTTTTCTTTGCTCAACAAAATAATTCGTCTGATCCCCCTGTTTTTATTTATATGCTACGGCATTTTCCTCTTTAAGAGGGTCTTTGAAGTATTGCAAAAATAAGAAATTTATAGACCATATTTATTCAAGCCCGTTTAAAGGAAATATTATTCTCTTCAGCTTCAGATTATTTAGACGGATGTGATAAACTTATGACAGTTTAGAGGCTGGCTACCTTTGAGCCAAAACATTCTGAAAAATTTAGGAATAATGACAAAATATGGCCCGGAAGGATAGCTATCTTTGGTAGCTGTAACATCCAAGAAAAAAGTTCGTCACACTGCAGCTGCGTAAACTGGGCATATTTCCAATGAGCTGGTACAACGAACTAAACTGATATGTAGAAGGAGGGGGGGTTACTGACGGCAGAAAACAAGGAAGTACATTTTTTATAAAAATTAAAAATATCTACTCTACTGGGCATTTTATATATATGTTTCGGTTGGCATTATAGACCTTGGGCATCTTTAGCCACCTCCGAATGATTCATGATGGGTTCGTGATCTGACTTTAACATAGAGAGTGATTAACTCGACATACAATCCCCGTTAACCAAGGAGAACCTGAAATATGAAGTTTCCATTTGGCTGACGGGTCCATTATTAACTGCTTTGTCAGGGATCGAATATGAACCTATTAGGTTTGGGAAATTAGCTACTTAGGTCGTACTCATGTCGCGATTTTCGACAATTTTCTTCAGATGTTCATCGATCCTACCTAAATGACAAAAATGAGGTGCGTTCAAAATTGTATATATATATATATATATATATATTTGTCTGTACTGTTCTTGCGGTCGCAATTATTCTTGTTTCGTTACCAAACTCGAGCGTAAAAGCGTTTTATATAGAAAGAAAGATCAAGTTCGTTAACTAAAATCGGACTGGGTGGGAGGTGGGGGTTAGAGGAGAGAAATTTCGAAATATCCTCGTTATTGTAAGTCGGATCAAAATAATGTATAGAACCGATATTATTGAAAATGGAATTACCTATAAATATTGTTATATAAATATTTTCTTTATCATGAATATTAACCGAGATATATGGATTTTGTAGTTTTCAGCCTGCAGTAAACCCCCTGCTACTGCTCGTCGCATATTAACAATAAGCAATATCATGATCTACTTTATTTTAAGCTTAAATACCAAATATTGGTCTCATTGAACTTTTACGTATTGAGATAAATGCTAATATAAGGCGCACATGGGAAATCTTCTTAGTTAACTCAGTCCCTGCGTGAGACACTTTTACTACGATGATTATTAGCGGATATATTTGCATTTTTTAGTTTTCTGTTTTCAGTTAATCCCCAGTCTTACTTATGCAATATGTTACATGTTGAAGCACTTTATTTGACGACTAAATACCAAATATTGTTCTTATTGAACGTTTACTTTTTGAGATAACTGAAAATACGTGATGCACATGGGAATTCTGATTTGCTAACGCTGCCCCTGCGTGACGGACTTTTATGCCATCAGCATACGGGCACCAGCGACGTATATATATATATATATATATATATATATATATATATATATATATATATATGTGTGTATAAACACACACACACACACACACAGTAAAAATGGTTTTCTCTAAAATTGAGCATGCAGTTTATCTATTACCCCTAGGGAGGTAATATAACCTCATCGGTACTACTAACCATCCTACTTGTCTTAGACAGCCAGATATTTACATTCTAATGTCAATGCCCGAGCTAGATAAGCTAAAACCCCGTACATAACTCCCTGAATATATTTGCAACGACTTTGTTTAATATATAGTAGCTCGATAAAGAAACTTACCCATACAAATCCATGGAACCTCTCTATCAATTAACAGCATTGCTGCGGCAGTTTTTGTGAACATTTTATGGTTCATTGTTTTCCCCTTTTTTTTTTCTTCTCAGGATGAGTTATTCATTTTGGAGAGGACTGGAATAACATCCACATCAGCCTAACATTACTCAAACATCTGATCTTGATGGATTACACCCTGGGAAATAAACTTCGAACATTTTTCTCCTTTGAAATGAAAAATACCTCATCCTTTGGTTTAAAATTTCATGTTGTTTATTTCTCTTTTTCATTACAAAAACTTTAATACTTCTAATCAAGAACGATTGCTTCATCAAAACACGTTAAAAGTAAATATTGAAATTAATTTAAACACACACACACACACACACACACACACACACACACACACACACACACACACACACACACGCACACAAAGCATCCTGAAAAATGTTGCATAAACCGTAGCTTGGTTCTAAACAGTAACTTTAACTTTTGTAAGGCATTATACTTTTTACAAAACAATTTTGCCTTTCATTATGTTTTATGTACGTTCCTGGGTTTCTGAGAATTGCAAGTTTTCTAAGAATATCTTTTATTACAGTGTCAGCAGATTTTCCTTAAGGGGACATACAGCTATTGTTGTACTCATGGCGGGATTTTCGGAAACTTTCTTCAAATGTCTATCGATACTACCTATTAGATGATGAAAATGAGGTCCATTCAAAATTATGTCCATTAAATTATTAGCAGTCGCAATTTTGGTTCAATTGTTGGATATTTAATCGTTTTATGTAAAAATAAAAATTAACTTCGGTAATGGCTAAAATCCGACAAGCGGGAGGGGGAGGGTTTAGTGGGGAGGAGCTTCGAAAATACTTAATTTCTTTATGCGTCGGATCGAAAAATTTCATAGAACCAATCTAATTGAAAATTTAATATTCTATACATGTTGTTATGTGCGTATTTTCACTGTCGTGATTATTAACTGATATATTAGCATTTTGTAGTTTTCGGCACTCAGTAAACCCGCACTTCTACTCATGCCATATTAACAATAAGTTGTTATATAACGAAACACACTATTTGAAGCATAAATACCAAGTGTTGCTCTTATTGAACTTTTAATTTTTGCGATAAAAGCATATACGTGGCACTCGTGGGAAAGTTTAGGCGGCCCCTGCGAGACGGACATTTTTGGATTTTTGGTTGGCATTGTAGACTTACAGATCTTTTGACATTTTTACATAATCAACTCGACCCCTGTTAACTCAGAAGGATCTGGAGTGTGTTGTCTACAGTAAACTGATGAGTCCCTGTATACCCGTCTTGCCAGTGGGAATTTCACCCTTTGACAGCCTTTCTATTGACGTGCCATCCCGAATGGCTTTCAGACGTAAGTACTCGTTAAATTCTCGCCGTTCCACAAGCACTTGGACTCTAGCGCACTCTGGTTAGTGAATCGTGAACTAATGTTCTCCTTTGCTGGCGGATCAAGCCTGCACCTTAATTAACATTCAGTCTACTGAGTCTAGTGACAGGTGTACCCACGCTTGAAACCCCGAGGCACTATCAATCCTTATGCCAGTAATGTCCATGAAATGAAGACCAGAGATTTACACAATTTTTCTGGTCATTTCTTATTTGATACCAGCAAGGCTTTCGAATTTATGGATACCCATCCTTGCCGTGTACTTCTCCAGGACATCAAGACACTTCCTTACTCTACTTTTTTTATTAGAATTAATGATTTCTTGCGAAATATATTCCTCTGTTTTACAATTCCATTCCTAATCTTTAGTTCAGCCGTTGGCCCTATATTCCTCAATACCCGAGACAATGGTTAAAGCGCAAGATGTTTTATTATATTTAAAAAATACCGAATGATACATTGCCGACAACCTAGAAATGCATCAGATTTTTCAGTTGCGGCAGTAACAGCATGTTTTTCCGATTAAAATGTGATTTATTCTTTGAATAAACCGTTTTTCCACTCCTCCGTTGAATTGAAATCAGTGTTTCCAACAAAATATTTTATAGAAACAATAAATGGCTTAAATTTTAGGTTTTTACTTATTGAGATACTTACTGTGTATTAAAAAAATGTGCGCCATTTAAAGATATTATTATTTACGGAATCATAATAAATGTTTCAGACTATACGTTTGTAGGTAAATGATAGAAAAATTCCATCACGTTGGGTCTGCGTAAGCTAACCAGATTTCCCACGTGAAGTTTACAATAGAGAAATCTGCCTACTAGTAACAGTAGTAGTACCGAGTCTCTAAACCAATTCACGAGAGCCGTACAGTTACGGAAACGGCCGAATTCACACACACTTAACGTGAATACAAATATCTCGGTTAATATTCAAGATAGAGAATAAATGTACATAACTTTATTTATACTAAATTTAATTTGCAATAAGATTGGTTCTATACAAGTTTTCGATCCAACGTATAGTAACGGAGATATTTCGAATTTTCCCACTCAACCCCCCTCCCCTCTCACTGGTCTGATCTCAGGCATTAATGAACTTGATCTTTCTTTTTACATAAAACGATAAAATACCGAGTTTGGTAACGATTAAACAAAAGTTACGATCGCTAGAGTGTTAACAGACACACACACACACATATATATATATATATATATATATATATACATATATATAACGTTTATTTTTGAACGGACCTCATTTTCGTCATTTCCTGGGTAGGATCGATGGACATTTGAAGAAATTTTTCAAAAATCGAGTCATGAGTATGTCCTCAATAGCTGATTTCCCTTAAAAGAAATCTGCTAAAACGTTTAGACTATTTTAGTGGTATGTGGGCAAAAAATAGTAGTTTGAAAAATTATGGAAACTTCCTTATTCATTTGAACTTTTATAACTCCTCGAACACATGGTGTTGAACCTGGACTGCTCATGGATCTGACAATGTGTCATTATCTACAGAAAGTTAAATAGTTAACTTGAGTATGTGTTAACCTCACAAATGTGACGTTACAATATTAGATTCAATTGTATGCAAGAGCCGACGATGTTTGTTCCTGTAGCCGCTAACACCTTAACGATCCTTTCTATTTCAAGAATCTCACTCAATATGCGCCCAACAGACAAAAATAACCAGGTTCTTTGACATCAATGATTGCACCCTTGATCTTGACACAAGTCTGATAAAATATAATTAACTAAGTTAATGTGGATGGTCAACAGAATAATTAACACTTATAATGTCTATTAAAATCACTTTTATTTTAGCAGATTTCCCTTATGGAAAATCAACTATTGAGGTTGTACTCATGACGGAATTTTCAAAATCTTTCTTCAAATGTCCAAAACTGTATATATATATATATATATATATATATATATATATATATTTAAACATCAAAGGATGAGGGCGAGACTATTCCAGGAAGGACTGGAAGGGACTAGGACGGGCTAGACCATTAACGACATCCTTTGATCTCCTCCACACTCCCCAAACACGTGAACATCTCTGTCCAATTCTTTCAAGTATTTAATTTTCACAACAATATATACTTACAGATTGTATCCAAATTTATTATTTTCAACAGCCACAGATGTATTTGAATCACCAGCCGCATGTAGACCATTTATATATGACGTTTTGAAGTAGTTAAAGACTGGCATATGACGTAGAAGGTTGGTTCCACCACTTTATATGCTATTCAGCTATTATTTGTTACCTTCATTTTGTGGAAGTTTGTTTATCTCGCGACGTAGTTGTTTACATGTCTGTATACCTTAGCTGCCCCTAACGATGTCGTCTTGGGTTCACTCAGGCATAAGGTCTTCATTCTTATGTTGTGTAAGAACTTCCATTTAGTGTGTAGTGTAGGTCAAGGCTGAATAAAGAACTACACAAATTCCGAAAATATCAAGGGACTACCTAGTACAACTAACGACAGATTTTAAGACAGTGCCATCGCCATGACAACACCATATACCGGCAGGTATGGCAATAGCATTTATGGACTGTTTATTATTAATATTTATTATCTTCCACTTTATGCAACTCAGGCTAATTGGGAGGGGTATCTACAGGTTACCAACCTCTTCTAGCCAGGGTGGGACTTAGGATAAATAACATCCGAATTCCGTCACTAAATAATTTCCTTTGCCCAGGCGAGAATCGAATTCGCCACTCTAGGTTTGCCATGTAAGATAAATGTCAACGCTTTAACTCACAAGGCTAACCTGAGCCCCTAGAGACTGTGTAAAGAAATATAATCCGAAATACTGTTACTGTAATTTTTAACTTATGGAGAGCTTTATGAGAGTGCTTGGTTTTGTCTCTAGGGGAAAGCATTTCTAAAAATAATATTGGCTTTAGAGTTTATTTATTTTATTTACTATAATATGTTATTTACTAACCTTCACGTTTTGCTACTAGAGCTAATAGAGACGGGGTATCTAAAGGTTACCACCCTTTGCTAGCCAAGGTGGGACTAAGGATTTTACTCATCTCATTCTAGACCCAATATTTGTATATGTTCTTCTTAGTTTCATAGTAAGGGTCACTAATTAAAACATTTTTTTGGCGCAAACTTTTTTCATACTGCCCTACACGTTTCGTGGCTTATATAGGACCTCTTCAGGGGTCACGCCTTTTCAAAAAATAATAACATTAATTTTACAAAACCCTATTATGATTCTTTGCTAGATACTGTATTAATAAGTGTCTAGTTACATGGTATATTTATTAAATCTAATTACAGATTGCTACTTACATTTTTGAAGTACCCGGTCCCCTCTTAGTTCGTTGCGACTGTCCCTTCCTCACTGGGAGGTCGTTGATACCGAGATTCCCGAAGTAATTAAATCCGCTGACTACAGTTCGATTATTTACACGTCAACCTTCAACTCCTTGATTATTTAAATGCCTATTGCCCAGATGAGAATAGAACTCACGATTCTAGGTTTAATATGCGCGATTAAGACCAACGTATTTACTATAAGATTATTCAGATCCTCACGGATTATATTTCTTATGCTGAAATCGACAACACCAGGACTTTCCTCCACGACTTACAAGAACTTTTGACGGAAGGCAGCCCATACATTAATTACATATTCTCATACCTACACAAAATTCAAATACACGGCAAAATTTAATATACAAATTAAGTCTGTGGTGTGCAAGATTTCAAATTATATGCTTTAATTGTATTCTATGCGTCTGTACACATGTATATGCTTACCCTGAAGGAGGAAATTACGACAATCATTAGCAAAAGTACCATTTTGAGTAATTCATTTCCTATTGATCATCCACCAAATATGCTCATCACCATTTTTAGTAGATTTCCCTTAAGGGAAATCAGCTATTGAGGTTGTACTCATGACGCGATTTTCGAAAAATTTCTTCAAATGCCCATCGATCCTACCCAGGAAGGAGATATGACGACAATGAGGTCTGTTCAAAAATATATATATATATATATATATATATATATATATATATATATATATATATATTTGTCTGTTAACGCTCTAGTGGTCACAATTTTTGTTTGATCGTTACGAAACTCGATATTTAACCGTTTTATGTAAAAAGACAGATCAAGTTCGTTAATGGCTGAAATCGTACCAGAGGGAGGGGGGGTTTTCGAAAATTCGAAATATCTCCGTTATTATGCATCGGATCGAAAAATTGTATAAAACCAATCTTATTTCACATTAAATTTACTATAAATAATGTTATATGCATGTATTCTCTATCTTGAATATTAACCGAGATATTTGCATTTTCATGAAGTCTGTGGTCGGGTATAGTTCGGATCAGGTCGGCCATCTTCCTCATTTCTCGGCTCAGGCGGAAGTTTCTTCTAACCTGTCGTTTCTAACCTTACTTTACCTTCCTTACTTTGTGAGATGTATGCACATACGTTCTTTTGAGCAACCCCCCCCCCACCCTTTAGTTCTTGGACTACTAAAATTTGAGTGATTAAAATATAAATTATTTTTACAATTAAGAAGCCGTTTCAGTTGGGAATTTATTTTAATTAACTGAAAGATTTCTCATTATCTAATCACGGTGGTATTGTGTTACCAGTATGCAGATTTCTCTATTGTAAAACTTCACGTGGGAAATCTGCTTAGTTTACGCAGCCCCTGCGTGACGGACTTTTTTAGTTTTCAGTCTCCTGACAATGATAAACTTCTACCTAACCTTATTATTGCTCTTATTGGCTTTACTCGCCTCAGGAATGGCTGAGGTTACAGCTAATGATGGAGGTTATAAAGCCTTTCTTTGATATCGTTGAGGTTAACTAGGTAGTTAGAGCTCTTTGAGCAGGATCGTGTCTACAGTAAATGTTTCAGGGGGGGAAGGTAATTTGCCTTTCGATTCAAAAGTTGTGGGTTCATTAAGTGCTCATTATAACCTTGGGCGTTGATCGACACAAGTAAGTTATTGACCTTGCTAAATAATACTATTGTGGGAACTCGGATCGTCAGAGAGTTGGATTTATTTCTTCGTAACAATTTATTGACGAGCTTACTCATCCTCGAGTGCCTTTAGGGTTTGTTTAAAAGACTCCAAGACGTTTAGCAACGAACTTATAACTTCAATAGACTTGACAATGTCCTTCGAAGGTAGAGCAAGCTTTCATCATCTTGATCGAGACAATATACATATATATATATATATATATATATATATATATATATATATATATATATATATAATATAAATATTCACGATAACTCTTCGTTTCACATGTCATAGACACCATAACTGCATTTTTTTTCTTTCGTGTGTGTTTGTTTGTTTATTTATTTGTTACCTTTTCACGCATAAACGGCTGAAACATGGTATGTATATTACTACTAGCCCAATTTAGACTCAGGCTATATTAATATTCTCTGAGACAAACAGGAGTTGGGGTTATAAGAGAAGCCCGAAATTAAAAATAGCGATATTTCGTTTTGTATTGTTTTTCGGCAAATATGCACTTAACAAAAGTTGTTTATTTTGTTATTTAGAGTAATTATGTTATATACACTTTCGTCGTAAACGGAAGTATAAATGATCCGTTAAAAATTATAGTGGGAGTCAACAATTTTATTTGGCACAAAAGAATCAACCGAACTAAATAAAACCCGGTATGTGAATTAGCATCCTCTCCTCCATCAAAATAAACTATGTCAACATTTCTGTGGTTGACACGGGGGGAAGGGGGGGTTATTCAGGAAGCCTGCTATCTCATGCACATTACAGAAGGTTGTTATTTATTATTTATAATAACTTTTGATGTATCCACTTTTGTCGTTTAAGAAAGTATAAACGAGGTATTCGCTAGAACTATAGCGGGGGTAACCAATTGTATTAGTATTAATTGATGTTTATTTTTTATAAGCGTAATAATGTTGTTTTTCGACTTATATGGTAGTTCTATGTATAATTCGTATTAGTGAGTTTATAAATCTCAAGCTGAAGGAAAAGTCGCACGGAGGCCCGCTCACACAGTTAATTGTATTAACTTATTTATTTTAATTGGGGTTTACTGAAGCCTGGAAAATAGGATGCTAATATCTCATCTTAGTTAATAATCGAGTTAGAGCAAAATAAAAAACCTCATATAACTGTATTTTATACGAAATTACCTTTACTATAACATTGTATCTATACTGTTTTTCAATTCGACGAATAATGACGGATTCATTTTGAAATTTCAGAATTCCCCCTTACTGGTCCTGTTGCTGAACCGATTTCAGTTTTCAACTAGCTGGGTTAATATTTATTAGCAGACTTATAAATGTTGACAATCTACTGATAATTTTAGAAAATACATAATATTAGCATTTTGCTAATACTGATCGATCGAAAAAATTATATGTAATCAATTTAAATGCAAATTTAATTTTCTATAAATGTTATTCCATGCATTTTTCTCCATCTTGAATATTAATCGACATGTTTACATATTTTAAATTTAGCAGATTTTCCTTAAGGAAAATCAGCTATTAACGTAGTACTCATATCGCGATTTCCGAAAGATTTCCTCAAATGTACATCGATCCTACCTAAGAGATGACGAAAATGTGGTCCGTTCAAAATTGTATATGTTTTTTACGTCTCTCGTGGTCGCAAATTTTGTTTTATCGTTAGCAAATTCGATATATAAGCGTTTCATGCAAAACTAGAGATCGTGTTCGTTAAGGGTTAATATCGGAGTGGTGGGAGGGGGTGGGATTAGCGAGGGAATTACGAAAATCCAAAATGCTAGTAACTAAAGATCAAGTTTCAAATCAGCTAGCGGGAGTGGAGGTCCTATAGCAGGATTAAATAGAAAATTGGAATCTTCGTCTTATGAAAGGGATCGAAAACCTACATATAGCCAATCTGGTTCCAAGTTTAATTCTCCATAAATATTGTTCTCTGAAATGTTTCTCTAACTAGAATATTAACAGAGGTATTTGGATTTTTTTTAAGTTTTCACGCTTTAGCAAACCCGCAATCCTAATAATGCCCCACCACTTCATTCCAAGGTTAAATACTAAATATGGTTTCCATTGAGCTTTTACTTTGTGACATACTTGTATTTATGATGTGATATTGGGTCTTTTGCACTTTAAGGGAGCCAGTGACTTTTTAGGAACAGTTGTTATCATACAGGTTATTTCTGAGTAACTTAATGAATCATATGGCATTTATTAAGGAATTATTTGTTTACACGTATCAGTGCTACTGTTTTGCTAAGAAGAAAATGAATTTGTTTGAAGTGTATAACTTGTGCAGGGATGAAGAAAATGCTGTCGCATTTCTTCAGGAAAAGCGCAGGTACAACAATAATCTCAGATTGCTGGGCATCTTACCAGGGGTTAGAAGAAAAGTTGCCCGAGTTGAGATACCGCCATTTGACGGTAAATCATTCGAAGAATTTTGTTGACCCAAATACGGGCGCATATACCCAGACGATAGAATCTCTGTGGGCTAGGGCAAAAAGCAGAAACATGAAGGAATGCGGCACAAGACGGACACTAATAGACTCATATCTATGTGAATTTCTATGGAGACAGAGGAATAAGGACAAAGATTTTTTCGAACAAATATTGAAGGATATGGCAGAATTTGTTCTTATTTAAAGAAAAATTGTTTACTTAGCTTCTATTATTCATCCTAAAATAAATGTTCTACTTTAATAATTTAGAATGTTTATTTTATAATATGGCAGCGTTATCTTGATAACCAAGAGCAGTGTTGAGGTTACCACCACATCATGTGTTTATCACTTCTTCTAGGAACAGTTGGTCTTAATGCAATCACTGGCTCCCCTAAAGTGCAAAAGACCCGTGATATTTTCATTTTTTAGTTTTAAGCCTTCAGTAAGCCCCAACTCCTGCTATGTGATTTTCATTTCAAGAATCAGGGCCACACAACATTTCCAGATAAAATTTCCGAAGTTTACGGAGCGAATGAGTGATTGAGTTCCCTGTTTGGGTGTTGCTAGTTGAATATTTTGGCTTCAATTTCACTTTGAAAATTCCACCACCTTTAAAAGAAAAAGCCCGTCAATCAGGGGCAGCATAAACTAAGCATATTTCAAATGTGAATGTTTACAATGTACACTTTGGAAACAATTGGATAATTCTACTTACTGGTAACACCTCCGTGAACATTAAGTGAATAAATACATATGGCAATGCGATTCAGCCAATTTACATTTTAATAATTTCCTGAAATGATCTGATTTGTAAACAAACTGGTCAGCCAACCTCTCAGAGCTGAATAGATAGATAGAAATATTCTAGACCGGAAAGAAAAAATCCGTTAATTAAGCAGATTTCCCACGTGCGTCACGTATTTGCATTTACCTCAAAACGTAAAAGTTCAAAGAGAACAATATTTGATATATGGGCTTCAAATAATGTGATTCATAATATAAAAGATTATTGTTAATATGAAATGAGTAGTAGTAGGGGTTTACTGGAAAACTGAAAAAATGCAAATATCTCGGTTAATAAACATGATAATGATAAAACATACATAACAACATTTATAGAACATTACATTTCCAATGAGATTGATTCTGTACAAATTTTCGATCTGATGGATAATAACGGAAATATTTTCGAAATCCTCTTCCCCTAGGGTCATTTGAAGCCGTTAAGGACTTGATCTTCATTATTATATAAAATGTTTAAATACAGAGTTTGGTATTTATCAGGAAAAAATTGGACCTCTAGAGCGCTAATAGGCAAAAATGTTTATAAACATTTTGAACGGGCCTCATTTCCGTCATCTTCTTGGTAGGATCGATAGACATTTGAAGACATTTTTTGAAAATCCCATCGTGAGTACAACCTCAATAGCTGATTTCTCCTAAGGGAACTCCGCTAAAAGAACTGCTCGACCAAACTGAAAACTACCAGGACGAGTGAACGGAGAGGGTCCTGGAGGCTTTATGGCTTGGGTTATATATTCCACAGCCTATGTAAGTTGAATGAGAGAGAAAGAGTACTGGTAGTTCCGGGTGGAACGTACGAGGTACGGCCCAACAATGAACGTTTTAAATAAATGAGTGACCAAACATTAAATAAATAATTAAGATGCTCTGGGGGGACGTGACGGTACGGGAATGTGAAGAGGGGGTGTTCTCTTTTAAAACAACATTTCTCTGACATTAATATAACAAGTCCGTCACGCCGGGGCTGCGTAAACTAAGCAGATTTCCCACATGAAGTTATACAATAGAGAAATTTCACGAGAGCCGAGAAGTTAAGGAAACGGCCGAACTAGCTTTTGGCGGGAAAGTCATTCTCGTCCGTTAGCTGCCCAGTTTTAATAAAAATGCAAATATCTCGGTTAATACTCATGTTAGAGCATAAATGTATATAACAATATTTATAGTAAATTTAATTTACAATAAGATAGATTCTGTACAATTTTGCGTTCCGACGTATAGTAGTGGAGATACTTCGAATTTTCGAAAATCCTCCCCTCCCACTGGTCCGATTTCAGCCGTTAACGAACTTGATCTTTCTTTTTGTATAAAACGATTATATATCAAGTTTGGTAAAGATAAAACAAAAATTGCGACCGCTAGAGCGGTAACAGACAAATATATATATATATATATATATATATATATATATATATATATATATATAATTGTAACCTCTGTCTGTACATTGATTTTTTTCGCGAAATTTCACGATAACTTTTCGTTTCACATGTCATAGACACTACAACTGCATTTTGTTTCTTTCGTGTCTGTTTGTTTGTTACCTTTTCACGCATAAACGGCTTAACCGAATTTCATGACACTTGGTATGTATATTGCTACTCACCCACCTCAGACTTTGAGCTATATCAATGTTCTCTGAGACGAACAGGAGTGGGGGTTATAAGGAAAGCCCGAAATTAAAAATAGCGATATTTCGATTTATATTGCTTTTTCGGCACATATGCACATAACAAAAGTTGTTTATTTTGTTATTTAGAATAACTTTTGCTATATACACTTTTGTCGTATACCAAAGTTTAAATGCGTTATACGCTAAAAATTATAGCGGGAGTCAACAATATTATTTGCCAAAAAAGACTCAACCGAACTAAATAAAACTCGGTATGTGTATTAGCAGTGAGGCCTTCATTATAATAAGCCATACCAACATTTCTATGGACGGGCAGGAGTGGGGGTTATAAGGGAAGCCTGAAATTAAAAATAGCGATATTTCGTTTCCTATTGGTTTTTCCGCAAATATAAACATAACAAAAGTTGTTTATTTTGTTATTTGGAGTAACCTTTGTTATATACACTTTTGTCGTATACCTAAGTATAAATGAGTTATACGTTAAAACTTTAGCGGGCACTAACGGCTGAACCGAAGTTAACAAAACTCGGTATGTCAATTAGCATTAATTCTTCCATGATTATAAGTTATATTAAAATTTTTAGGTTCGAACGGGAGGGGGGTTATAAGGGAGGCCTGAAATAAAAATTCACCATATTTACATGTATAAGAGACGGGAAATATAAAAATATCGAAGACTGTGAAGAATTATCGAACAAATAATTCTATTATTAGCAAATCACCGGCAACGACGGGTATCAATCCTAAACTCTGGGACGGGTAAATGTTAAAATATTGTGCAATGTAAAGCCTTCTAAAAAATACCATCACCATTCAGCCTCAAATGAATTCCCGGGCGAAGCCGGGTATCTGAGCTAGTATATATATATATATATATATATATATATATATATATATATATATATATATACAGTTTTGAACAGACCTCATTTTCATCATCTCCTGGGTAGGATCGATGGACATTTGAAGAAAAATTTCGAAAATTCCGTCATGAGTACAACCTCAATAGCTGATTTCCCTTGAAGGAAATCTGTTAAAATTTAAATCTTTTGCTCAAAAGCCCAATATGAAGCCTTTGAACGTCTGTCACGCAGGGGCTGCGTAAACTAAGCAGATTTCCCACCTGATGGAATGACCGACTAGTAATATCTTCTCACCATTTAGTCTCAACTTCTAAGTAAAAATGGGATGTGCAGAAGTGAGGGCTTACTGAAAGAGTGAAAAAAAAAGTTTAAGTAAAAATGTAATGAACAAACATTACAGTGCATCAATAGTTTAACAAGGTTAGTTCTATTACATTTTTCGGTCCAACTCATTATAACAGAGGTCTTTTGAAATTTCGAATCCCCTCCCTCCCCCCTCTTATTTCAGATCTGATTCCTACCATTAACAAATATAATCTTTATAGTTGAAAGAAACAGTTTGATATCGAGTATGGTATAGATCTAATAAACATTGTTGAGCCATGACCGCGACATCTTAATTAATGTCGTCATCACATTACCATTTTGCATGTATCTTGGTTATAGATCTGCTAAAACAATATTTATTATATTATATACAATTTTTCAATCGATCAGTAATCGCAAAATGCTAATATTATGTATTTTCTAAAATTATCAGTATAATTTCAACATATGTAACTCTGCTAATAACTATTAACCCTGCTAGTTGAAAACTGAAATCGGTTCAGCAACAGGACCAGTAAGGAGGGATTCTGAAATTTCAAATTGCATCCGTTATTATACGTCGGATAGAAAAACAGTATAGATACAATGTTATTGTAAATGTAATTTCGTATAAATACGTTATATGTGGTTTTTAGCAGATTTCCCTTAAGGGAAATGAGCTATAGAGGTCGTACTCATGACGCGGTTTTTGTAAATTTTCCTCAAAAGTCCATCGATCCTACCCAGATGACGAAAATAAAGTCCGTTCAAATATATATATATATATATATATATATATATATACATATATATTTATATAATTGTCTGTTAACGCTCTAGCGGTCGCAATGTTTGTTTGATCGTTACCTAAGTTTATATTTAATCGTTTTATGTAAAAAAAAGATCAAGTTCGTTAATGGCTGAAATCGAACCAGTAGCAGGGGGGTTTAGAGGGGGGATTTTTGAAAATTCGAAATATCTCCGTTATTATGCGTCGGATCGAAAAATTGTATATAATTAATCTTATTGCAAATTAAATTTACTATAAATATTGTTCTATACATTTATTCTGTATCTTGAATATTAACCGAGATATTTGCATTTGTATTGTGTGTGTGGTCGGCAGGAGTCGGCTATGTTCGGGACTTTCCGCCGAGAGCTAGTGCGGCCATTTTCGTAACTATTCGTCCCTCATGAACAGTTTTAGAGACCCATTACTTCTACTGTTGTTATTAGGCAGATTTCTCTATTGTAAAACTTCACGTGGGAAATCTGCTTAGTTTACGCAGCCCCTGCGTGACGGTCTTTTTTTCTCGAACTCGATTATTAACTAAGATGAGATATTAGCATCAGAGCTTCCAGGCTTCAGTAAAGCCCAAATTATATATATATATATATATATATTGCCACGATCAAGATGATGAAAGCTTGCTCTACCTTCGAAGGACATTGTCAAGTCTATGGAAGTTATATGTTCGTTGCTAAACGTCTTGGAATCTTTTAAACCAACTCTAAAGGCACTCGAGGTTGAGTAAGCTCGTCAATAAATTGTTACGAAGAAATAAATCCAACTTTCTGACGATCCGAGTTCCCACAATAGAATTATTTAGCAAGGTCAATAACTTACTTGTGTCGATCAACGCCCAAGGTTATAATGAGCACTTAATGAACCCACAACTTTTGAATCGAAAGGCAAATTACCTTCCCCCTAACCTGAAACATTTACGGTAGACACGATCCTGCTCAAAGAGCTCTAACTACCTAGTTAACCTCAACGATATCAAAGAAAGGCTTTATAACATCCATCATTAGCTGTAACCTCAGCCATTCCTGAGGCGAGTAAAGCTAATAGTAGCAATAATAAGGTTAGGTAGAAGTTTATCATTCTCAGGAGGCTAAAAAATAAAATATTTGTAATTAGAGCTCGCATTACATCATTTTATTTCTTCATTTAATACTTCTACAATTGTAATTAATAAATAACTTAACGCAATAAACATAACATCTTGGTTATAGATCTGCTAAAACAATATTTGGTATTTAAGCGAGGAATATAACTTTTCAAGACTTACTGGCTTAATGTTGTCGTGCGACGACTAAATGCTGGGCTCTACTGAAGGCTTAAAACTCAAAAATGCAAATATCTCAGTTAATATTTGAGTTAGAACTCATATAACCGTATTTAAACGAAATTAATTCCCAATAACATTTGTTTTATACTATTTTTCGATCCAACTTATAATAGCCGATAGATTTTGAAATTTCAAAAATAACTCCAGATACTGGTCTTGCCACTGTACCGATTTCAACCATTCACAAACTTGATCTTTATTTATATTAGCAGATTTCCTTAAGGGAAATCAGCTATTGAGTTCGTACTCATGACACGATTTTGGAAAACAATTTCCAAATGCCCATCGATCCTACCCAGGAGATGACGAAAATGAGGTCCGTTCAAAATTATATATATATATATATATATATATATATATATACATATATATTTGTCTGTTAACGCTCTAGCGTTCGCAATATTTGTTTGATCGTTACCAAACCCGATATTTAAACGTTTTATGCATAAAGACAGATCAAGTTCGTTAATGGCTGAATCGGACCCATGGGAGGGGGGTTTAAAGGGGGGGATTTTCGAAAATTCGAAATATGTCCGTTACCATACGTCGGATCAAAACATTGTATAGAACCAATCTAATTGTAAATTAAATGTACTATAAATATTGTTCTATTCATTTATTCTCTATTTTGAATATTAAACGAGATACTTGCATTTTTATTAAATGTGGGCCGATAAGGGACGAGTGAGTTTCCCGCCAAAGCTAGTTCGTCCGTTTCCGTAACTGTTCGGCTCTCGTATGGAGATTTCTCTATTGTATAATTTCACGTGGCAAATCTGCTGAGTTTGCGCAGCCCCTGTGTGGCGGACTTAACCACCTAATGAATTATTAAAAGAGGGCAATAATAGATGTGTTATGTATTTTATAGAATTGTTTACAAAGAGGGATGTCTGTAGTTGTCATTCAATGTTCAGGTGTGTGTTAAAAAGACTGCATTTAAAAAAAAAAAAATCTATTTCAAAACATTATTGGTTATCAAACTTTTTTTTCGGATAGAGCGGAAAAGGTGATCCCTTATCATTTTTAACACATCTCAAGAATTCTTGCATTTTACTTAGCTTAAATGGGTGTAAATATATTTTTATTTTTTTTCTGCAGTGTTTATCGAAACAAGTATCGCTTATAAATTATTCGGGTTTACACTTATCACAAATCCTAAAGTCAGATCGGTATTTCCTCTTAGCTCTCTCTGAGTATTAATAATTCACAGACGCTGAAAGCCGAGAAGCTTTTGAAATGAAGGAACGTCTTGATACTACTCTCTCTCTCTCTCTCTCTCTCTCTCTCTCTCTCTCTCTCTCTCTCTCTCTCTCTCTCTCTCTTTCTCTCACTTTTTTCTGTAATAAACCCCAAGCTGAGGAAGTATTTCGCCCTTCTTATATACTTCAAAATTTTAATCTCGGATCATCCTTCCAAACGAATCTGTAGGCGAGTTGATTTAGGTTTTTCTTATCCTCCGTTTATTCTCCTTCACTTATAGCGCCAATTTCTGCTCCTTCCCAAGATGGAAATTCTAAATTTGTGAAAATAAATACTCGAAGATGGTCTTCGTATCAGTCATCTAATAATTCACTACATTCTATAGAATTATGTCTACTGCTGCCCTAAATTCAAGCTTTCGCTCATAACTCAATTTTTACAAATAACTTGATGTTCACGTAAATATCAGAGGCTAGTGGGAAGTTGTGGGCTCGGTCCCTCGCTTCAGTAGCTTCGGATCTCAAATTAAAATCACAATTCGTCTGGATTGACTGTCAATTTGTTATTCAAGCATAAAAAGTGAGAATTCTATAACTTGAATTCCCTTGTTAAAGGTAATTTGATACTTAACAGCCATATGCTCAGGATGTATAAATTCATATTTAAGAAGAAGGAAAATACTTTATTAAAAAACTAAGTGTGTTTAGCCAATCAAAAAAAAATTAAAGAAAATGTTAATGAAATAAAAGTTGAATTACAATAAAAGTAATACGTTTGCGACAAAAATTAAGCCAAAAAATATAAGAATAATACAAAGAAAATGAAGAAAACAATAAGATAAAACAATAAATTAAAAATACCACTGTCTAAAGATGTATATATATATATATATATATATATATATATATATATATATATATATAATAATTGATATGATAATGTAAGTTCCACGCTAAAAATACAGTTATCAGCTTCAGCAGCTTGTGTATCAATAAAAAAGTCCGATAAATAGGGGCTGCGTAAACTAAGCAGTTTTTCCACCTGCTATTATGACACAATGGTGATCTTATCTTTCCATCCATAAATGCAGGAATTAAAATGTTATTTGGACTTGAGGTGTTTTAGTGACGTAGGTATTAATTGAAAATCAGATGAGTAGAATAGACGATTAACAAAAGACTAATGCCAAAAAATTTAAATAATTCAGATAGAATACGAACCAGAGAAAACATGTATAAAACAATAGTTGCAGGTTTAATCAAACTCATAGTAATCGAAATATTTTGAGTTTTCAATTATCCTCTCATCCTCCAAGATTGGTTCTAGTTATTACCTAATATAATCTCCAGTTTTCCATTTCACGGTTAAATGTTGAGAGCTTAGTTTATTAATCAAATATCACGTAGTTTAGAAAGTAAAATCATAAATGATAACTACCGAAAATATTTGCACATAGCTCTCTTAGGGTCAAGTTAACCATGTGAAGAATAGGTCTCAATCTCACATGGTAAACCTTGAGTGGTAAGTTTGATTCCCGCCTGGGCAATAGGAATATATTTATTGAATAACTAATTAAAAAAAAAATCCTTAGTCCCGCCCTGGATAGAAGATGGTGGTAACCTGTAGATAACCTGTTCCAAATAGGTATATACTAATACTACTAGTTTTAATAATTTTGAAAACGTTTTCTTTATTCCTTTATTTTAACATTTTAATTTAAGGAATTGAAAATAAGTGATACTGAGCGACATCGCCTAGTTGTGGAGCTCACCAAATAAATAAATGAATAATGAATAATTTTTTTTTTTTTTTTTATCATCGTTTAGTAAACCCCGAGGAGATATTCATAGTGAGTTAATATACACAGCATATGACCAGATCAAGTACTACCTATAATTTTTACTGGACCTTTACCAAGCGAGAAATAAGGAGTTGAAGGGGGATTATGTTCACTAAAAGTAGAATGCATTCTAGTAACGGCATTTCGGCATGAGCTTGGTGGTTGAAAATATACCCGGAACATTCTGAGTATTATTCTACTTGGTTAATTTTTGTTGTTCAAATAGCACTTGCCTTTTTTTTTCTCTTATCAAATCATGGTTCTTTGTTAAAACCAATATATTTAGAATTTTACAGCTCGAAAGATCTGTTCCTATTTCCAAGTTGGCTGCTGTAAGTTTTTAATAGTTACTGTTTACATCGTCCAAGCAAGGTATTTTTAATGTCCTCGTTGTGGAATTACAAGCCTCTTTGACGGAAAATTGTTTAATTATTTTCATAATTAGTAATTTTAAAAAGAAACTTATAGATAGCAAAGATTGATGAGCTTTGATACAATATTCGTTATTTTAGCCTTGAAAATTATTCATCGTTTAGTTCAGTATTCATTGTTAATCGAGTTTTTAAATGAACTTTCACAATATCGGCGGGAGATTCAGAATGCAGATCAAAACTTTTGGGCTGCTTTGGAATAATTCATAACTTTTTCTGATTGAAAACTCGCTTCGATTGAAGTGCTGATCCCATCTAATTAACAACATGTCAGCAAAGAACAGCTTTTAAGCACAAAGGCTTCTAGTTATTATGGATGTTATGTTTCAAAAGCGTATTTTGCCCCACATATAAAATTTAAGTGGGGCTCAGGCCCACTTAGCCATGTGAGTTAAAGCGTTGACCTTAATCTCACATGGTAAACCTAGGGTAGCGAGTTAGATTGGCCTCGCCTGGGCAAAGGAAATTATTTATAGACGAAATTCATTAAATAAAGTCCCACCCTGGCTAGAAAAGGGTGTAACCTGTAGATAACCCGTCCCAATTCGACTTAGTTGCATAAAGTGGACGTTAATAAATAATAATAATATTTATATGCACTCATTTACATTCATTTTAAATTTCATTATTTTGTTTTCCAAATTAAAGTATGATGTTTGTAATGAGATCCCCAAAACATACATTTTGTCCTTGTGATTGATCATTAATACTCTTTACGTTTATGTTAATATTTCGTAGATTTTTTGGAATTCCAATATAAACGCTCCTAAGTCTTGGCAGTTTATTCAGTATATGCTGTGTTTTGGGTTGTTCATTTACGGTGAGTTAAAGCGTTGACCTTAATCTCACATGGTAAACCTAGGGTAGCGAGTTCGATTCTCGCCTGGGCAAAGGAAATTATTTAGTGACGAAATTAATTAAATAACATCTTAAATCCCACCCTGGCTAGAAAAGGGTTGTAACCTGTAGATAACCCGTCCAATTAGCTTGAGTTACAAAAAGTGGACGTTAATAAATAATAATAATAATGAAATGTAAGTTAATAGAATGATGAATTTTTTTTGCCGTTCTCTTTGAGCTTCAATCATGAATGACCATGTTCTTGGCATTTTGAAATGTATTTGAAGGATTATTGTATCTGTTTTACTTTTAATTGTATATAAATAATGTTATATAAAATAGTGAATATTTAAATGTTATAATTAATGTCTCCGAATAGATCACACAAGATTTAAGCATAGTTATCTAATGGCTAAAGATCAACCCTCGATATTAAGTGTAATACAAATTTAAATATTTACTGTATATTAATGGAATACATAAATATATTTCTGTTCATATTAGGCCAGGTATTTGCATTTTACGGCTTTCAGTAAACCCCCTTAAATTTAAAAAAATAAATAATAAAATAGTGAAAAAAGAAGAAAAATAAATATTTAAATTAAAAAGTCCCTGCTATTGTTAATAATATAAGATTAAATAAGAATAGATGTAAGATGTGCCAAATGGTAAATATATCAAAATTAAGATGAAGGATATAGCAATATTTACAATTTGCATAAACACAATATACTGACAAAATGCAGGTACTTATCCAAAACTAGAGTTATAGGTAAAACCTAGTAGTTCTTCACCCTAAGAGCTTAAGAAACTAACAAACGAAACAGTGAGTTCGAGTGTGAAACTTAACACATGTAAATGTAGAAATACCAACAAAAAAATTATAACAAGTTTCTACTTCTAGTAATTCTACTATTCTACTATTAAGTCATTAGCGGTTGGATTTGGACCTACATTTCAGGGAACAAATAAGTTTTCCTTAAGGAAGTTATACGCTTTTTACGCCATCTTCATCGTTTCCAAGGAGTTATATCAAGCTTGGTTTAAGGTTCATCACTTTTCTTGTCCGATCATATAACAGAGTCGGGATAGATCAAACATTCCCCAGTGGACGATTTTAGCTACGGGGTTCCCCATTAGATGAAAAGAAAACTGAAAAGAACCATATGACTTCAGACCCATTTATCAGACCCACCATTGTGATAGAAGTAATCACAATAACAATAAAAAATACTGGGAAAGTAGGGTATCTCTCCCTAGTGGCTAGTCATGTTTAAATAGGATAGGATGAGCTAGAAGTAACTTCTAGGAAAATACTTTTGGAATGCCAATGTATAAAAGAGTTAATATCGGACAGAGAAATGTGGTTTTCGCTTTATCAAAGCCTCTAGCCGTAAGTTAAGCAGATGAATTGCTTGTAAATGATGATGATAATCTGTTTAGATAGCGTTCCTCCCTGACAAATAGGTGAATTTGTTCTTTTAATAGTATCATTTAGATCCAACATCTTGAATTCCTAGCTCACAGAATTCCACTCCCTTATCCCGTCATTTAGAATGGGCTTTTTCATTTGCTGACAAACTGCCTTCCTATTATCCAAGCGTCAGCTAATAAGAACCAATTGACTTTTAGGTTGCCAACAGCTAATTCGACCAAATGGCTTTCGGTTGCGAGTTACTGCGCCCAATTGCCGGTTTGTTGTTTATGACGTTTTTATAGTTCTGGCTTGTAGTGCAACAAGTGGCCAAAAATGCTACAAATTGTCTCCTTTTCTTTCTGTCATTACTTTGTCTTCTTTCGTTAAAATATGCTTAATATTTCTATTTTCAGAGCCAGTTGAGTTGTAGAAGTGCAAACTTCAATAACATTTCATTTCGAGGTTCAAACGTACAAATAAAATACAATTTTATTTACGTTGATAAAGCTCTGACATCTTTCTTTTCACTACAAATGAATATCGCTTGCGAAATTAATTAGAATATATTTCGGAACATCTTCGTTAAATAAATCACTCATTTGTCTTGCAGAATTCAACAATCAAAACATTTCAGTTATTTCAAAGTACTTCATAACCGTAGCAGACGACACTTTTGCGAAAATTGTGCACGGATTTTAATGAATACAAATGATGTTATATCTATATGCTATATTATGAAAGATTTTAAGTGTCTTCAGGGGCCACTTTGCAATTTTTTATAAAAATATGAAGCTTTTTTTTCAATTTCAGATTCTATACTCTTCTAAGTCACTAAGTTACTTCTAATTAATTTTGAATGTTTTTTTTTTTTTTTTTTTTGTAATATATAAACATCTTTATACTAAAGAATTGCAATCATCGATGAAAAAAAAAATGAAATACAAATAATTTATATTTTTCAGTCACTAGCTTAAAAAAGAGGAAGCTGAAAACTCCAAATTAACATTTCAAGATGGGACCTACTTCAAAGCCTGGCACATTATGCAATTTTACTGCTCAGTTTCGAAAAGGACCTATAGGAAAATGACTGAAGAATTACCATATGGTAATAAAAAATAACAAAATAATGCTCTTCCTAACCCAAATAATGTTTCAAGGAAAAGTTCCGTCAGGGGAAAAAGTATCGGATTGACTATAAAATAAACTATCGGAAAATAAAATATTTCTGGACTTTTTTATTTAATCATCTAGTAGCAAACAATAAACAGGTTTGAAAATATTGCAAGATAATATAATACATCAGTCTTTTTAGTATCTCAATCTCCTGTTTATTGACTATCGTGCTCAGTCAGAAAAATCTTGATACCAGATAAACATTCTCACGATATAGTCACACATAACAATATCATTTGACTCTTATTTTGAATCTGTCTTGTTTTGCGGTAAAACAGGAAATTTCAAATTTCATTAGACTCTCCGTTGGAAATTGCTTTGTCCAGATTACCAAAAACCTTCACGATTTCATAGTCCCAATTTAGAAGGATATCTCATTTATTACAACTATCCTTTTCTAATACATTAACCCTGCATAAAGATACCAGTGGCATTCAAAACTGGATGCAATCGAATGTACTCCTTCATTTTGATTGAATGCAAAAATATGCACCGAGTTAGGCAACTGGCTTAAAATAAAAGCTAACACAGCTTATTTATCCTTTCTTACCTCCCACTGGTACGAAGCTTTGCTCTTTTTCAGGGGGCCTCATTAATTCTAAAAATAAAACACAAGTTTTGGTAATTCCTTTATGTACACGCTTAACCAAGTCCTTTCATAGTAAATGTTTTATGCTTTTAAAACATATGTAAATAAATAAATCTTACAGTCCATTCTTAGTATAATACTTAGTTCGTACAGTTGGGTTACTAGTAATATCACAGTTCTATTTACACGAGAGAACTAATTTGGTTATTGCGACTCAACAGGTCTCTTGTTCAAACAGCTGAATGGAAATGATTTAGTGTTTTCAATTATACAAGGCTTTTTAGTGGTTTCCTCTTATGATTTCATTAATTAATTTTATGGAAAATATTTGTTTAATTAGCTAAAATTACAACAAATATCTCGTAAAAATATATTTCAATCATTCAAAACGTCTTCCTTCATTCCAGTTGCTTTCCATAATTTATCATTCAAAGTAGGTTGGTTCAGATTTTCTTTATTATTATGCTGGTTTCATTTTTCAATATTTGCATGCACATAGGGGCTAAGGTTAGCCATGTGAGTTAAATCGCTGGCCTTAGTGGTAAACCTAGAGTGGCGAGTTCGATTCTCGCCTGGGCAAAGGAAATTATTTAGTGACAGAATTCATTAAATCCTTAGTCCCACTCTGGCTAGAAAAGAGTGGCGACCTGTAGATAACCCGTCCCAATTCGCCTTCGTTGCAAAACGTGGACGTTAATAAATAATAATAATATTTATATGCACTCATTTACATTCATTTTAAATTTCATTATTTTGTTTTCCAAATTAAAGTATGATGTTTGTAATGAGATCCCCAAAACATACATTTTGTCCTTGTGATTGATCATTAATACTCTTTACGTTTATGTTACTATTTCCTAGATTTTACTGGCAATACTATATAAACGCTCCAAAATCTTGGCAGTTTATTCAGTATATGCTGTGTTTTGGGTTGTTTATTTACGGTGTGTATTGAATCTTGTGTATTTTTTTAAGTATATTTACCAGAATCTTATGTGTCCAATGCATCCACCAACCTGTTTCATTTACTTTACTAAATATATACGATTATTGTGGATGGCGAAACCTCACATCTACTGAACGAAACTAATTCCACACTGGGTTAAGACCCAAACTGAAAGCGGGATATACTTCTCATATCTTAAAAGTATAAATGTTTTAAGTAAAATGCAATGAAAATTATAGGTCTGTGATATATTTTTAACACTGACGGGCTTCGATCAATGATATACTTATTTTATTTTTTGAACTTTTTGTAAGAGTTTTAGTAGGCTTACCGCACAAGTTTGAAAGCATAAATAAATGAATGATTTCATAGGGTTCATTCTAATGAAGAAACAGGGAATAGAATGTAAGATGACGGGTCATTTGTGAGCCTCTCTATTATCTGAAACAATTATTATGTGCCCTTACGTATAGAGGGAAGAGTTGGTTAAAAGCTCCACACCTAGGGGAAGTTTCACGAAAGGCTAAAATCTTGAAAATCTCAGTACCTCGATTTTCACGTGTACTTAATGTTACCTGGAATTCTTCTGGATTATTCTTATTGATAAATTATTGAACAACAATTGTTCAGTAGGTTTTTTGTTTCTCATGTTTCAACCTTTATATACCACTCTCATTCTGTTGGCGTGGGTGTATTTGATATGTCACTAGGCATCTCATGTCCAGCTAAAATTTCCAGTATTACCTGAATAAAATTCTTACTAAGGGAGAAACAAACAATATTCAATGGAGTTACGTCACGCTGAACATCTACCAAGCAGTTTCTGACGGAATGACTTCTTGCTTGATTTAGCTTTATTTTTATTAGGTCTTTTCGTTGTACCTCATTGTTTAACCCAATTAGGTAATATTCATGTCTCCTCTCTGTTTATTTATGCTAACATAAATTACATAAAAAAGTCATCCAGAGTACAAGAGGTTAATGATAGTTGTGCCTAATCAAAAGTCCAATGTTTTCACTAGAATTCTTTCACAGACTGACATTTTTTATTTCATTTTCCCTTTCCGTTATTCTCTTGCAACCCTCGTTATATCCTCTCATTAGTCAGCTACAGAGAGATGACAAATTGTGTGCTTCATGGTACTCGTTTTTCAAATTTTAATTATAATTTTAGAGATACCTTAGTCTAATTGCCTCTGGACTTCTTAAGAGGCGAATAAAAGAAAGAAAATGTGATATTATGACAATAATTGATTTCAAAGGAAATTATTTTACGTTATTTCTTTTAAAACGTACTAGATTAACGTAACTTACCTCAACCTACTACGTTACTTACTAACCTACAAAACAAATTTTTCGGCTTCGATCAACGATATACTTATTTTATTTTTTTAACTACTTGTATTTCTAACAAAAAAAGTTTTAGCAGACTTACCGCACAAATTCGAAAACATAAATAAATGAATGATTTCATAAGGTTCATTCTAATGAAGAAATAGGGAATAGAATGTAAAATGACGGCTCATTTATAAGCCATTCTATTACCTGAAACAATTATTAGTCATATCTGAATCATTCTGCTATTCCATATATTAAATATCCCCAATTCCTTCTTTGGTTAATAAAAATATTATTTCAGATACGAGTTAGCCCTAATAAGCCTGACACATATAATTATAGTTATTGAGCGCAATTGTGCTTGCGGGCTGAGGTGGTAGAAACCAGGGTAAAAATGCATTTAACATAATTCAGGAAATTAATTGTAATACACACGCGCGTGCGTGCGCGCACACACACACACACACACACACACACACACACACACACACACACACTGGAGATTTGTCCTGAGGAGTACATCCTCAATAGCATGATTCTCTTAAGTGAAATATGCTAATACTACGTGAGTTATTTCCGATGTTATTTATATTTTCATTTAATTATCCAATAATTCTATTTACTTTTCTTAATACCAGTTAATATGCCTGATTGTATATTTGTTTTGCTGTCCTTGGCACAAATAAGAAACATACATGACCGAAATATGGTTTTGATTGATGGAAAGGGATATATACAATGCAATTACTTTGTGTACATAAGAACGTTAAGAAGGTAATTTAAACGTCTAAAAACAATGCAATGCGCTATTGCAATTAGAATTTCATTATTCTATTAATATCGTTGTCAGTGCTGTTTTTATTTTATTTTTAACTTACTTTTTGTGACGTATGTGTTATTAAACCTCATTACTGTGTCTTATTTAATTTGTAAACTAATGAACCTATTAATATTTAGGTCATGTCGTTATCTGCCGGTCTTTTCAATGTAGGGATTCCATTCAGCATATTTTTTTACTTGAGTCTGACACCAGAATTTAATTGGATTTATCAGATTACATCGCATATGTCTGATGCTAACTTCATTCCGTGTTAAAAGAGTATTTTGTTAAATGTCAGATCGTTAATCATTTTTTGACATATGAAATATGTATACTCGTATTAAGTCGTTATCAATGCATCTATGCATTTCATTCTGATAACAGAACTATGTAAGTCATGATTTTATCTTATCTAAATGACACAAACAAAATAAAATACAATTATAAAGCATTTTCATATGAACCTTCCGAGAACCATAATATGTATAACAACACCATTTTTTTTTTAATTCTCTTGACATTTTCGAATAATCAATGCAGTTATGAACTTATTCTTTCTTTTACCTGTTATAATGGATTTGGTAATAGGTGAATTATTTCAATCAACATTTATCATAACTTGCCTGATAATGACAAGTATATTGATTACCATCTACGAGTGTATTCCATGATAATTACAGTTGAATTTCAGTTTAAAATGACTGTATATTGATTTAATCATGCATAATAAATGGTATTGCAGTTAATCGATCGAAACTAGTTTCTAAGTATATGACAAACCAATCAAATATGATTAAAGGAATAATAATTCACTTTAGTTTTTTTAGCAAATCGTTTTGCCAGCTTATTATCACTCTTTGGTTATGGAGTATTAAAAATGAAATTTCTTTCTTACCACTAAATGTTAAATCACATATAAGATACGTCAAAAATGATGGGTTTCTACTACAAAGTTACTGGTATGCGTCCATAAATTTCATTAGATATTATTAAATAGCTCACTTATATAATACATTCGTTATAACATTATAATGCATGTTATAAAATCTATCAATTTTGTACTCATATATAATTAGCCACAGTAGCAAAAAGTTGACGTAAATAAATAATAATATTTAATAAACTCATTTTTTCAACAGTCTTAATAATAATCAACATATTTTATTGAAAAATTTATAGTCTGACATAGTTTTTGTTTTAACGCTTCCTTCGTTTTATGTTCGTTATATTTTATACTACATTTTGATAATTTTGAAAACATTTGTGTTTATTTTCTTCATATTTTAATTTAGAGAATTGAAAATAAATGATACTGAGCCTAGTTGCGGAACTCACCTAATAAATAAGTAATCTAAACATTAACTTATATAATTTTCAATAATTCTATGCCAAACAGTGTAATTAATCTTTATAGAAAACAATGTACCTGATAATATATCATTTTTATATGACGAATATATTGGCGTTTTATTTGATACTAAGAATATTTTATATATTCATCTCTTATGCATAAAAATATACTTTAGACATGAAATTCTTTCATTTTTTCTTTTAACAAAGGATATTTTGCCGCAGATTTAATAAATTCTGGCTGTGCATTAAAAAGGATTTACTCCTGAAAATGATACGCTTATCTCGAAATATTTATGTTTGTGATTTGGAGTTTGAAGCATATTATTGTAAATCAGATTTAAACATTTTAAATAAAAATGTAAATCAGGCTAATGAATCCAATGAAGTAAAAGTAAAACATTTTAATTTTTTTTTAATTTTTAATTTAATTATTTTTTCTTCCATCAAATGAAATAAATACACAATGTAGCTAAAGTTAGACATTAGAAGATTTAGAAGAATGAGTAAATTAACGATCAGTAAAGTAAGTTGTAGTGATATTGTTATGTATTAACGCCCATTCTGTGTACGTTGGCTGATTAGGACAGGTTATCTACAGGTCACCACCCTTTTCTAGCCAGGGTGGGACTAAGGATTTTATTTAATGAGTTCGCGACTAAATAAATTCCTATTGTCCAGGTGAGAATCGAATTTGCTACTCTAGGTTTACCATGTGAGATTAATGTAACACCTTAACTCACATGGCTAACCTGAGCACACCGTCAGTATATAAGTGGCCACACTTTTGCCCATTATATTGTTGTCGAAGGCCTAGCGGTGACTAATTAAAATCTGTCACGCAGGGACTACGTTAACTAAGCAGATTTCTCAGGGGTTTATGTATTTGCAATTATCTCAAAACGTAATAGTTCAATGATAACAATATTTGGTATTTAGGCTTCATAAAGTCTTTCATAACATAATAGCTTATTCTTAATATGAGATGAGTAGGAGAGGGTTTTACATAAATCCGACAACTAAAAAGTGCAAATATCTCGGTTAATAATCAAGATAATGAAAAAATGTACATAACAACATTTATAGAACATTATTAAATTTTCAATAAGATTGGTTCTATAGAGTATTTCGATCCGACGCATAATGGAGATATTAAGAATTTTTGAAATTCTCCCCCTCTACCCCCCCCCCCCTCTCCCTGGGTCGAAATCAGCCGTTTACGAACTAAATTTTTATTTTTACATGAAACGATTATATATCAAGTTTGGTAATGATAAGACAGCAAACACAAACACACACACACACACACACACACAAACACACACACACACACACACACACAAAACACACACAAACACACACACACACCACACACACACACACACACACACACACACACACACACATATATGTATATATATATACAACTTTGGACGGACCTCATTTTCGTCATCTCCTATGTAGGATCGATTGATATTTGAAGAAGAATTTCGAAAATCGTGTCATGAGTACGACCGTTAAGGGAAATCTGCTAAAAATAAATAGCTACAAATAATCTGCTGTTAACATCAATAAACTATAGCGTTTGTACTTGACAGGTGTAACTTTAAGCCGTAAATTGGCATTTAATAGCTGCCTCCTTCATAAGATAGATGGTGGAAGTCTCCTTTGTAGTACTAGTGGCTGGTCCGTGTCTTAGCTTATAGAGTAGTGTGAGAGATACCCAGTGGTCCAGTATTCGAGGCCCGTTCGGTCATATCGTTTTTTTTTTTCTCATTTGTTGAACTTCTCAAATAATAAATCTCGGGCGAAATAAGTAGCTATAAAGAGATGTTCCCAAGAAGGATCGACCCTGCAGGAGGCCTTCTCATCAGGAAGCAGGAATCGATGACGTCAGATGCATCAGTCTTACTTAGCCAGCCGGATATAATTTAGCTACGACTCCATCAGCAATCCTCGATGGATATAAACGACCCAGATCATGGCCGTAGTACTAACCTAATCATGGCCTTCCTTGAAACCTCTTCAAGTCTACCTTACCATCATTAGTTACTCTCGGCAAAAAGGCAATATCGGGCAATTTTAAACAAAGCAAACCCTCGTTCTGAACTAATCATTTTGCAATAGGAGGCGTAACAGGATTCCCTCATGAACAAGAAAATAAAATACATTATCCATCAGTTTAATATTATATATGTACAAATAACCCTCGTCCGATGTCATTTTATAGCATAGGTCAAATAAACATTTTAGAGACAAGAACACAAACTCCTTATTAATGATATCATCCCTCAGAGCATGCATCTCGATTAACAAAGGCCTCTTGAAAACAATATTTGGTATTTAAGCTTAGAATAAACTGCTTCATGATAAAACAGCTTATTGTTAACACGACATAAATATGAAGGAGGAGGGGGTTTACGGAAGGCTGAGAACTAAAAATTCAAATATCTTGGTTAATATTATATGGTACAGAAAATATGTATATAAATACATTTATAGGCAATTAAATTTAATTAACCTCAAATTAATTAGATTAGTTTTATATAATGCCTCCTCTAAATCCCCTCCAGTCCGATTGAATCGTTAACGAACTTGATCTTTGGTTTTACATGAAACACTTATATAACGAGCTATATATATATATATATATATATATATATATATATATATATATATATATATACATACATAAATATATAATTTTGAACGGACTTCATTTTGGTCATCTCCTAGGTAGGATCAATGGACGTTAGAGGAAATGTTTCGAAAATTTTGTCATGAATACAAACTCAATAGCTGATTTCCCTTGGGGTGAAAACGTTTTTTAGGTTTCAATATTGGAATTTTAAGTCGGAATAGACAGTGACATGAAATCACTAGTGTGTCTTACCAACGTGGGAAATCTGCTTAGATTACATAGCCCCTGCATGACGGACTTTCTTTGGTCTGTCATGAAAATGTATATAAATTATGTTTTATGTCATTGTTCGATTCGATGAACTGGAACGAAGATATTCTGGAACAGTTTCAAATGAAATAATTCAAAATGCAACAAAAAATGTTAGTTCATTTAATTGAATACTGTAGATTTAAAAGGAGGCCATGTGGTGCCACTTCAGATTTATGAATATTGGATTCCTACTAGTAACGATTATACACTTTTCCTGTAATAGATAAAACTGCTTAAATATGTATTGAGCCAAACTGAATACATGAATGAAACATCGATTTCCTTATCCTCATTCATTGCTCAATAATATTTTTTTTCGGATTTTGTAATAACGTCTGCGAAATTACAAAGTGCACTAAACATTGGTAAAGAATATATCCGTCTCAAAGCCGACCTCATATGAAGTATTATTAGAATTCTGGTACATGACTATAATCTGATTTTAAATAGACTTGTTCTAAGAAAAATAGTATATTACAAATAACTGGGTATTGAAACAATCATTTTAATATATATCGTAGTGGATGTAATAGTTGTGCTCAAGTGTGTTGGCATAGGTGCTGCCCAGAAAAATAGGTATTTTTCCTCACGAACTTTTATTTGGAAAAGCTGGACTCAGCGTTTGGCGTATAAATTATTATGAAGATGCTTAATTTTTCATTTTCCTCTAGTGTAAATATTGGAGTTATAATGACCAGTTTACTCGAAGGAAGAATCCGACAAAGTTTACCACTCGGGACTATTGTTTTTCTTGAAATGAAGTTCTTAAGTCTTTTTCTTTGTGAGTTACAAGTTATGAGAGGGTATTTCTAAAAACGATTACGGCTTTTCTTCTTAAATCATTCAGTTAGCTAAGGGTTGTTACTTTACAACAGTTCTTTCTTTTATTATACAATTCAGCCCTCTCCTAGAAAGAAATTGAGAAGGAAATATATTATTTTCACGCAAAAAAAATTGCATGTATTTTAGAAGTTAATATTTAAATTACAAGATATATTTTATTAAGGAAATTCTGGCATTGGGCTGGCCTCATGAACTCAATTTTCAATATCTTCAAATAAAATAAAAGTGGTACAACATTCAATAGCTTTCCGACTATCTCATTCTCAGTTTTTGCTGCTAGCAGCCGTAATTTTTAATTGCTCTATACAAAATTTTATATTTAATGTCTATCAAAAACTAAATATCATTTTGAAGCAGCATTATAAATACCGTTGTAAAATTATAACATTATAAACATTGAAAAATGTTTAATGCAAAATTTATTCATTCACGTCGGTCTGATTAGTTACACCAATTGTTGTTTGATCTAGTCCAATCGGAGTTAATTTTTTCTCTGCCAGTTTATCTCAAATCCAAATGTTAAGATTTTTTTTTTTTTTTTTTTTTTTTTTCTGCATTTGGCTTTTATTACGACAGAACGTGGCATTCAAAGTGAGGTGAGGTGGCTATTATATTTATTTAGGTTACAAGTAGTTGAACGTTGTTAGGTTCGTGAAGATTCCGTGTAAGCCATGGATAACAAACCGATTGCTAAAATAACCTACACATATGACGTGATAGGCATCTGAAGTGATATGTGTAATGCATATGCTGGAAATACTTTATAGAAAGTTCAAAATATCTTGTTATTATTAGTTAGGTTGACAAATTGTATATAACCAATCTTATTACATAATTAATTTTCTATAAGTAATATTTTATACGCGTTTTCTCTATATATTTAATAAATATAATAAAGAACTTATAAAGTTTATCAAAATTATTGAAATGGATGTAGTAAAAATACATTAGAATGTAAAGTTGATTGTGAGGAATGGGAATTATAATTCAATATATTTACCTTAAATAGACTTGCAAATTAAACATCGGCTGAGTTTAACTTTAATTGATTTATTTTTTTTTGTTTTTTTTTTATTTAATTTTTTTTCATTTCATTTATTAATTTTATTTGTAATTATTTTACTTAGTTTAATATTTTATTTTAGTATTATGATTTATTTATATTATATTTGATTAGATGGTTGATTAATGCGTATATATGGTTTCGAAAATTAAATACATGAATAATCCTTCAGAGAGAGTGAGTTGCGTATTTGGGAAGTGCGAGATAGATCAAAGAAGCCGACAGAGGGTCTAGGTCCTACTAGACCCGTCGAGTCCTGAAGTCGAAGGGCCAGACAATTCCCCTTTGATGTATGCCGACGCCCTATATAAAGAACCGGCCAGCCACGCACGGGCCAGTTTTATTCTCACCTGTCTTGATGTTCACATCAGTGTTACAGTGCGACTTAGTGCCGTGCGGTAAAGTGTTTTTATGTGAAGAACAGTGTTGTGCCGTGACTGTGAGTAACAGTTTAGTGCCGCGAAGTAAAGGACAGTGCAGTGGCGTCTTTGTTGTGAATTCCAGTGACCGTGAGTGAATTATTGGACCGTGTAATCTGAAGAACAGTGACGCAATCAGTGTATACTGTGAGTAGTAATTAAGAATAATTTCCAAGTGTATTGTGCATTGTGAAATAAATTGTGCAGTGATAAAAACTGTGAAACTTGTGAGTATTTAATTTTGCAATCCAAAAGAACTCTTATTAAAAACGTTTATTACTGGTTTTGGTAATAAAAACGTAACAATATTGTAAAATAAAAAATGTATATTAACATAATCATACATGTAATATGTTATGTGCCAATGGAACATATAACAACAAATAAATAACTCCTCATAGGGTTACTAAGAGGAGAAAAAAAAATACGCATTTTCTCAATCTTGAATATTAATCGAGACATCTTCATTTTATAATTTTCTGTCTTCTGAAAACCCCCACTTTTAATCATTGAATGTTAACAATAAGAGCATAAATCTTGAAACGTCTTATTTATTCCAGGATTAAATACCAAGTGTTGTTTTCAACGGACACTAGCTACTGTGAGAGTTACATGGAAATGAGTGATGGTGTAATTCAGATGTTTATTTCACCCATACCATACTTGATGTTTTACAATTTCACTAAACACAAGTAAACCCTTACTTCTACTCTTTGGATTTTTACTTAGAAATAGAAAATGTATTTTGAAATGAGATCAAGCATGTTGGAAATATACTGAGCTCCTGCGTGACGGACTTTTTTAATCTGGGGCACTTGAACATCTAATTCTAAATTATAAGCTTAAAAAAGTGTGATCGACTTCATTGAACTAATTTTTAATTTTATAGGATTCATTATATTTTATTTTCTATTATTTTGGGCTATATTTTATTTTATGGTGGTTTTACTCCGTGATCCTATTTTTATGATTACTTTTTCATGTGTTCATCTCATATATTAACAAGTAATATTCTTATTATGTGGATTTTTGGTTAATTACGGTTACACTCGTATCTTGGCAAAGATGTCACTTGAACATCTGACCATATTATGTCTTTTAAAAAAAAAAAAAAAACGCAAAAAAATAAATATTAGAATAGAAATATCGAACTCTGTAAACTGGGATGGGAATTTTTCAATCCAAATCTCTCAAACCAGAAATCTGCTACCCTATCTACAAATTCGCGAGTTTTTAATATATTTTTATATAGGGCGTATTACCCATGTTCTCATAAACCTCTCTCAAAAGATAAAATATTTTATGTGGGAGTTTATTCTCATAAAAGTGGTATGAAATCCACATCGGGGGGAAAAAAACAACCTTTGTGAAATTTGTAATCATGACATGTGTTATGGGGAATTTAAAAATTTGCGCACAACTCATGCAGTACCCCTTGCTGGGCTTCTTTTATAACTTCTATTGGCAGTTGGTGCCTAATATTGTTGATTTTGGCACGAGTCCAATTGTGCTTACGATAATAGCCGTAAGTGTGGCAGACTTCAGTTTGTATACTTCTTTAAGCTCAATATCTTTTCTCTACGACGACTTTATTTATTTTATTCCTCTTAGAAGTGATATATAGACCACAAAACATGTAGGGTAATTATGAAATAAAGTCTGCTTAGGGGAAGGTGTTATATTGGCGACTCTTGCCATAAAAATTCGAAGAACAGGTTTTTTCTTTTATTTATTTAAATTAATTTGTTAGCCATGTGAGTTAAAGCGTTTGCTTTAATCTCACTTTGTAAACCTGGATTGGCGAATTCGATTCACGCCTTGGCAAATAGGAATTTATTTAGTGACGAACTCATTAAATAAAATCCTTAGGCCCACCCTGACTAGAAGAGGGTGGTAACCTATAGATGCCTGTCCCTATTAGCCACAGTTAAGTAAAGTGGAAAGTTAATAAATACAAAAAATAATTTGTTAGTAACATAGGAAAAGAAGTAATCACTTTAAGCAGCTGTATAAAAAATCCAAAAGTTTAAATTTGTAGAATTAAGAAATTTCAAAATTGAGAAATGTTTTGATATAGGAATATTGACCTTTGGATAGAAGTTAAAAATAAACATCACCCAGGGATTGCAATAAATTGCTTTTTGTTAATCTGTGCTTGATTCTGAGACTGCTAACATAAAGCTTCCCCGAATTGTCTGCCAATTTGGAGTAGTAAATCTATTATAAGATTGAAGTATCTAGTTTACACTTGCTCTATTAGATGAGAAGTTTAATAGCCAATAAGTCCGAGAGAGAAACTAATGCTTGGCTGAGGTATTTCTGACGTCACTCTTACGGTGGGGGAGGTCTGTGTGTGTCGTCGCTCTCTGTCTCTCTCTCTCACTCACCCTCTCTCTCTCTCTCTCTCTCTCTCTCTCTCTCTCTCTCTCTCTCTCTCTCTCTCTCTCTCTCTCTCTCCTCTCTCTCTCTCTCTTACTCCTTCTTTCTCTCTCCCTTCCTCTCCTGGGAAGTGTCTTCATTTATTCTTAACAAATTGCCATCCCATTTAGGCCCTCCTCTGGACAGTTTTACGGTCGCAATGTCCAAGCCGTGACCTATTACTCCCTGTATTCCCTTATAGTTATTTATTTCAAAATGTTTTTGAGCAAATGTTTTATATACTTTCTTATGGCTCCATTAACTACTTGACTTTACAGATAAATTAAATCCATATTCTAGCTGCCAATTGCTTTCCCGAGTAACCAGTTTTGTCCCAATAAAATCTATGTCATCGCTAAAATGCAACTAGAAAAACATTCACAGCCAATAGGAATATCCTCTCTGTTATTTATGTCTTGTATTTTAATACAATATTTATTATATTATAGACATTTTTTATAGAGGTTCACGTGAGTTAAGATGTAGTTAAACGTAGAGTTGTGGTTTCGATTTACACTTGAAAAATAGGAATTTATTTAGTGGGAAACACAATTATATCCGTAGTTCCGACCTGGTTAAAAAAGGGCGATAACCTGACCGAATTAGCCATAATAACATAATGTGAACGTTAATAAATAACAATTTACTATATTTATTTTTTAATTTTAATACTTTTAGAATTTTTAATAAATCATCATTAAAATTATTAATTTTTTATTCTTATTCGTGTTTATTAAGATTTAAATATTTGACTGGCTGAATGTTTGTCATTACGTTTATTAGTATGAAAAACGAATTAAAAAAATAGTATACATTACTATTATAACTATTTAAACGAAAGACGCCAACAGACTGACACACGCACGAATAACAGCAGGCGAACATAGGTCTATCTTCTTATTCAATAATATCAAAGTCATCAATGCTTATAACTATATTTGTGACATTATTACGTTAAAGTATACCTGGACTCACATAAAGGCACCATATTGTCACTTTATACATATGTTCAAGGCGTTGAGCATACAAGACAAAGAAGGTCGCCACGCAGGGGCTGCGCTACCTAAGAAAATTTTTCACTTGCGCAACGTATTCGCATTTATCACAAACTGTAAAAGTTCAATGAGAACAAATTTGCCATATAGCCTTCATATGAAATGTTTCATACTATAACAGCTTATTGTTAATATGACATCTATAAGAATGGGGGGGGGAGGTTACTGAAAAAAAACAAAACTATAAAATGTATAAAATGTTAATATCTCGGTTAATAACTAATATATTGAAAAAACGTACATAACTACCTACATTTGATATTCAATAACATTGAATCTATACACTTTTTTGATTCGACGTATAATAACGAAGATATTTCGAATTTTCGGATACCCTCCTCCTTAACGAACTTGACCTCTCATTTTACATAAAACGTTTATATGTCGAATTTGGTATTAATTAAACATAAATTGCGGCCGCTAAAGCGATAACAGACAATACGAACGGACCTCATTTCCTTCGTCTAATAGGTAGGATCGGTTTCCATTTGAGAAAATTTTTAGAAATTCGCGTCACGAGTTGCAACTCAATATCTCATTTCTCATAAGAGAAATCTGCTAATAGTCAACGCAATAGACAACTATTTAAAAATCGATACTCCTAAATGAAACCAGAAATTATAAAAATACATATCTTCAAGAATTAATTGAATCAACCCTGTGTGATCTCCTCTTTAAATAGAGGTAGCTTCTTTTTTCAAATCAAATTAAATGACCTTTTATTGGTTTGTTAATGATATCATTCCGTTCGAAATAGAGTCTTTGACATCAATTGACATTAGGTTGGTCGTATGTGGTAATGATGAATCCAATAGGCAATAACAGGCACCTAAAAACGCAGGCCCTCCATCACGGAAGGGCTGCGTAAATCAAGAGGATTTTCCACGCCCTGGTTAATAGACAGCTGATCCCATCTCACTAAATATTCTCTAATTATTCTATATATATATATATATATATATATATATATATATATATATATATATATATATATATATATATATATATATATAAGTAAAATTCCAGTGATTAGAAGTGGGGGTTTACTGATGGCTGAATGCAAGAAAATATCAATAACCCCCTCAAAATTTGTGTTTCGAGAAAATCTATAGAACAACATTTGTAAAGTATTAATAGTTTAAGAACATTGGTAACATAACATTTTTCCACCCGACTATTCCAGCTCACATTTTCAGACATTAGCAAATATGATCTTTAGTATTGAATATATGGGGGGCTCAGGTTAGCCATGTGATTTGAAGCTTTTTCTTTAATCTCGCATGGTAAACCTAGAGTGACGAGTTAGATCCTCGCCTAGGAATTTATTTAGTGACGAACTCATTAAATAAAATCCTTAGTCCCACCCTGGCTAGAAAAGTGTGGTAACCTATAGCTAACCCGTCCCAATAAGCCATAGTAGCAATAAAGTGGACGTTAAATAAATAAAAAAAATAGTGTTGAATAAAATAAAAATCGTTTAAATATGGAGTTTGGTGTCAATAAAATAAACATTTTCGAGTGAAAAAATCTTAATTGATGACATCACACAACGTATTTGCATATTAAAGATCCGCCGAAAACGATATTTGGTATTTTAACTTGTAATAAGATGTTTCAAGATATTTTGGCTTATCTTTAATGTACATCGACAAAGGGAGGGGAGGGGGGTTATTGAAGACTGAAAACTAAAAGATTCAAGCATCTCGGAAATATTCGTGATAGAGAAATCTTGAATTGACCGACATTTATAAACAATTTACTATGTCTAATATTTATTTATGTGGGAGCACCCGCAACTAGGCGATTTGGCTCAAAATTTAACAATGTAATTAAAACAATATAATAGAAAAATAAGGAAAAACTGTGTCAAATTATACATGATAAATAAACATTAAACTAGTATTAAAGGTTACAATTTGAAATGGTTTTATAAAGAAAAAAGATTTTATTTGTATATACTAGTACATTTATGTAATCTAAAATTATAATAAATTGCTCACTAAGTCAAAACAAAACGGAAGAGAATTTAAATTTTGTAAAACAAATTCAATTTTTTAAGGTGATTTAGTGTAATGTCGATATGTGAGCTCCTGTCCGTCAGAAGTTCGTACTGTTATGTGAGGTCTCTAAGTATTCAATGTTCCTGCAGTTAGTCAGTATGTGTTTAATGGTTCATGACATGTTCTGCAGAGAGGTCTTTCGGTTCTCATCATGAGGTGTGAGTGCGTTAAATATGAGTGTCCTATTCTAAGTCTCGTTAGTACAACTTCGTCTCGTCTATTGTCACGTCGTGGATAGCCACTCGTTCATACAGAGTTTTACTTCTCGCAGATGATTTTCCGATGTTCTATGGCAACATTTTTGATATTCATTTAAGTTTGCCTGTTGTATTAGTAAATGTATGTCTGTTAGGGTTAGTAAGTTTAGGGGGGGGGACCATGTTTGGCGAGATTGTCCAAGTCGTCCGATGTTTTCAGTTCCTGTATCAATTAAATATGCAACAAAATTAGCTGTCTACAACTTGTTGATCCGACACAGAATAATGGAGACATTTTGTATTTTTGATCCTCCATCTTTCTCCTTTCAGGTCAGATTTCAGTCGTTAACGAACTGAATATTTAGTTTTACATGAAATGCTAATATAACGATCAAAGGTTAATCACAAAACTTTTTTATGGCTCCTCACAATTTTATTTCTTATAAACGCTGAGCGCTTTAAGGGACTAAATCCCCATCCTCAGAGCTACAAAACAATGTAACACCATAATTAAGGTAACTAATAATCAGTTCTTAAAAACTTTTTACATAGTTGGTCATATAACAAACAGTCTATAACATTATAAAATTTTACAATAATAACACCTATATTCAAAAACACAATTCCAATTAAAATATAACAAATTAATAATTACTATTTAAACATTAAAATAATATTATAAGCAAAATTACCGTCAGAGCGTAGGGCTATCCTATAGACTTGCTACCAGGCTAAACCCTGCCGATGCACTGAGACCAAGGGGATCGTTCCAAGCCGCTAGGGAGGGGGCAGAGACAAGTCTGGACATGAGAGACGCGTTTGTGTCAACGATGCGGTTGTGTAACGATCAAACATTAAGTGTGATCGCTAGAGCTGTAATATATATATATATATATATATATATATAATGTATAATTTTGATCGGAGCTCAAATCTTTGGTCATCTCCTAGTTAGGCTCCATGGATATTTTAAAATTTTTTATTGAAATTCACTTCAAGAGTACATCCTCAATAGTTGATTTTACTAAAGGAAAGTCTGCTAAATACCTGAAGATGAAAACTTAGATGACATATAACTATATAATTGCTGATTTATGTTAATATATCTCTGAAAGTTTTATTTCGAGGATTGAATAATTTGCGAACACTATCTCTCTGGTGGTTCAATTAAAGACGCCATAGTTGGCTCATTTTTATTCAAGAGATCAACAGAAGTTAAGTAAGTCAATCATTTCTTTTTCCAGTTTGAGTTTTACTAATTCGCCATTAAAACGCACTCAATTACTTGACGGTCGTCAGCGACTCATTCTTTAACTCTTTTTTTTTTTCCTTCATCGGGACAGGAAAGAAGCCGGTGACAGAAACGTAATTTTGTCATTCATGAATATAAATTAAAATATTCATGAAGAGGAAGGAGAAAAGGAAAAGAAATTTTATTCTCTCATATTTTGAAACAATGAAATTGTGCAAGTTCGCAGAACTGGAGTTCTAACTTAGTTTGTGACGTTGACTATTTGTATCATTAATGTGGGCATTTTAGAATATTTTACGTAAGATTTAGAAGAAAAGATTCCAAGGTAGAGTAGTTTCAAGAAAAACTTACTTGAAATTAAATTACTTATTTCTTATTACTTAGTTGTTCTATTTTACTATTTGTGATGTCAGAAAAACATTACGCGGAGACAGAGATATATAATCTCAGGTAAGAAAAGAAAAGAAAGGCTTTGTTCCTTCACAGTAGTTTATTTTATGCAACAGGGGCGCTTTGAGATTGTTTGTTTGATTTTGGGCAAAAAACTTCATGGTTATCAATGCCCAACACTCTTCATACCGTATTTGAGTTCCCCAGTCATGGGAAGTCCCAGGCACACGCATGCTAGACCGACTTTTATTATATATTAATATGCATATATATATATATATATATATATATATATATTTACATTTTTAACTTTATATATATATTTTTTTCCAACCCCCTCTTTTTTTTAACTTTTTTTTTTCTTCTTTTTTCTTTTTTTTTCCCCCTTTTTTTCTTTTGGTAAGGGGGGGGGTTTCGGCCATATGCATTTACACCTACTCGCCGGTATCACAGAAACCATTTCGACTCATTGATAAACACTAAGAAGAAGAGTTATGTTATTACCAATTACATTAAACTTACGGACTACATCTCTAATTAACTATTAAATGACAGCATCACGAGAAATCACAGCCATTAATGACAACAAAGTTTTTTCAAAAAAAAAAAAATCAAAAAAATCTATATATATATATATATATATATATATATATATATATATATATATATATTAAAATTAGATCCCTTAAAGTAAACATTAGAACTATAAATTATTAAAAGAGCATTATAAATACAACCATTAAAATAGCAACAAGGTTAGAGCTATACAAATAAATATTAAAATTATTTGAGAGTATACGCTCCATCATCAGTGCCCTCTTCAAAAGGATGTTACTGGAACCAAAGATTCCCTGTTCCAGGGACTGAGTCACAGGGAATCCTTGGTTCCAGTAACATCTATGTGAAGAGGGCACTGATGATGAAGCGTATACTCTGAAAGCGCCCCTGTTGCATAAAATAAACTACTGTGAAGGAACAAAGCCTTTCTTTTCATTTCTTATCTAATAATAATTATTTCACTATCCAGCACCTCAAAAATGGAGATGGATAATGTTAACCACGTATTTTTATAAAACAGATATATTGGCCAGAAAAATAAAAATGCCCATATTCTATTAAGATAAACAATTGGTGTGCTGGAGTCCAAAAACACATTCGATCATTCCAAAACGAAGTCAAGACTTGAAGAATTCGGTCATAAAGTACGAAAACAATGCCTATTAAGGACTCTGTTTATGTTTTTGAATATCTTATATGTGAATATATTGTATTAAATAATATTTTTAGAACTGTATGAAATAGCAAGTATACGGGAAGTGGCAATGGGGAATCCCTGACCTCCTTGTGAAAGAAGTTAGTTCTTCAAACCCCAAGATTGTCCTCTTAATTTTATTTAATTGTGCGGTCATCAAGCAATGAGATTGGACTTCTGCATGATTCTCCAGTGCCCTTTCAACATCGTGAGGGAATTGAGTACCCTATAATGGTCTGCTTCAGGCCCCACCTTGGTTTAAAGGCTGGGAGTCGTGGAGTTCGCCGGGTTTCTGGAACGACGTCCCATTTTCTTTTTCTCCCTCCTGTCGACATAAACAGAACTGGAAATTTAAGGTGGACAAGAGATGGTTAGTCATACCTTCGCTTTAAGGGAAAATCATGTGTAAAGAAGCAGATACTAAATGAAGGCAAAGCTAATTTTTATTTTATTTTCAATGAGCTACTATATTCTTGGAATACGTTTTTGTTAAGTGACATTTTTTGACCCAAGGAATAATATCAGAGCATGCTTTTACTGTTTCTCTAAACCCTGATTCCTTTAAGTCCAATTTTGGCCACAAAGTCTTCTTTTCATTTCTTTAGGTTTACTTGAAATTATTAAATATCGCGAATTGTATTCAAGCAATAAAACTTTAGGCCCCTAAACCATAGAATATTAATTGTCAAATTCATTCGTACATGTATCCATTGAAATACGAAAATAATATGTAGTTTTTAAGCTAGGAAGAAGATGGTATATAGCAATATTCTTCAAATACGTGATAATTTCAGCCTGAAAACTCAAAAATATCCAAGAAAAATATTTTGAATAACAATGATCCAATAAGTACATTCAAACCGACGTTTGAGATATTTTGATTTAATTGCTATTTCTTTTTTAAATCCCCACTTCTCATACGATTTCATTCAATACAGAGTTCGTTGTGTAATTCTTTGAATAGATTAGATATTAAGCAATATTAAAATATTTTGGAATCGACCAAACAAAATGTTAATATTTTTTAATGGAACTTATATTGTTATATTCCAAAAAGTTTTGATGGACTTTTTTCGGTATAACTTTATTTGAAAATCGCTTCAGTTCTTTCATTTTGAAAATCATAATGCAAAAAACATTAATCTTCAATTATGTTTCATTAACACCGAGACTGAAGTTCATTTTAGAAACACACTTTTAAGAGAAAAATATTAATTTTTAATATTAACACTATAATCAATATTGGCCGTGCTAAGAATAATTAACTAATTTGAATTTTATTCTTTTAAAGCCACTATTGGACTTACGTTTACATCAATAAAAAATATGCCTTTGTGTTATCGCGCACTGTTCATGTTTGAAATTTTTAATAAGGTCTTCATAATTCCCCTGTTGGTATTAGTTTCTTTTCTTTTTCACTTGCTTAAAAGGAGGGCTTAATAGTAAATGGTCGTTTTATTCCGGTATTATACTGCTTTATTAAAGGTTCTGTTTGTTTGGTTATGAAAACTGTAGGATTCTAATGAGAAAACGCTGTTTATATTAAAACTTTTAGTCTCGCAAAATATTAGGGAACCCTTAAATTTTCATTAAGTAGATGTGAATTATGGGAGTTATTAATTTATTTGAATTATTATCAATTCCGAACTTTACTTTGATAAGGGCTACTACATATTGGGTAAGACGTACATACACATTAATATTTATATACGTTTTTCAGAATATAAAAATATACTTTTATGTTTGATGTAACTATTATCGAGGCATTAAGGTGTTAATCTTAATGATATGATGTAAATTTACTTTTGGGGGTTCCCTTTGGAAAAAGTTGCTATGGGGATTACAAAATTAGACGAAAACACCTACAAATCATCTCGACTCATAGTAAATGAGTACCAAAAAGAAGTTCGTCTGAATTTTAAAATTTGTTTTCTATCAATTTATATATTGCTTGTATGTTCAGTGTCCAGCGGCTGCACATTTTGTGATATTGATATCAACCTTTACATTTAAACTTTTGTCGGAAAAAGAAAGATAAGAAAAGTTCGAAAAATGTCACCCACGGGGAGGGGGTGGTTGTAAGGGGCAAAATAAAAATATCGGAATATTTCCGTAATCATGAGTTGGATCGAAAAATGTAATGTAACCAATATTATTATAATTTAATATAATGCAACTTTGGTTCTGTGCATTTGTTTCAAACGAAGGACTCGTAAGGGGAAACTAGGATTTTATCGGTTTTAACGGGGTTTCTTTAGAGAAATTATCTATTGAGGTTGCTCAGTGACACAATTACAGTAAAGTACCTACAATCCTTCGCCGAAGAAATAGTGCGAAGTGTTTCTTTAAATGTTCATCGATCCTATCTAGGGGATGACCAAAATGATGTCCATTCAAAATTATATATATGCATATTTATTTGTCTGTTACCACTCTAGTGGCCGAAATTATTTTTGATCGTTTAATCCCCCAGGGGAGGGTTTAGAGGAAAAAAATTGGAAAATTCAAATTATCTCCGTTACAGTAAGTCGGACCGAAAAATTCCACCAAAAATTGCAATCACTCTTTTTGTGAATTTAAATTTTCTTGAAATTTTGTTCTACCTAATTTTTGTTTATCTGGAATATTGACCGAGAGTTTTGCAATTTTTAATTTTCAGCCCCCAGTAAACCCCCAGTTTTAGTCATCACACTTCAACAATAGGCAAAGATTTCATGAAAGGTCATATTCTGAGCGTATAAACCTAATCTTGTTTTCAATACATCGCCTTCAACACTAAAGATCATATTCGTTAATGACTGAAATAGGACCAGAAATAGGGGAGTTTAGATGGAGGGGAAATTCGAAAATTATAAATATTTCCGTTATTATGAGTCGGGTCAATAACTGTTAATAAAGCCAATCTTGTTAAACTTGTGATGTTCTACAATTATTGTTGTATACACAGTTTCATGTATTTATTGCATTCAGTAAATTTGTTTACAATGGATTTTTTTTAAATTGAGAAATAGGGAATGTATGGTGAGATGAGATCAGTAGGTTGTCGCTCCAGCACGTGGGAAATCTGCATAGTTAACGTTGCTAAGCGTGACGGACCTTTGAAGTTCGTATAGTGTATTTAAAGTTCATGGTCATTTTTTTAAATTGGGGCTCAAGTTAGCCATGTGAGTTAAAGCGTTGACCTTAATCTCACACGGTAAACCTAGAGTGGTGAGTTCGATTCTCGCCTGGCCAAAAGAAATTATTTAGTGATGGAATTCATTAAATAACGTCTTAAGTCTCACCCTGGCTAGAAAAGGGTGGTAACCTGTAGATAACCCGTTCCAAATAGCCTTATTTGCAAAAAGTGGACATTAATAAATAATAATAATTTCTTTCAATTGTCAATTAATATTTGTAGTGATAATATGTCGCTGTTTGTTCTTATTTTTCGTCATATCGTTGGTTGTTTTGAAGTTTGACTCCTTTACATATCAGCTTTTAACTGAATTTACTTTAGGTAAATAAGGTAATATTGATAATTTATTCAATCAGGTTTGCTATAGATATGAGATCTGTTGCATGCAAACACACAGTGTGTCATTTTTAGAACGAGAGAGAAACAAACTGGCAAACTGATCACGTGACCACTCCTTGCTACGGGAATTATACTGGCTGGATCGATAGGCTGATTTAGAACCTGATTAGAGTCTGCTGTAATTGTGGGATTTCCTATTGGATTACTCAGTCTTCCAGCCTGCCAGCTTCCTGAGCCTTCTGCCCTGAGAATATTGCTTCTTTTCTCAGCATGGGAATTTCAGAGATAGAATCTCACCCCTTTTCTCCCCCGTTATTCCCTTTAATATAATACGGGAAACGTTTATAGCACTTTTAATATTGTTTCACACGCGACATGCAAAAATATTGGAATCCATATCCAGCTAAGGACCGACTGCTATCGTTATACAGGCTCAGCTGCCAGGAGCTGCATAATCACTGAACTATTGAGTTTTCGATAACTATAGCTTTCACAATGATTCTTCCTTAAAAAGATCAGCAAACATGATTTAGTTATTTATCAGTGGTTATTGCCAAATCTCATATGATAAGCATAAATAATAAATAGTTTAATAAACCTACTGTTTAACAAATGCTTGCATTACATGTCGTTGGTACTCAAAAGTGGAGGCAAGAAATCCACGAGTTTGACCGAAGAGCTCTGATGACTTCCTAGTGATGAAATATCAGATGGCAGTACAATTCTTCTTTGAAAAGATTAACAACCTAAGCAGTTATTAATAACCTTAGCATAATTAATAACCTAGTTTTTTATTAGTACTTCTACGAACAATCTCAAAAAATAAACGTAAACCAATGATGGTCTAGTGACAGATCAGCATTTTAACTAATGGCTGGACTGAAAATTGTTAGATTTCAAACAGTGGAAGCAGAAGAGTTAGTCCAGAGAACATTAAGGGCTTTCCAGTGAAAAAATAATAGACAACAGTACAATTCGTAACTTTAGCCGAGCGTTAATATGTATTTGAATATTCGCATCTGCCACCCTGTTTGGAGTATTATTTAATTACCCGGAGTCAAACATAGAAAGAAGATAATTGATTTTTTGATCATATCATCATCGTGTCATAACAGAACTTGAGCATCACTCTGCTAGAAGGATTTTTACACTTTTTTAGGTAGACTAACTATTTTACTTCGCGACAAATTAGGGATTCGGGTGTTCTTCATGTTAGTAATTTCAGAAACATTCATTGGTGCTAACTACTAGACAACAAAATAGGAGTTGGGGTTTACTGACGGCTGAAACCAAAAAATGTAAACATTTTGTTCAATAATCAAGAAATTAAAAAAAAAAAGTGTGCATTCCAACACTTAGGAAATCACATTTACAATAAAATTTGTTTCATACTATTTTCGGTCCGACGTATAATATTTAGAAATATATTGGAGATATTTGGAATTCTCGAAATTCTTCCATTCTCCTGTAGATATACATATAATAAGTCTGTGTGAATCGATACTCTAATCGCCGCATTTATGAAGAATATTTTGTTTAAAAAAAAAAAATGCATTCGAACTTATGAACAAGTAATTCAACAGAATTTTAATGAATTGCCAAATAATAAATTTTAACGCGTGGTCCAGTAAAAAATTAGCTATTTATAACGTTTGATTAATTAACCACTTATTTTAAACGCTTAAATTATAAATTACATGATTTAGTTACTCATTGTGAACGTAAAATTAATTAATCTAGTTAATTAGATGAAAATTGAATTACTTTTTTGGGTTTTATAGTTATATGGAAATACGATTTTTTAAATAAAAATATAAATGTAAAAAGAAACCGATTCTAAGTTTTTTTTCCACCTTAACTTTTTGACACGAATTAATTCTTTAGAGGTAAAGAAAAAAGTTCGGGACAAAAACTTTCCGTTACGATTTATTAGATATCCTTGAAGGTTTAATTAAAAAATATATATTGTCGTTATCGAGAGGTCCTAGTAGTGAAAAAGGTTTCATTTATTTTCCAACCCTTGACCTTCAGTGACTTATGAGGCTTCTGAAATAACTGATTCAGTTGTAGTAAACATTCCTTTTTCTCGTAATGGATAACGCTGGTGTGTACTAGGCCTTTCGTAATGAAAGGCATTGGATCATGGAATATCTTTAAAAGTAATTTCATTCATATTATTCAATTTAATTGAATTTTATTCTAAATTGATTTGGCCATGGAAGTTGACAGTTCTTCGAAACCTTACAGGTATTGCAAAAAATATTTATTAATAAATTCCATGGTAGTTTATAACTTCAGCTTCCTTCGAGATGATGTCGGATGACTTCGAGAATCGGTAAATAAATATCAGTTACAAAAACAATCGTCAAGCTGAGCATACTAATCAGATTTCGTAAAATATTTATCGATGATGTGATAAATTCAATTTCAGTAGCTGAAATACACAGTTCAAAAAGGAATTTTAGATACCGTCTTTTGAAGTGCATTAACGAGGAAAGGCCGATTTTTGGACATTTGTAACTACTACCTGTAAGTATTGTGGTTCAAAGGAAACTGTTTTTTTTTTTACATGAAACTATGCAGATGGAAAAATGTATTATTAGTAAACATTTTTTCGATTCATTCAAGAATACTTTTGCGTTATTTCGTTTAAAAACTTTTTTTTTTCTTCATATTTGTTTTTAGCTGGTGGTGTGGGTGATGAATCAGGTTAATCAGAAACACTTTTTTGTGGTTCCTCAAAATTTATTTCTTAAAAACGCTTAGCACTTTCGGGAATTAAATTCCCATCCTCGGAACGTCAGAGCTTTTTTTTTCTCCTTTTTTAAATTTTAAAAATCATTCCTTTCCCCATAGACATGTATCAACTGTAATATAACATAACAACTTTTATGTCACAGCAGTTTTCAATAAAATGTGCAGTTTCTGAAATAAAGATTTGTCCGTTTTACGGCTAAACGATGCGTCAAATCGAAAAATTCACAGATATAAACTCGTTATAGAATTTGATTTTCTACAAGAATCCGCCATAAAAAGTAATGCATTCCATTGGAAATTCCAATATTATGGTCGCTGGAGAAGGTTGAATATAGACTGAAAGGATTCTACAGGGGTCCCAATTATGGCATACTAATTCTCAGCATTCTATTAAAATAATTGGAGATTTTAAGGGGGGGGGGAGGGGCACGGGAAGTTGGGACACCCTGTCTATGTGTGTGTGTGTATAATTTCGAATAGACCTCATTTTCGCTATCTCCGGGATAGGATCAATGGACACTTGTAGAAAATTTTGGAAAATCCCATCATGAGTGCAACCAACAACAAACAAGGCAACAAAGACTTACTTATAAATATTCAGGACATATACAAGAATCACCTTCAAAAGACTTACGTTGTAGCAGATTTCCCTTAAGGGAAATCAGCTATTGAGGTCGTACTCATGACGCGATTTTCGAAAAATCTCTTCATATGTCCATGGACCCGACCCAGGAGATGACGAAAATGAGGTCCTTTCAAAATTATATATATATATATATATATATATATATATATATATATATATATATTTGTCTGTTAACGCTCTAGCGGTCGCAATTTTTGTTTGATCGTTACGAAACTCGATATTTAACCGTTTTATGAAAAAGACAGATCAAGTTCGTTAATGGATGAAATCGGACTAGAGGGAGGGAGGGTTTAGAGGGGGATTTTCGAAAATTCACAATATCTGCGTTATTATGCATCGGATCGAAAAATTGTATAGAACCAATCTTATTGCAAATAAAATTTACTATAAATATCGTTCTATACATGTATTCTCTATCTTGAATATTAACCGCGATATTTGTTTTTTATGAAGTCTGTGGTCGGGTATAGTTCGGATTACGTCGGCCATCTTCGTCATTTCTCGGCTAAGGCGGAGGCTTCTTCTAACCTGTCGTTCCTAACCTGACCTTACCTTCGTTTCTTTGCGAGATTTATGCAAATACGTTCTGTTCATCCGCCCCCCCCCTTCTTTAGTTCTTGGGCTACTAAAATTTGAATTATTAAAATATAAATTATTATTACAATTCAGAAGCCGTTGGGAATTTATTTTAATTAACTGAAAGATTTCTCATTATCTAATCACGGAGGTATTGTGTTACCAGTATGCAGATTTCTCTATTGTAAAACTTCACAGGGGAAATCTGCTTAGTTTACGCAGCCCCTGCGTGACGGACTTTTTAATAAAATGTAACTGTCAATAAAACTCGGATAAACTTTAAAAAAATTGACTTTCTGTCCCTATCAATCCACAAGAGGAAAGGCAACTGTGTTGTTATATTTACTATGATTGTATATATTTTGCCATTTATTTAATAGTAATGTGGCTTTACCAACTAATTTTATTACTTCAAGCAAAATTGTGTATCGCTAAAATTGCTTAGCACCAAAACTAAAAAAAATATACAAATTTAATAACGTTATTCAGGTTTTAAAATTTTCTTCAAATGGTATTTTGTGCTTCACTGAGTTCATCATTATGCTCACAGTGTTGGGCAAGTATGAAATCAAATTTTGCGCCTCTCCTAAACGTTTCAAGTTGGTGCGAGGAGCTGTTCAGGTGATCGATAAATTGATTTACAAGTCGATTATAACTTAGCATAATTGTGAGAGTTCTTATTGAGTTAGCTCTCAGTGCCTCCTTGGTCCTTCCGTCCTAAACCAATATTTCAATAACAAGGCTTATTGAAGACTTCCTCTTGTATTTTCTTGTACATTGTTACTTTACAATATATATAATTTTCATAGATATATTCCTAGATATCTAATACTCCATGTCCAACATATAAACTGATAGATAACATTATTTATTACTTAGTGATTGTTATATTTTATGATAGTGGATTTTTGTAAAAATGTTCATTGTTGAGACTTGATCCTTTGAATATTCTAAGGTGAGACAAATTATATGATTAAAACCTTTAAAACCTTTGATTTTCAGAAGCTTTATCATTACAAAAGTAGAGCTAAAGAAAGAACCCAATAGTTAGAACCGTGTAGCCAGTAGATTTTAATTCAACAATGGATTCTATACTTTAACATGGTAGCTCAGTTTACTCATGTATTTTAAGATGTTGATCTTAGTAAGTATGGTAAATCTATGGGATCTAAAATTTTAGTGACGAAATCATTAAATAAAATAAATAGCTTGGCAAGGAAAAGGTAGCAACCTTTAGATGATAACTCCCCACGACTACCCAAGATAGCATTAGGTGGACTTTAATAAATTACTTAAAAGACGTTGAAATTTCATTATTTAATTATTATTAAATCTGGCTAAAAGCTAAGTAGAGAATTAAGAAAACAAAAACAAAACTGAGTTTTGAGCAAATACATTATTCAAATGGAACATCTTCAAGTTATATTTTCCGCTCAAGTGGTCGCAATTTTTAGTAGATTTCCCTTAAGGGAAATCAACTATTGAGGTTGTACTTGTGGTGGATTTTCGAAAAATTTCTTCAAATGTCCATCGATCCTACCCAGGATATATATACATATCAATGTATGTATATATATATATATATATATATATATATATATATATATATATATATTTGTCTCTTAACGCTCTAGCGGTCGCATTTTTGTTTAATCGTTACGAAACTCGGTATTTAACCATTTTATGTAAAAAGACAGATCAAGTTCGTTAATGGCTGAAATCGAACAAGAGGAAGGGGGGGTTTAGAGGAGGGATTTTCAAAAACTCGAAATATCTCCATTATTACGCATCGGATCGAATAATTGTATAGAACCAATCTTATTGCAAATTACATTTACTATAAATATTGTTATATCCATTTATTCTCTATCTTGAATATTAACAGAGATATTTGCAGTTTTATGAAGTCTCTGGGACACGTGGTCGGATTAGTTCGGCCGTTTTCGTAACTACCGGGCTCTGGTGGAAGCTTCTTCTAACCTTACCTGGCGTCTCTAACCTTACCTTACCTTCGTTACTTTGTGAGATTTATGCAAATACGTTCTGTTCATCCGCCCCCCCCCCTCTTCTTTAGTGCTTGGACTAATAAAATTTGAGTTATTAAACTATAAATTATTCTTACAATTCAGAAGCCGTTTCAGTTGGGAATTTATTTTAATCAACTGAAAGATTTCTCATTGCCGTTTGTATTTACTCACGGTGGTGTTAAGTGTTACCAGTATGCAGATTTATCTATTGTAAAGCTTCACGTGGGAAATCTGCTTAGTTTACGCAGCCCCTGCGTGACGGACTTTTATTTGATTAATAAAACTCGATGTATAAGTGTTTCACTCATAAGGTCGGGTTCGTTAATGGCTGAAATAGAACCAGTGGGAGGGGGGGGGGGGCTGTTACGGAGTTTTTTTTTATTTAAAGATCGGGAGAAATTAAATGAATTGCACTGAAACATCGGCAAGACTACTTTTCTAAATAGTAATTTCACCTGTTGACCGATATTCACAAAAAAGACATACTATAAATAAGCACATTGCTTCTAGTGTTCATGAACTGACGTTCACTACGTATTTATTGGGGCCAATAGCGCATTTCCCTAATGGAAATCTGCCAATACGACAAAACACTAGAAAATAAAATCTTAGTTAGAAGGACTTCCTAGCAAAAAAACAAAAATAAATGTCCGTCACGCAGGGGCTGCGTAAACTAAGCAGATAACGTAAAGTTATACAATAGAGAAATCTCCATACGAGTGATGAACAGTTACGGAAACGGCCGAACTAGCTTTCGGCGGGAACGAACAGAAGCGACCATAGCTCCTCCATTACACTTAATAAAAATGCTAATATCTCGGTTAATATTCTAGATAGAGAATACATGTATATAGAATATTTATAGTAAATTTAATTTGTAATAAGATTGGTTTTATACAGTTTTTCGATCCGACGTATAGTAACGGAGATATTTCGAATTTTCGAAATCCCCCCCCCTCCCACTGGTCCGATTTCAGCCGTTAACGAATTTGACCTTCCTTTTTACATAAAACGATTAAACCCCAAGTTTGGTAACGATTAAACAAAAATTGCGACCGCGAGAGTGTTAACAGACAAATATATATATATATATATATATATATATATATATATATATATATATAAATATATATATATATATAGTTTTGAACAGATCTCATTTTCTCATCTCCTGGGTAGGATCGATGGACATTTGAAGATATTTTTCGAAAATCGCGTCATTAGTAGACCTGCTAAAAGTCTAAAGCCTGTGCAGAATCAAAATGACTTACAAAACTAGTAATTATATAATTACATCGTATAATGTTTATCGTTATTATTTGTGAAGATGTACATTTTCCCACCGAATCCAGGACTTTATAAAGCAAATAATGATTGAAGCAAATTCAGTCCCATACGCCAAAACGTGACTAACAATAAATGCTAATATATGACAATAAAATATAGCTCAAAGTATATAAACTTGATTTGAATGATACTGACATTTGACGACAATGAAGGAACCCTGTTTGGTTAAATTTTTCTCCGGGCGGAAAAAAGGAAAGAAAATACAGAATGAATGTTAGGAAAATAAATCAGTGACGACATTTGGAATGCAGGGTTATAGATGAATCTGAAAATCGGATGGGGCTATCGTGCTGCTTATGAGGGTCTACTGAATATGATTGTGGGCAAAAGTAACTTGTTTATTTGACTAACAAAACAGTTTGATTGATACAGTGATATCATATTCATCTGCTTTGCTTCCATCCTGATGTCTTACAGGTAAATGAACTGGGAAATACTTGACTGTTGGAGGCAATGCATTTGTTCTCTTCCAATAATCAAAGTGGAAACTCTTTTTTTATGACGGGAGATGAAACTAGTAAACTGAAGTCTTTGTACTCTTATTAATTAAATAAACGAATTGTTTTACGTTACTACTTTTTAAATTAACGTGATTGATCCGTTCCAATGCATGGGACCGAGAAATTTCGTGGAACAGAATTTACAAAACCTTCTATGATTTACAAAAAAAAACCCTGAAAAACTATTCTGTGCCCCATATTATTGTTGTTTTAAATTTTTATGTTCACTCATAACCTCTAAACACACTCATCCCTCTACCTTGGTAATTTTCAAATCAAAAACAAAGGTGGTCCACTAAATGTTTCACAAAATTTATCATTTTAAATTTATGGTTAATTATGTACGATTTATGAGTAGAACTTACCGAAAAATGAGTTCAAGATAAAATAAAGGAATAATTAAGCCTGAAAACCAGTATTTTGGAGATTACAAAACATCCTTTACTACGTCCAAGGTAGAAAGGAAGTCCTTGCAATGGGTTAACAGAAATAAAAAATAATTTTAATCGATTGTGGCAATACATAATCGAAAGGGATTTTGACGAGGATAGATCTCTTATGTATATATTTTTTCCAAAATTATATCAAACCTAAATACCAAACATCACCAATTATGATTTTGCGGAGGTAAATAGAAAATATTAATTTCTTCTATACCATACTTGATATTTAATTGTATCATTACACACAAAATATCATATTAGTTAACGGCTGAAATCGAGGGTGGAATATGGGATGGGGGTTACAGGGTGGCGGTATTTTGAAAAAAAATCAGCATATTTCCCTTATTATGAGTTGCAAAATGTTAAAGATCCAAACTATTGATTAAACTGTTGATGCTCTACAATTGTCGTTTCATTCATTTTTTCTTAACTTAAGTATAAAGCGAGTTATTTCTAGTGTTTATTTATTTGTTTTCAGCCTTTAATATCCCACCCCATCAAACGCGTTTATAATCGGTTTTTAACATACAAATAGAGAATATGTGATGAATTGAGATCACCAGGGTGCTATACTAGCATGTGGGAAATCCGCTAGTTTGCGTGACGGATTTTTTTTTTTTTATATATATATAAAAAAAAGTAAGTCAGGCGCCGTATTCCTGCGAATTTTCGACTGATTTTAGCAGATTTCCCTTAAGGGAAATCAGCTATTGAGGTCGTACTCATGACGCGATTTTTGAAAAATTTCTTCAAATGTCCATCGATCCTACCCAGGAGATGACGAAAATGAGGTCCGTTCAAAATTTTATATATATATCTATATATATATATATATATATATATATATATATATATATATATATATATATATATATATTTGTCTGTTATCGCTCTAGCGGTCGCAATTTTTGTTTGTTCGTTACCAAACTCGGAATTTAATCGTTTTATGTAAAAAGAAAGATCTAGTTCGTTCATGGCTGAAATGGGTCCCTTGGGCGGGGGGGTTTAGCGGGGGGATTGTCGGAAAATTCGAAATATCTCCGTTATTATGCGTCGGATCAAAATATTGTATAGAATCAATCTTATTGCTAATTCATTTAACTACAAATATTGTTCTGTACACGTATTCTGTATCTTGAATATTAGCCGAGATATTTGCATTTTTATGAAATGTGGGCCGATACCGGATTTTTGAATGTCCCGCGAAAAGCTAGTTCAGCCCTTTGCCGTAACCGTTCAGCTTTCCTATGGAGATTTCTCTATTGTATAACTTCACGTGGGAAATCTGCTTAGTTTACGCAGCCCCTGCGTGACGGACTTTTTTGATTTTGAATAATCCATTATTTTTAAGGAAAATCACTAAGGGCAATGCTGAATGAAACACGGCATTTTTACTTTTTAGATCGGTAGTAAAAAAAACATGCCGTTCGTTGGAACATACTAAGTAGGGGCTGTGATAGAAATCAAAATACAAATAATAAAGTATTACCTAAAATAATCTTCACAAACAGAATAGATGATCCTTGCCTTTATTGTACTAGCTTTTACTGCACTTTTCATGGGTATTTTACTAGTTTTTATTAAAAGACAAGAATTTAATGGCTTACTTTTTTCTTTGTGATGAACAATAGCTTGGGAGAGGTCAAACCTTCTATTGTATTCTTTAATGAACTAAATATTTTAATATACAAATATTTATTATCCGCTTTAAATTTTGCGTTGTTTTATAAAATGAATTGTACCTCCCCGCCACAGAATTGTTAAACCACTCTTTATAGATATGTATTTTCTTTCTTTGTGTATTATACATCACTTTGTATGTGAGTTATCCGGCCATGTATCAGTGCTATAAATCTCACGTGGAGAATCGCTGTGAATCCGTGATTTATTAAGTGAGATATGAGTTTTCTATAGTCATACGAGAGGATTTAGCTTCCGTTAAAAAAACTTACGAGAAAGCAACATTGGGAATAAATATGATTTGTCATTTTAGACTCATATTTAATTAAAATTCTAAAATTAATTGAATTTATATTTAAATCTGTGTTTAATTGGTAATTCTTTTAATTGTGGAAAACAATAGATGATAATGTTGAACAAGTTCCTCAACGTATGGGCTTGGAGACATATTCCTTTCATCTGTGTTCAAGAATGAATAATAAAAGATTAATTAATAGAGCTAACGAATTAAGATTAAAGAAAAACTATATATATATATATATATATATATATATATATATATATATATATATATATGGATGCTTTCTAATCTATATAAATAAAACTATAAAGTTTGTCTGAAATACAATTAAAGTTTTGCTTGCAATGAATTTCTTAATTTTTAAATCTCTCTATGGCTAATGGCATCAAAATGTCTGTCTAATGGCACTTTTGATTCTCAATCACAAAAGAACAAATGGGAGAATTTAAATGAAATTTGTACATGTCTGTTTCAAATACTCTGAAGTATATATAAAATACAGTTTTTTTAAGCCAAAAAATTATGTATTAACTTCTGTAGTATTGATTTTTTTTATAAATTATTGGCTTAGATTTTATCATTCAAATCTCGAAAGCTTGAAGCGATCTATTTTGGAGGCTTTTTGACATATAATTTGGGACCCCTCTATTAGATATTACTGTTCTTTATTTATATCTGAAAAAGTATGTTGGAAATTTTGATGGCGAATTTCGATTCTTTTTATTCAAATTAAGAATAATTTCTCATTGAAATAGTTTAGTTTTTTTTATAAACCCCGTTCTATATTTTTAATTGTAGTACAATCAACAATTATTTAAAGTAACTATAATTATTATTTACGAACTTTTTACAGAAGAAATGTATTTATACTTTAGTTTAATTAAAGAAATTGAAATACCACCTCAATTGAGGTTTAGTTAGAGAGTTTTTTAGTACAGAAAAAAAAACTGATGTTTTAATTCCGGAATATACAAAATATTGTCATAAACCATTTTGATGGATGTTCGATTTTCCACTTCATTTCACATCACGATTTGTTTTTAGGAGAGCCCAAATATTTTTCTTGCGTTAAATTTCTTTATTTGGTTTTGAGAATTAAGTTTTACTTCAAAATTCCAGATTTGATTCAGGAATGTAATAATAATTATCAATGTTATCTGTAATATGGATCTATCTAATAAGAATACTGAACACAAAGTGAAAATATTTATTGAATAATAAATCATAAATCTGGATAATGTTATTAATAATTAATATAACTGAATGAAATATTTATTTGAGGAGCTATTCGATACAGATTTATTTGAATGATGGTTCCCTAATTAAAAGTTTTTCTTCATTTAAGCCAGTGATTTATTTTCTCTCTCCTTATCGGGTTTGTAAAAAAACAGAAAATATAAATTATTTCTACAATAGAACAATATTGGCAAATCTGCTGGCCATCTTTATGAGTGGTATTCCTTTCACCACCACCTGATAAATTCCAGGGGAGTTTTAATATTATCTTAAAAAAATGGTCTATTGATGAATAAAAAATTTTGTGTTTGTGAGTGTGTGTGTGTGTGTGTGTGTGTGTGTGTGTGTGTGTGCGTGTGTGTGTGTGTGCGTGCGTGTGTAATTTTAAACGGACGGATTTCCTAGTCTGCTAATAGTCGTTCAAGAATGAAAAAAGCAATTTTGAAATCTGAAAATGGATTATCAATGATGATTACTGCAAGTAGTTCATTCAGATATGAAGTTATTGATGAATGCTAAGATGAAAAATACAAACAAGTATTAAATTAAAACAAAAATGTCTTGATTTAAAAACGGTAACAAAAAGGTTTTGAATGGTTCATTCTAAATTAAATGTTTTCCTCTATTATAGAATAAAATACAGTTTTAAGTATTATTTGAATGCTTTGGTTAAGAAACCAAATACAATAATCTAAGTGTCTAAATGAATTGAGGAATGTTATTTTATGTAATCTTGATGATTTATTTTTGTTGTAATGTTTCATTTACATCTTTAATATGTAGATTTTGAAGGTTATAACAATTGCTTACAGGATTATTCCCTTGAAATTTGGGTTCACCTTATATAATTGTTTCAATCTATACTAGGTGTTTTATGAAAAAAACGTTTTTGAATAAAAAAAATACTTTCTGGGCTAAACGATAATAAAAATAAAATGGTTTAAAGAAACCATAAAAGACAGAAAAAATATCAAAAACAATAAATGCAGAAGAGAAAAACATTCCCTTAATTTAACCACACTGGCAATATATTTATAAGGTATCATTAGGTAATCTAGGGTTGAAGTGTTAATCATGGAACCAGCTATCATTATCTAAAAGAGCAATATTATTCATGAGTATACATATTTTAATATTTGCATATATCTCACAAATGTAAAGTTCAATGAGAACAATATTTGGTATTTAACCTTATAATGACGTGATTCATGATATAACAGTTTATTGTTAATGTGACATGAGTAGGTGTGGGGGTTTGCTGAAGCCTCAAAACTGAAAAATGCAAATATCTCGGTTAATGTTCAAGATAGAGAATAAATGTATATAACAATATTTATAGAAAATTTAACTTGCAATACGATTGGCTCTATAAACTTTTTTAATCCGAACTCCCCCCCTCCCTTTCCGATTTTAGTCGTTAACGAACTTGATATTTATTTTTACATAAAACGACTAAATATCGAGTTTCGTAACGATTATTATTAATATTATTATTATTATTTATTAACGTCTACTTTTTGCAACTTAGGCTAATTGGGACTGGTTATCTACAGGTTACCACCCTTTTCTAGCCAGGGTGGGATTTTAGGATGTTATTTAATGAATTTCGTCACTAAATAATTTCCTATGCCCAGGCGAGAATCGAACTCGCCACTCTAGGTTTACCATGTGAGATAAAGATCAACGCTTTAACTCGCGTGGCTAACCTGAGCCCCATGGTAACGATTAAACAATAATTGCGACGGCTAGAGCGATAACACACAAATATACAGATAGATAGATAGACATATGTGTGTATATATATATATATATATATATATATATATATATATATATATATATATATATAACACGGACCTCATTTTCGTCATCTAGGAAGGATCGATGGACATTTGAAGAAAAATTTCGAAAATCGGGTCATGAGCACGATCTGAATAGCTGATTTCCTCCACATAGGATTAATATATAGAGGAAACAAAATAGAATTATTTGAGAGGTTTGGTTGAGACACCAAATACAATAATCCGAATATCAACATGAATAGAGGAATGTTAGTTTACGTGACCCTGATGGAAGACGGCGAAGTTCGATGAAAGATTAGTGCCGATAAAGGGTTTCTAATCGACTCCTGTTAGAGCAAATACGGTATCTTACAGGGCTGTCTATTGACTCCGATATCTTCAGGAGATCGATTCGCTAACAATCAGCTCCCATTTAGCAGGAGGTAATCGCCAATGTCGATAGTTACACCCTCGTCTTATCTCGATACATGCAACACCTCTTCATCACCTCATCTCATTCAGCTCCAGTCATTGTAACTAACCCCTGAATCAGATACCTACCTTGATATAGATATCATTCACCAAGTTATAATTGTAATTGTCTTGTTCCTAGATTGGCCTTAATGGTCGACAAGCTGTTCTGCCACAGAATTTAACTATTTACCTAACAGCTGGTTGTATACTATAACATCAGCCTGCAGACATTATTGATCTCGTTCCATCTCTATTTTTCTAAAGTTTATTTTTTTGTTTAAACACTTGAGTATGGTACGGGTATGCTGAAAGGCCTCAGTGCAATAAATAAAAACCTTCATTGTAGGAAGAACTTATTCTTCATCTCTTATATTCACAAATGAATATTAGTCTTTTGGTGGGAAGATGAGTTCTTTGGTGGCCAGTGGGATCGCCTCTCTTTTAACTAGATATTGCTGAATTTCCAACGGATTCATCATCTTTACATCGGGATAATGCCCCAATATGATGATGAAATAATGGTATACTCCAATCATATTTTATTCCAGAACCATCATAAATAAGTATATAGTAAAGGAAATAATAAATAAATAGTTTAGGAATTTTACATATGTTTTCAGAACTTCTTAAATCATCTGAAGGAATACAAATTAAATTATGTATACTCTTTATTTTGTCTCATTAAAAAGAAAACTAAAAACATGTTAACGGAAAACTTTGGACATTCTGCGAAAGATTGATGAGATGGATGTTACGAAAGAAATTAGAATGAAACGATAAAAAAGATTTATTTATTTATACAGGAGCACCCACATCTTGGCGATTTGGCTCAAAGTTTCACAATGTAAAATGAAAACAAAATTATAGAAAAATAACAAAAACTGAAACAACTAATAAAAAATTAAATAGAACAAATAATCATTAAATACTAGTAATAAAAACAGTAAATAAACATAAGACATAAATAAACATAAATAAACAATAGATAAACAAACATAAATATACATTAGACTAGTAATAAATACAACAATTTAAAATGGTTTTAATAAAAAATGATGTCATTCCTATATACTAGTACATTTATATTATTATTATTTTTTTTTTATTTGTTTATTTTATTTATTTATTTAGTTTTGTACCCCATAGCAATGGTGATTGGCATTATTAGGATGATATATTTACTTCTTCAAGTGCTTACCTTTTTTTGTACTTTTATATTATGGAAAATATTTCTTTAATATCTGATTCTTTCTCATATCCGTGCCTTGTCCAAAGAATATAATAAAAGTTAATCTTTAAAGGCCTTAAAAGACCTTTTCTATTTTGTACTATATGTTTTTGTAAAAGTTGATGTGTTTTAGATATGTTAGTATTTGTGGAATATATTGGCTGCTGTCAGTTAATAGTTCTGTCAAATCGTGGGGTATGTGAAGGTTTTCTCGTTGGATGCAGTCTGCCAGTATGTGTTTCATCGTAAAGTGTTTGTTGCAGTATGCAGATAAAAAAGAAGAGATAATATCTTTATGGGGATTATTCAGAAAAGTAATCACAAAAAGTAGTAATAATCACAAAGAGAACTAGGTGGTTTACAAACTTTATTACTTTTCTCAAAACTGAAAAAAGAAAATGCAGATCAGGCACTTGCCAAATGTATTACGAAGGGGTGAGGAAGGCAATGGTTGAGTTTAAAAAGGATATCACGATATCCATTCATAACGATTTATAAAATAAACAAATATTCATTTAAGCACTAATTTATATTAAAAAGTCCGTCACGCAGAATCTGCGTAAACTAAGATGATTTTCCCATATGTTGGAATGATACACAACTGATCTCGTCTGAGCATAACCTCTACATATTCTCATCGGATATTTACTTTGAAATAGAAAATAAATGGAGCGAACTCAATTTAGAGTGTCATAACACGAAGTGGGAAATCTGCTTAGTTTACGCATCCCCTTTGTGACGTATTTTCTTAAGGCAGTGTTAACAAAATTATTTTAATGTTGATATAGAAATAAATAAGGTAACACAAATTGAAGAGAGGCGCGATAACATCCTTATAACCTCATCTGGGCTCAGACTGCCTTTTGATCCTTGCCAGATAAGATAAGCTGGATCCTGGCATATGCTTCACCCTGCAATCCCTTTATATTCAAATTATTATTAGAGCTTATCAGATTTAATCTCCCGACGGTATACCATTAAAACCCACTTCCTTCCATTACATAAATTTAGTAAAGCTGAAACCTTTCCGCTACTCATTAGTACGAGTATGCTTCCTAGTTAAGGTTTTTACGAAAATGCTCTAGAAGGTGTTTTACATTTTCTGCAGTTTTTAGAAAGTTCATTTTTTATTGATTACAGTGCTTACATGTTAATATAATAAAAAAAACCACCACACTGGTGCTGTGTAAACTAAGCAGGTTTCTCAACTGCCGCGAAAAACCAGACTGATAACATCATGTCATGTTGTGTAAACTAAAAGATGCTCTACAATCATTCTACATCGCATTTTTTAGCAGGTTTCCCTTGAGGAAAATCGGCTATTGAAGTCGCATTCATGACGGAATTTTCGAAATTTTTACGCCAGTAGATAACGAACATAGGTCCGTTCAGAACTCTATATATATAATCAATCAATATATCTATCTTTATATTTGTCTGTTACCGCTCTAGCTGTCGTAATTTTGGTTTGATCTTTATCAAACTCGATATTTTGTCTTTGTATGTAAAAAGAAAGATCAAGTTCGTTAACGGCTGAAATCGGACCAGGGGGAGGGGGGTATGGAGGGGGCGAATGTTGAAAATTCCAAATATCTCCGTTACTATAAGCCGAATCAAAAAAGTGTACAAAATAATTCTTATTGAAAATTAAATTTACTATAAATATTGTTATATACATTTATTCTCTACCTTGAATATTAACCGAGATATTTGAATTTTTCAATTTTCAGCCTCCAGTAAACCTCCACTTTTACTGGTGTTACCTAAGCAATGCTCTGTTATATAATAAAACATATTAATTGAAGCCTAAAAACCAAATATTGTTTTCATTGAACTTTTACTTCGTGAGATATATGGAAATACGTTTTCATGACCCCCATTCTTTTGTTTTTGGATTACTAAAATTTGAGTGATTGGGATAAAACTGATTCTGATTCATTACAAATTACAGCACTAGTTTTAGTAAATTGTTTTCATTAGAATTAATATGCTATATTCAGATATATTTCGTTAATTGTTTGTCTTTCCGGTCTATCTATGCAGCACTACGAGGCTGGCTGGCCTGTTTGTTTACAATTCAACAGCTTTACGTTTTAGAGATTCTTAACTTGTACATTTACAGAGCATTCACAGTTGTGTTACCTTTATGTATATTTATCTATTGTAAACCTTCGCGTGGGAAATATGCATAGTTTTCGCAGCCCCTGCGTGACGGACTTTTTATAACTCAAATATTATTGGAGTTATTCGTACTTTCTTGTTTTCTGCCTTCAGCAAACCTCCAGTTATAGGAATTTTTAATTAGAAATAGGGAGTAAGTATATGGTGAGATGAGATCAGCTGTGTGTGACATCAGCAGGTGGAAAATATGCTTAGTTTACGCAGCCCTTGGGTGCCGGATTTAATTTAATAAGTAATGGTTAGAAGAGTGGGTTTACTGAGCGTTGGAAACTTAGAAACGCGTCCACCTCTGTTAATATTAGAGCAAGAGATTTAGAAAAAGGTCCGTAACGCAGGGGCTGCGTAAACTAAGCAGATTTCCCATGTGAAGTTTTACAGTAGAGAAATCTGCATACTGGTAATACAAGCCCACCATGAGTAAATACAAACGGTAATAAGAAATATTTCAGTTAATTTTAATAAATTCCCAACTGAAACGGCTTCTGAATTGTAAAAATAATTTATATTTTAATAACTCAAATTTTAGTAGTACAAGAACTAAAGAAGGGGGAGCGGCGGATGGTTAGACCGTATTTGCATAAATCAAGTAAGGAAGGTAAGGTAAGGTTAGAAACGAAAGGTAAGGTTAGAAGAAGCTTCCATCGGGCCCGAGCGGTTACGAAAATGGCCGACCTAATCCGAACTATACTCGACCACAGACTTCATAAAAATGCAAATATCTCGGTTAATATTCAATATAGAGAATAAATGTATATAACAATATTTATAGCAAATTTAATATGCAATAAGATTGGTTCTATACAATCATTCAATCCGATGCATAATAAAAGAGATATTTCAAATTTTCTAAAATCCCCCCTCTAAACCCCCCCCCTCCCTCTAATCCGATTTCAGCCATTAATGAACTTCATCTGTCTTTTTACATAAAACGGTTAAATATCGAGTTTCGTAACGATTAAACAAAAATTGCGACCGCTAGAGCGTTAACAGACAAATATATATATATAATTTTGAACGGACGTCATTTTCGTCATCTCCTGGGTAGGATCGATGGACATTTGAAGAAATTTTTTGAAAATCGCGTCATGAGTACGACCTCAATAGCTGATTTCCCTTAAGGGAAATCTGATAAAAAAACAACAAATGGACAAAGAGTGAACTATGGTGATTTTTTGTTATTGGCATGCCAGAGTCATATACGAAGCAAACGATATTGTATATGGAAACATCAGGGTGATGAAAATAATATAAATGAAAATGTAACTATAGAAAGTGGGGGAAAAAAAGATTAAATGTATAAAAAAAAATAAGTAAAACGGATAACCAAAAAAAAAGAAAAAAGGGAACAAAAAAAAATAAAAACAAAATTAAAGCTTATACACCCTGCTAATGTAGGAAATAAGTGAAGAGTGGTGTGTAGAAATTGTTGATGATAGTGTATTATATATGTTAATGTCTTTTAGATGTTTAATGACTGAGTCTATGTAATCACTGTTAAGGGTGGTTACTCCCCCCCCCCTGCTATCGTTCAAAAGTTCCTGTAATTCATTAAATTTTAAAGATGTTTTTTGAATATCGCTCCAAAATGTAGCACCTCAAATTTCCCACACGGAAATCTGCTTTTCCCACACTGGTTTTCCCAATATCTTACTTTAAGTTTTCTAAAATTTTATTGTTGATGAGATTCTCTACGTTGAAAGTAAGCTTTTAGTGTGAAATGACAACCCATAAGATAGGATTATGAGTTTCTTTAATTTGGTCCAAGGACTTGGAATTAGAAAAAAAAATTAGGAAACACATATCCGACCGTTGCTTCAGTCTGTAATATGAAGGAGTGGACATGACAAGAGTTGAACAAACATTTTAATTGAGATGCTAATGCTGATGATCCATTGTTGACACATCCCATCTACTCCAATTCTATATCTCTCTATGTCACTAATTTATCAGCATGTGTTTGCTCTAATCAGATGTTGTCACATCCTTTTGATGTATTTTTGTAGTTTTCATTTACACGATAATGAGCCAGCTCGTTTTGTTGTGCTTTACACATTTTCCATAGGCTCTTTTTTTTTAACTTCATACGTTCCATGTGTATGTACTTCGTTAAAAAGTATGACATATCTTTATTTTAGAACCTAGAGTATATATAAAATATACAGGAATTTATTTTAAAATGGGGCTTTGAAGAGTTGAGGACACTAACAAACTCAGTATTCCACTTAACTAGCATAAGGTGAATTTATTTTGAAATTAATAATAAATTCTGGTTTATTCCTATAATTTTCATTATCTCATAACTATGTCACAATTCCAGTTTTAAATTATGGTTGTTTGAAAGCATGTAAATATATTTTTAAATAAGAAATTTTGAGAATTGTATATGATACAACAAGATTAAAAATTGTAATGTATTCATGGTTAAAATGAATTGATGTTTATTAATATTATTATTTATTAACGTCCACTTTGTGCTACTAAGCCTAAATAGCACGCGATATCTACAGGTTACCACCCTTTTATAGATAGAGTAGGACTAAGGATTTAATTTAATAAGTTCCTAACTAAATGAATTCCTATTTGCCAAGGTGGAAATCGAACCCACCACTCGAGGTTTACCACGTGAGATTAAAGGCGACGCCTTAATTTACAAAGCTCCCTAACCCACAGTTTTATATAATCAGTGTTTGTTACCAGGTCCTCTTTTAAATGTAAAAGGGCAATAGAAAGTTAAATTCATAGTTTTAAATTATTTTTATATAACCTATTTAGTTTTAAAGAAGTACCTAGTAAGAAAACTGTTGAATAAAGTTATAATAGCAAATAGAATTAATAATAATGAATCTAAGATTGCATTTCATGGACCAAACATTATTCACCAAATCTTTTATATTTTGAGTAATGCCAACTCTAAGTTCAGTTAGATTAATATGTATGCTTACTTAATTGTGGAGTTCTATATCTGTAATTTACAGTTTTATCCAATTTGGAGTTAAGTCCTCATGTGCTGTGGCATTTTGGTAGATAACGACTATGAATTGTTATATTGATAATCACTGGTCTTAAAGTCGATACTCTGAACAATATTCGAGACGAATTACGACAATTTAAATACGTTTAGTAGCTTTTGTGAGCATATTTGATCGGCGAGGGCAAAGTTTGTCATGGGCTCAGGCTATAAAAGGGCAATCTCACGAAAAGATTAAACAGTCAGATGCCAGATATTCCGGAAGAGAGACCCCTGGTCGGTGACATATCGATAATCCTTCAGCCTTCAGCCTGCACATTGTCAGCATATACATCATCACACGGGAGAGTCTGATGAAATTCTGTTAATCAGCTAAGTTTTTTCAGTGTAATTTAGTTTAATTAGACATCTCCGTTTTATCGCTTAAAATGTGTCTATCCCATTTTAAATTTATATTTACAATTGGTGAATTTGGATTATAAATAAATTTATGTTTATTTTATTTTTTAGTCAAGAGTCGATTGTCGGTGAAACACTTTCTAAATTCGTTGTTAGTGATTTGGTTGTGGGAATGTTTACAGCTTCCACTGCCTGCTGCCGCCGCCAGATCGCTACATATAATAAACACTAGCCTCAGATACCCGGCTTCGCCCGGAAATTCATTTGAGGCTGAATGGTGATGGAATATTTTTGGCAAGGCTATACTTTGCACAATATTTTGACATTTACCCGTCCCAGTGTTTAGGGTTAATACCCGTCGTTTCATTAGATTTGTTAATAATAAAATTAATTTTATATGTAAGACTTCACTGTCCTCCATATATTCATATTTCCCATCTCCTGTGCATTATGCATAGATTTGAATTATTAAGGACAAAATATTAAAATAGATTTGAATTAATTTTCCTAATTGAGGTGCGTAGTAGTTCATATTGGAAAGAATTGTTGAGCATATCAATATTTCTACGCAAATTACTTGCTTCATACATTGTTCCCGAAAAAATGAATAAAACAAAAGTTACCATAAATAACAAAGTAAACAACTTTTGTTACGTGCACGTTTATCGAAAACACAAATAGACAATGAAATATCGGGATTTTTTTTTCCAGGCCTCCCTTATAACCCCCGCTCCCGATCTTACCTTAAAATTTAATATAGCTTATAATCATGGAAGAATTAATGCTAATTGACATACCGAGTTTTGTTAAGTTCGGTACAACCCCCACTCCTGCCCGTCCCTAGAAATGTTGGTATGGCTTATTATAATGAAAGCGTTAGTGCTAATACACATACAGAGTTTTATTTATTTCAGTTGGGACTTTTGTCCCAAATAAAATTGTTCACTTCCGCTATAGGTTTTGGCGTATATCTTGTTTATAATTCGGTATACGAAAAAAGTGTATATAACAAATGTTACTTTAAATAACAAATTAAACAACTTTTGTTACGTTCATATTTGCCGAAAAACCAATAGTGAACGAAATATCGCTATTTTTAATTTCAGGCTTTCCTTATAACCCCCATACCTGTTCCTCTCAGAGGATATTAATATAACCTAAAGTCTAAGTTGGGTTAGTAGTAATATACATACCAAGATTCATAAAATTCGGTTCAGCCGTTTTTCCGTGAAAAGGTAACAAACAAAAAAAAACCAAAGAAACAAAATGCAGTTATGGTATTTATGACATGTGAAAGTTATCGTGAAATTACGCGAAAAAAATCAATGTACAGACAGAGGTTACAATTACATATATAGATTCATAGTGCTCTGTTGAGCTCAAATAAGAGACAAATGAACTGAAAGTAAATAATGAATGCAGCCTACCTCTGAAACATTAAAAAAATAAGGCGACATAACGGGAGACATGGATAAAAGGAAGGAGGAAAGACAAAGGAAATTGGGTAATCTCACCGTTCTGGCTCATCTGAACGGCTGTCGGAAGGAAGCTTTTGATACTTCTGCTTTCTAGCGTTAAGAAGAAGAGAGTTCCTGTTCGGAAGATGCGCTTCTATAAGCATCTTACAGAATAAAATAAAGCTGAACCATTACTCCACTGAGCAATATAGAATGGCAGACCCCGGAGAAACCTGAGGTGACGAAGCCGGGCTCAATGAGCCTCAAAATCTTATAATAATAATAAAGTCTTTTTATTGAACATAAAATAAATAATGTAAAGTATAAATAACTTAATAAACATAATATCTTCCAAGTAAAACTAAATTATCCATTTTTTTTTATGTAATGTCTTTTTTTCCTTTTCAGGTTTCTAAATATATCACTGGTAATGCGTTACTGATGAGGTATTTAGGATCCCCTGAGGGGAGATTTTGGGGATTGGAGTGCCTGGCTTCCCATATTTGCTCCCAGAGATCCCGGTCACCATCTCTTCTTCTGTCTTCCTCGCTTCCTCTTCCTGTCATCCTGTGTCCATTCGGCGACTAGTTTATCCCACCTGCTGTCATCAAACCTAGCCCGCACAGTTCAGTTCCATTTTACGGCTCTTCAGAAGCATACGATATCCTTCATTCTCGTCTGCTTCCTCAGCTCATTGTTCCTATTGGGACCACTCCTTCTGACATTGGTCACATACCTCTCAATTTAGATTCGAGTTTTTTTGGTGAGAGACCAGGTTTGGCACAACTGGCAAGACACAACGATTAGAAATTTCAGTCTTACATTCATTTTAAAGTTTTCTTCATAATGAATTTCGGCCGCAATTAGTATTAGGTCATCTGCAAACTCTAGGTTCCTCGGTGATTTACCTGAAATTGGTATACCCTTTTCTCTGCAGTCCTAGTGCCTTCGTACAAACTCCAGCAGTGCCATGAATCTAAATCTTAAGTTGCGTGAAATACAAATTTTAATTACGCCCTCGTTACACAAGCAAAATATATTTTATTGAAACAGCTCGGCTTATCAAGTACCATTTACTACTGTTTGTACAATACCCAAGTCTGAATAATATTTACAAGATCTTGCTATAAAAACAGAAGGAGTCAGGAAGATGTCTACTAAGATACTAAAAGCATCTATTAGGATGACGAGCTTCTATTTATATAACACTAAAGTTTAACTTAGGTTACTCACTTAGTAACATCCCCAACAGAAATTATATAAATATAATATTAACTAAAATGGATATACATGGATACATTAAATGAGGCAGATAAAAAGGCTGACATTGATATGTACCCCAAAAATGTGGGCACCTTAATTTCTTTTTATGTACAAATATAGTATATTTTTTCCGGTGCCTGAAAACATACCCTTCTCATTTTGTGAATGAGTTCCTTTGAGATATTGTCTGTTGATGTAAGAGGGAAGCATGGATTGATAGAGAGGCCACGGTGTCATCATTAGACAGGATGATTATGACGATTCATCAGGAGTATTGGAGGGCAAGGCCGGAGCCCCGTCTCCTGGGGGTAGAATTTATCAGAGAGTGGGGGGGGGCTACAACCCCTATAGGCCCCTCCTTTCAATAGAAATAGGGGTGGGGACAGTCCCTCCTGTAATTTATTATTCCCCACTATTCCCTCCTTCCGAGGGTAAATATTCTTCTCAGCTTAAGTGGATCGTAAATCATACCCAAGTGGATCAATCCGTATATCCAAGCTTTTCATTTTTATTTATTTATTTACTTTTTTTTTTTTTTTTTTTTTACTTACAAGAGAAAAATGGTTTCAATTTCTTGGTATGGGATCTTCTAAGCTCAGGATACACTGCACTAAAAAAAAAATATATACATTTTTTTCTTACGTTTAGCACAAAAATAATAAACGTAAATTATTATTTATTTGGATTTCAAAATTTAATATACAAATTTTAACATTTTTCTCATTACACAATTTATTTGACAATCACACTTGATAAATTATTTTTCTCTACTAACCAGAATATACACTATTAGCTTCATGTTCTAGTTACACAGCCCAATCTTATTACACACCCCAATAACTCATCCATTTTTGAGGTGCTGGATGGTGAAGGAATTATTATCTCAGGTAAGAAAAAACGCCTCGTTCCTTCACTATTCTTCTGAGAATAGTGAAGGAATGAGGCGTTTTTTCTTACCTGAGACAATAACTCGCGATCACTCGAATCAATAGTCAAATTGCTGATGTTCAAGTGATAACTGCATTGCGCTGATGTTTAACTAAAAACTGAAACATTCGGGTGTGACTTTATACTCCCGTTGTCAGGTCTAGTATGTTCGAGGCGCCAACTAGCCCGCGGATTGTTTAAATATACGTAAATTTCAAGTTGTGACAAATCCTTATATCTTTAATGGATGAATACTTCGCAATAGTATATCTAGGATACGATATGGGTTTATGGGCAATAAATAACTAGGTTATTATGCTCTTTATATATATATATATATATATATATATATATATATATATATATATAAAATTGTAACCTCTGTCTGTATATTGATTTTTTTCGCGAAATTTCACGATAACTTTTCATTTCACATGTCATAGACACCATAACTGCATTTTTTTTGTTTCGTGTCTGTTTGTTTATTTGTTTGTTTGTTACCTTTTCACGCATAAACGGCTGAACCGAAGTTTATGAAACTTAGTATGTATATTACTACTAACCCAACTTAGACTTTAGGCTATGTTAATATTCTCTGAGACGAACAGGAGTGGGGGTTATACGAGAGGCCTGAAATTAAAAATAGCGATATTATATTTTGTTATTTGGAGTAACCTTTGTCATATACTTTTTGTCGTATACCGAACTATAAAGGCCAATAATTTTATTTGGCTCAAAAGACTCAACCGAACTAAATAAAAATCGGTATGTGTATTAGCACTAACGCCTTCCTTATAATAAGTCCTTAAAAATAGTGATATTTCGTTTCCTATTGGGGCTTCGGCTAATATGCACATAACAAAGTTGTTTATTTTGTTATTTAGAGAAAGTTTTGTTATAAACAGTATCGTTGATTACTGAACTATAAAGGCGTAATACGTTAAAAATTATAGCGGGAGTCAACAATTTTATTTGGCACAAAAGACTCACCGAACTAAATAAAACACTTGGTATGTGTATTAGCACTAACGCCTTCCTTATAATAAGCCATACTAACATTTCTAGGGACGGGTAGGAGTGGGGGTTATAAGGGAGGCCTGAAATTAATAATAGTGATATTTCGTTTCTTATTGTGGTTTCGGCAAATATGCACATAACAAAAGTTGCTTATTTTGTTATTTAGAGAAATTTGCTCATAAATTCTTTTCAATATGAACCTCATAGGTAACCACCTCCAATAGGTACCTCACCTGGAAAAATTAATTCAAATGTATGTTAATATTTTGTCCTTAATAATTCAAATCTATGCATAATGCACAGGAAACGGGAAATATGACAATATGGAGGACATTGAAGTCTTACTTAAAATATTAATTTTATTATTAACAAATCCACAAAAACGACGGGGGACCTAAGAACTGGGACGGCTAAATGTAAAAATATTGTGCAAAGTAAATATATATATATATATATATATATATATATATATATATATATATATATATATATAAATAGTAGTTCCGTTACTTAGTACAAGAAAGTAAATGGTCCTTTACTTACTCTGAAATTAACCAGATTTTCCAAATGCTATTACGACACGCTATTGATCTCTTCACGCCATTGTATTTTTTAATTCTTAAAAATCCAATGAGTAGAAGTGGGCTTGTTTTCTGAAGGCTGAAAACCAGAAAGAACGAATTTCTAGCGTGATATTTGAGTTACGAGGAAATATACAGAACAGGAATTGTAGAGTATCAATATTGTAACAATACTGATTATTTAACAGTTTTGGTACAATTCATAATAACAAAGATATTTCTAATTTTCGTATCCCCTCAGCACTATCCCTCCTCAATTCCTGGCCCGATTTCATTTTTGTAAACTAAAGTGTTGAATGAAGGGTTGGTCTATCCAGTATGGTATAGATCAAATGAATATTTTGGAGTTATGAGCGTTAATTCACATATAACAATATTTGATATTTAAGCTTCCAATAAAGTGGTTAGAGGTTATTGTTAGTATGACATGTGTAGAAGTAGGGGTTTACCGCTTTTATTGTAACTTGAAACTGATTAGCAGGTTTATTTTGGGGTGGTAATGATAGAGGTTTCTCTTTTAAAATAAAAAATCCTGGGTAGGATAAACTCTTTTTTTTTTGTTTTTTTTTTGTAAAAATGTGTAGAATTGCAACAGCTCTGTTCTATGAATAATTCCGATTTGTTAAACTGGTTTCGTTTTTGACATATTTTTAAGCGAGTACATGTCCAAATTAGAGTAACTTTATAGCTTACATTTTCCTGTGTAGAGTAACTGATATTTCCCATTCAATTTGATCCAATATGTATTTTTCAACTGAGTTTCCCGAATTCCAAAATAAGAGCCTCATCTACTGCAAGGGGGAACATGTTTTCCACTAATGCACCCATAAGTTATAACCTAATTCAAGTCGATCCTTGACGTTTTAATTGAAATTGATGACTAATATAGGTGTTGAGTTTATTATGCGAACATAGCTCAAAGTGAATAATTACTGGGGAGTGGTATATGCCGGCTTGCTCTGTGATTGGTTAATGGTTGCTGCTCTAGAGGCTTGGTTACCCAGTTCACAAAACACACACAGAGAAATACATTAATTATAACAAGGCAGTGGTAACTTTGATAGCCTCAGGCGATATGTAAATTTGGGTATAACATTCTCTCAAGAGTTTGCTTTTCCATAACCATGAGCGTAGCATTGGACCTAATTACGCTTTCTGCGTCCAACTTTCTATGCTTAGCTTTTGAATATATGATCCCCGACATAGTCAAAGGGTGTTTTTTTTTTCCAAAAGATTAAGTTAACTAATAACATTTAAATTTTAATCGTTTGCAGTTAATAACTAATTAACAAAAATATAAAAAAATCAACCATCTTTATTTGAAATCTCTCGCCATAGAATTTGGACCAAAGACAGGATTAATTCAAATATATGGCATACCAAATGAATGTTAAAATTGGCAACGATTAGAAAGGTGTGTTAAGAATCATATTTATTTTTAGCTGGGGGTGAGGGTGATGAATCAGGTTAATCAGAAACATTTTTTGTGGCTCCTCACAATTTATTTCTTAAAAACGCTTAGCGTTTTCGGGACTAAAATTCCCATCCTCAGAGCTATAAACAATAAAACACCATAATTAAGGAGTCTAAAAACTATTTTTTTTAAATCTTTACATAATTGGTCATATAACAAAACAGTCAATAATATTATAAAATTTATAACAATAACACATATATTTAAAACATAGTTATAATTACAATATAATAAATTAATATTGTCTTATTTACTATTTAAAATAACATGAGCCAAATTACCGTCAGAGCGTAGGGCGATCCTATAGACTTGCTACCAGGCTAAACCCTGCCGATGCACTGAGGCCAAGGGGATCGTTCCAAGCCGCTAGGGAGGGGGTAGAGACAAGTCTGGACATGAGAGATCCATTTCTGTCAGTCTGCACATTTACGTTGACTTTATTTCAGGCTTTCTCGAGTTTTATCTCGATGAGTTTTCAGTAAATTATCCAACTCCTTTAGTTTTCGAAGCATAAACAGTTTTTCTTTTGGATAAAGGGAATTCCAGTGTCATTCTAAAAAAAAAGGACATTCGTTACGTAATTTCTGGATTTGGAAAATTAAGAAAAGTAATTGTAGAGTGTATTAAATAAATAAGGGAATATTATCGAACATAGGCACTCGGAACAGATGATTTACGTATTAACGTTACATTTGTAAAAGTTAGCCATGATTTAAATATAATCCTAAAACAAAAAAAATAATATAGATAATAATACTAATAACGTAGCCTAAACAATAAAAGTAAATGAATTAGATCCACTCATTATTTCGTATGTCTTAGAAAAATTCGACGCCCTTCGGTAGGACTCAAAGGGCACTTGGTATCTGATGAGATTTTGAAAAAAATAATATCCAATACGTATTGTGAGGAACCAGAAATTATTTATTGAAAATAATTTTCAGTTTGGTTAACGTTTGGACGTTTCAAGTCATTTTCATTTGGTTTCACACAAATTGTCCCTAAATCAAACAATAAAACTTATGTGACATTTAACAGATTTAATCATCTTACCGTATACTGGATGGGCGTGTATTTTTAATAAGGTAAAAGCCAATTACTCCAAGAATATTTATTTAATGCAAAACTCGTTTTTAGGGTGAACAAACAAACCCCCGTTCAACATAGAAGAACATTTCAAACCACTAACGGCTTAACAACTCATACTCTGCATTTATTTCATCATAAACATCCATTTTCACTGGATAGAAGAATACGTTGAAGGCTTGTGCTCACAAAATTGTACTATGGATTACCGAATAAAATTGGACGCTAAACCGCATTTTCAGAGCTCTGCTTCACCAAAAAAATTTTCTTTAGTCAGAACGGTACAGAGAACTACATCTAACACTCAAATACACTCTGTGGTAAACCTGGTATCATATGTGCCCAACGAACTGATGAAAAAAGTTAAATGGTACACATGGTAGACATGGGGGATTAGCAATTCCGAAATATCTCCGTTATCATTATGAGTCGTATTGATAAATGTTACAGAACCAATATTCTTGCCTACAATAGTTGTTCTATAAATGTTTTCCTATGTTAACTATTAAGGGCGTTAATCGTACTTTCTTGTTTTTCGCCTTCAATAAATCCCCACTTCTGCTTATAAGATTTTAATTTAGAAGTAGCAAATATATTGGAAGAAGAGATCAATAGTGTGTCACTCAAGCACATGGGAAATATGCTTAGCTCACGCAGCCCCTGCGTCACGGATATATATTACTACAGAAATTTACCGTTTTTCCTTTCATGTAAAATTCACTTTCTTTATATAAACGTTGAACAATTAGCCTTCGGCTGCTCCAATTTTTAAAAACAATTTTATTTATTTTTATTAATACTCTGAATACAGTTCTAAAAGCTTCAATTCAAATTAATCATCTCTCTGTTTTAATTAAATAACTCATGGAAAGTTCTTCATTCTAGAGTACTAATGAAGGTAGGGTAGTTTCAATTAGCAACTAACATTGATGGATCAAAGCTAACTACGTAAAGAGTCAGGGACTCGTCTCTCTACGAACACAGAATGCCTTGTGAATTTATATTACTGGATTGTATAAAAAGTAATTAAAAATTCTTGTTTTTTTTTTATAAGTATAAATTAAATAATCATTTATAATGAAATTAATAATTTGGTGAACGTTAAAAAAACGTCGACGCAGTTGAAAAAAAAAAGTCCGTCACTTGATAATCCACCGCGTAAACTAAGCAGATTTCCCAAGTGATAATAAGACACATAGTGACCTCATCTCACCTAATATTCTCTATTTATATGTAAAAAAAAACCATAAAAAACGATGCTTTGAAAAGAGGGTTTATTGAAGACTGAAAACAAGAAAGTACGAATAGCTTCGTTAATACTTGAGTTATGAAAAAATGCATAGAACAACAATAGTAGAGCATTAATAGTTCAACGAGACTGGTTCTATAACATTTTACGAACCGACTCATAATAACGGACGTACTTTGAATTTTCTTATGCTCCTCTCTAATCCCTTTTCCGGTTCCGATTTCAGCCACTTACAAATATGATCTTTGGCATTGACAGAACCGGTTAAATATCGACTATGGTATAGATGAAATAAATATTTTCGGAACATAAATTCATAATTGATCGCAACCGAATTTACATGTATCTCGCATATTGAAAGTCTCTTGAAAACAATATTTGGTATTTAAGCTTCGAAGTGGTTCATTATATAAAAGATTATTGTCAATGTTACAAGTAGGAGAGGGGGTTAACTGAAGTTTGAAAACCAAAAAATCTAAATATCTCGTTTAATATTCATAATAGAGAAAATGTTTATATAAGAACATTTATTGGCAATTAAATTTAAAATAATATTGGTTTTATACCATTTTTTGATCCAAAGTACAATAACGAAGATCTTTTGAATTTTAGAAATTCCACCCCTTGAACACCCCCCCCCCTCTCTAATAGATTTTAGCCGTTAACTAACTTGATCTTTAGATTTGAATGAAACGCTTATATATCAAATTTAGCAACGATAAAACAAATATTGCGCCACTAGAGCGGTGAGCAGGCATACATACATACATATATATATATATATATATATATATATATATATATATATAAATATAAATATATAACTCATTAAATAAAGGTCTTAGTCCCACACTGGCTAGACAAGGGTGGTAAACTGTAGATAACCAGTCCCAATTAGACTTAATAGCACATAGCGGGAGTTAATAAATAACATTTTTCTGTAATCGTTGAATAATGGTAACATTACTAAACTTAAATGGGTGAAGAAAGTGAATTACCTTCTTAATTAGTAATAAGTATAAATTAAAAAATAATTTGAAGTTGGAAATTAAATGCTTTTAAATGTTTCTTAACATTGTAAGAATTTATTTTAACAAAATAAATTGAAATGTGAATGAATTATTGGTGGAAATAATCAATATATTTTAAAATTTAAATATATTAATAATTACCTTCCTTGTTTATAACCTGCACTACTTCACAATCCGCTAGTTGTTTTATAACTATGCTTATAACCTTTCACAACCATGCTTATAACCTACCAACAACATACCATAATCTTCACAACATCCTAATTTTGTTCATATTCTGGTTAGATCTGATCATGTATTACACGATTACAGAAAAAATTTAATATTACACTCGTGACGAAAGTAGAATTTACAACTCTCGTGAAATTACCAACGGTAAACGTTTCACTCGAGTTGTAAAATGATCTACTTTTGTCACTTGTATAATAAATAACTATTAATGCATTATCAATGGTCGTTTTATTGTACAACTGTTTTATGTTCAATCATAGACGCGTAAATTTGAAAGCAGTTATTGACAACATTTTCTTAGGAATGTAGCATGAACCAGGAATGCTAAATAATTGTAAAATGGTGTTGTGAAACTAATCGTTGCCATGAGATGACATTTGGCTCCTGCTATCTTTTCTCTGCATCACCACCAGCTGTTCATTATAACCGCTGTATGTTACTGCTGCTAAAATCTGAGGACTTTTGGCAGATTTCCCTTAAGGTCTACAGCTGCTTTAAGCTTTTAATAAACCGGGCTAAAATAAATACTTTGGTTCACATAAACACCCGTCCTTTATTTCATTGAATAAATGTAACATAGGATTAAACTTGAAAATGAAATAATTTTCTTTATTAACATATTACATATTTTCTTATCAAATATTATTTACTTTAATACATTCATCTCACATTAACTGGCCTTTGGCTGAATTGAGTATTATTAATTAACTATACAACTACACTATTATTATTGAATCCACAATCATACTTGGAAGGCTATACTGAATTGAATTAATTTATGGTGCGTAATTGCTATGGTAATGTTTGTTATTGTTTAATTCTAGTACTTTTTGTTTTTTCCTTATTTGTAGGATACTACTTACTTATCAAGGATTAATTAAATAAAACGACTGAATTCTTATATTTAGTATAATTTTATAACTTATTAATTTGGCCATATTTTTACACCATTATGATTAAAAAGTCCGTCACGCAGCGGCTACGTAAACTAAGCAGATTCCCCACGTGAAGTTTTACAATAAAGAAACTTCACGAGAGCCGAGCAGTGAATGAAACGGCCAAACTAGCTTTTGGCGGGAAAGTCATTTCGTCCGTTAGCCGCCCAGATTTAATAAAATTGCAAATATCTCGGTTAATATTCGAGATAGAGAATAAATGTATATAACAATATTTATAGTAAATTGAATTTGTAATAGATTGACTGTGTACAATTTTTCGATCTGACGTATAGTGACGGAGATATTTCGAATTTTCAAAAATCCTCAACTCTAACCCCTCCCTCCCACTAGTCCGATTTCGGCCGTTAACGAACTTGATCTTTCTTTTTGCATAAAACGACTAAATATGGAGTTTGGTAACGATCAATCAAACATTGCGACCGTTAGAGCGGTAACACACAATTATATATATATACACACACAGTTTTGAACGGACCTCATTTTCGTCATCTACTAGGTAGGATCGATGGACATTTGAAGAAAAATTTCGAAAATTCCGTCATGAGTACAACCTCAATAGATTTACCTTAAGGGAAATCTGTTAAAATCTATGTAGAAGCCATTTTTCTAAATTGAATGACATCGATTTATTTATTTACATTTTGTATGTCCTAAAAAACCCTAGAGGGTTATTAGCAGACAATTATAAAAATTATTATAGCCTGTTATTTAAAATTTGACGGCAAATTTGTAATTCGCATTCATCATATCGTTGCAAATAAAGATAATTTTAAGTTTGGCGTTTGGAAATGAACTCCCTTTTTAAAATTCAGTTTAACAGGATAACAGAATTTATTATTATCCTAAATAGCTGAAGTAGCTAATGATTTTAAAGTAGAAAATTCAATATTTTAGAGGGAAATTCACTTCAATGAGTATGTAACATATTTATATTTGTACATTAACAGATGGGTATCTATCTTGGTTCCTTAAGGGAAATCAGCTATTGTGGTTGTAGTCATGACGCTATTTTGGAAAGATTTTCTCAAATGTCCATCGATCATACGTAGGAGATGTCGAAAATGAGGTCGTTCAAATTTGTATATATATGTTAACATTCTCAATTTGTTTTGTAAACACCGAACTCGATATATAAAGATTTTATGAAAAATTAAAGATCAAGTTTGCTAGTGGTTGAAATTGGCCCTAAGGGAGGGGAAGGCTACATGGATTGAAACAATGCGTAGAACCAATATTATTACAAATGCAATTTCCCATAAATGTTTGAAGAATTGTTCTCAATCTTGATTATTAACACCAATATTTGTATTTTTTTTTAATTTTCAGCACTCAGTAAACTCCCACTCCTGCTCATGTTAAATTAACAATAAGCTGTTATTGTTATCACGAACCACTTTATTCGAGGCTTATATTCGTAATATTGTTTGCATTGAACTTTTACTCTGTGACATTCGAGCATATATTTTCAGTGTGACGTCATCAATTATGATTTTACTTTGTGAACTACTTGATTTTTGTTTCATCGGCACCACACTCGATATTTAACCCTTTCAGGGAAAACTAAAGGTTATATTTGAAATGGGGCTTATCTTTAAAGACGGCACTCTTCGCAGTCATTTGAGGATCACGGTAGTGCAGTAGGTCCTTAGCCGAATAACCTGTCCCGAAGATCGTAACCATTCAAGGCTTTGATGCGAGACCACAACGAGCTTGGTACATTGCCCTCACCGACAGTCAGCGAGGTCAGACAATGACGACTGGTGGCCGGGTCCGTTTGGTGTTCGGGCACAGATCTGATGGTGTCGTTGAGCTCCCGGAGTGGATGTTTTGATATGACTTGTGATGTAACTCTCTCTGTCACAGGTGATGATATCTCATCTTCGGATGAGATGGTTCTCTGAAGATTTGGTGAAGATGGTAAAGGTTAAGTCCTCCCCTGCTATAAACTGTTAGGTGAGTTGCCTATATTGTAGATTGTCGAGGATAATTAACAATTACTACGATTAACAATAAGTCGTTCATAAATTAAAATAAATAAATAAAAGATTGTCAGACTTGTGTGCATCAAAAATGATTCCGTCGTTGTAGGGCTTGATCAGTGTTCTAAATTTGTCTTATCTACTTCCCGATTAGCCTAAGTTGCAAAAAGTGGACGTTAATATATAAATCTACTAGACCAAACATACCACCGGTGATAAACCGAAACACGTTTCAGGTTGAGTCAATAATATTACCTGTATTAACTGAGATCTGATTAGTGGAATTGTATCAAGACTCATGCCAGAGGCGGTGATTTATGCATAAGAATCGAGCATACGCGCCACTCCCTCACCGAAAGAAAATATTAAAAATGTCCGTCAAGCAGGGGCTGCGTAAACTAAGAAGATTTCCCACGTGAAGTTTTACAATAGAGAAATTTCGCGTGGGCCGAGCCAGTCAAGAAAACGGCCGAACTAGCTTTTGGCGGGAAAGTAAGTCGTCCGTTAGGTGCCCAGATTTAATAAAAATGCAATAATAATAATAATATCTCTGTTAATATTTAAGTTAGGGGAAAAACGTATATAACAATATTTATTGTAAATTTAATTTGCAATAAGATTGATTTTGTAAAACTTTTCGATCCGACATATAGTAACGGAGATATTTCGAATTTTCGAAAATCCTCCCCTCTAAACCCCCACCCACTGGTCCGATTTCAGCCGTTAACGATCTTGAACTTTTTTTTTTTACATAAAACTACTAAATATCGAGTTTGGTAACGATTTAACAAAAATTAAGACCGCTAGAGCGGTAACAGACAAATATATATATATATATATATATATATATATATATATATATATATATATATATATATGTATACAGTTTTGAACGGACCTCATTTTCGTCATCTACTAGGTAGGATCGATGGACATTTGAAGAAAAATTTCGAAAATTCCGTCATGAGTACAACCTCAATAACTTAACTCATAAAAAAAAACTTAAATCATTAAGGCTTATTGGAATTAAAATAATAAAAAGATATCGCAATATTTCATTTGAAGCCGCATTTGTCTTGTCCAATTTGGTCCCTATTGCGATATTTGCGGATGAATATACTGACAGATATCACATGCTAAGCTGTATCAAACTATTAACGAAGTAACAGCAGAAGAAGTAGAATACCCGGTACCCTACATGAATTGGACACATCCTGGACTATCACCAGACATGGTAACTATTACTGAAAATACAAATCACTCGTACCAATATACAATTTACACAGACGGTAGCAATGGACACAGTGCCATTATCATTTTTGTAGGAAAATAAAAAAAAATATTAATGGAGAAATAAAAATTTGGTTACTTACCACTTAGTGGGTCCTTATGGATGATACGGGCTTTGCTTTCTGGATCGTTTGAAATAAAATTTAATACTCTTTTGGTTAGATAATCATATTCCTGAGGTCTGAAGTTATGGCTCATTTAATGGAGAAATTTTAAAACATATTTCTTCAAAACGAATACTGATTGGCTCCAAGATGGATTTTTTTGTTGGGAATGTTTCCTGAAATCGTTTTCCAGAGTTTGTACGCTTCAGTTTGGTTCACTCAACCATATATATAAATATATATTTTGTATGTGTGTGTGTGTGTGTGTGCACTTTCGTACAATCAATCTCAGAATTTATTGTTTATTAGGCTAAAATAATTCTCAACCACAAGGATATGAACATAAAATGATTTCGTTTTCTTTTTTTCACCTACTCTAATTTTAAAGTGTTTGTATACTAAAAATTTAGACCTGTAGGCGGTTTTTATTGAATATTCATGTTAATATAGAAGTATTAAAAATTATGAAAGCTGTAGGAAATTGCTGTGTGGGAAATGGGGGTTTTGTTTAAAGGGAATATTTTAATGTTATTACATGTGATGTGGGCGGCCGAGTTTCATAAATATTAATGCTGACACGAAAGGAGCCCAAAGTTGAAAATGACATTTTCTGTACATACAATCTACATTTAGGCTAGTACCCCTACTTTTCTAGCCAGGTTGGCCACACCTCATTGGATTATAATTTTAAAAATAATTATGGGCAAGGGTAATAAGCTTATTTGAACGATGTACTTATTTCTTTCGTTTACGGAAAATTATTTCCTTTTACGAAGTGACGGAGATATTTTGAAGGTATCACCATCAATTGTGAGATTTCAAGGGAACAGCCCGTTTTGATCCTTTCTGAATTTGTATTAACTAGATTTTATTTGACGAACATACAAGGATGCGCGAACATTGAAAAATGTAAAAAGTCTTAGAATGTAGAGATTCATTATTTAAGACTATTATAATATTTAATTCAGCAACTTATCTTTTACTTGAAACAGCCTGACGGGAAGTGGAGAGGAGAGGGTGTTTAGAGAGGGACGAAAATAAAGTATTCCACATTTCTCCGCACCACAGAAGATTTATTTGTATAAGGCATTTTTGTAATTCATAAAAATATCTATAACCGATGTTCGTGGCTTTTTATGATCCTATATCAACATATCAAATTAAGTATTAAAGTGAAATAATTTTAAATGAACTAGAGTAAAACATTAAATATAGCTAGTATTTAATGGAAACATTAAATATTAGTGTATTAAGTACTTACTATACTAAGGATGTCTCACACTAGTAGTTGTACGAGTTTTGTGTATTTCATTTTTTTCTGGTCTAATCTTTTTATTACTGTAGTTAATTATTTTAATAACTTATCCGTTTCTTAATTCCGTTTATAAGCCGTTCTATGGTCATATGTTATATATAAATCTACCTATAAATTTCTGACCTTTTTGCCCCTTAGTGTTGATTCTGTTATTTATTAGCGTCTACTTTATGGTAATCGGAATGGGCTATCTAAAGGTTGCCATTTTCTAATCAGTGTGGGACTGGTAGCAACTCTAGTGACCGGAGGATTTCAGATATTCATTACATCCACTTAAATTCATTAATTAGATATCACTTGTAGGTAAAGAGTCAGAATTTATAAAAATACTATTTCTCCTTCATTCACTTTATTATAACTCTAAATGATTCATGTCTCTTTTTCCCGTTAAGAGTTTTGAATGGGTCGATATAAGTGAAAATCATTTGGGACAAGGTCTGGTGAATAGGGTGGGTGGTGGATCACATACCAGCCAAACCGGCTGAAATAAAATAAAAATCAATAAATAACGAAAATGAACTTTTTATCTTCCAATTTGAGTAAGCATACCACTTAATGATAAGGAAATTGATGTATAAAAGCATCCTAACTAATCCTTTCTTAGAATATGTAAACATTATTGACCAAGTAAACATGATTTTATATATTAGCAAGGAAATCAGCTATTGAGGTTGTACTCATGACGGAATTTTCGAAATTTTCCTTCAAATGTTCATCGATCCTACCTAGTAGATGACGAAAATGAGGTCGGTTCAAAACTATATATATATAGATATATATATATATATATATATACATATATATATATCTATATATCTATCTATCTATCTATCTATCTATATATATATATATATATATATATATATATATATATATTTGTCTGTTACCGCTCTAGCGGTCGTAATTTTTGTGTAATCGTTACCAATCTCGATATTTAGTCGTCTTATGTAAAAAGAAAGATCAAGTTTGTTAACGGCTGAAATCAGATCAGTGGGAGGGGGGGTTTAGAGGGAGGATTTTCGAAAATTCGAGATATCTCCGTTACTATAAGCCGCATAGAAGAATTGTACAGAAACAATCTTATTGCAAATTAAATTTACTATAAATATTGTTATATACATTTATTCCCTATCTTGAATATTAACCGAGATATTGGCATTTTTATTAAATTTGGGCCGATAACGGATTTTTGAATTTCCCACCAAAAGCTAGTTCGGCCCTTTGCCGTAACTGTTCGGCTCTCGTATGGAGATTTCTCTATTGTAATTTCACTTGGGAAATCTGCTTAGTATACGCAGCCCCTGCGTGACGGACTTTTATTATATACACAGAGAGGATTAAATTGAAATATTGATAAACGCTACGAACTTATTTTACAACATACTATGTCTCCCTTGGGCATGAGCTGACTCTATTTAGTAGAATTTTAACAAGTGGTATTGGATTAGTGTTGTTGGGTCATTGGTTGCCATTCATTAATTACGCCCTTACATTACTTCCTCGTGTAAAATTACAGTCATTGTGTGTGGCTTAAGATACAATAAATGTTGTAAATCGATAATGTACAAATTGCAAATGTTTATTTCATAACCCCTGCAAAGAACTGCAAAGAATTTATCTTTAATGCGAAACTACATTTAAATCTTATATGCAAATTAGTTCTAGGTAAATCTGTGTGCTTTGCACGCTTTGGAAATAGGTGAATCCATCTTCTTTTTGAAATAGGACTTAGTGAATTTCCATGGTGTTGTATGTAAAGGAAACGAAGTGTTCTCCTTTCGGCCATAGAGGCCAGGGTAGCTATTTGAATGGACACGAGGAGTTCGACTACAGCCCTTTCATGACAAGCGAACCGAATGTAGACTGGAATAGCTTAGAGGTAGAAGTTGCCCTGAGACCTTTTACTCTAATTCTACCTCTCTTCTTTGATAGAGCTGTTAGTAGCTCTCTCTCCGAGGGAAAAAATTAATATCCTCTGTCGCCCCCTGGTGGCTGGGCTAGTTATTAATAGGTGTTGCTCACCTCGGCCACCGGCCACCTCTTGTCATTTGTACACTTCACTCTTAACTAACTAGTCCCCTTGTCTCAATTAACCTGGTTTTTGCTCCTCTGTCTCTATCGTGCACTCCCCCATCTCACTCTCTCTCTCTCATTTATATCAAGCCTTCCGTAGCATCTCTACGGTTTATCTACCCCTCTCCCTCATTCTCTCTCTCTTTTTCTTTTTCAATCTCTCTTCACACATCTTACCCTCCCCATTTCCACCCCTATTATCACTATTTATTTTCTCCCTTTACTTCCGTACCCCCATATCTTCTTTCTCGCCCGAAATCTTGCTTCCCATCTACCTCTAAGTTTTTTTATCCCCGCTATACACATATTCTAACAAATTATTGAAATGGGATGTTGAAAAAATCAATTTTAGCATTCAGGTTTTTTAGAACGATCAACGATATGTACGTACTGGTCCATCACCTTTATTCAAAAGCTTGCCAACTCAGAATTTATGATGTGTAATTTTCGATTACTGAGAAACTTATTTCACGAAATATTTTGTACCTGTAATAAACGTTATAAGCAAGAGGACTTTTTATACAATGTAAATTAAATGTCAGATTTCAGATTCAGCTGCTCAGCTCTTGATTCGAGGAAGACAATATATTTATTGGTTGACCCGATCTTAAAAAAAAATCATTCAATTATCCATCGGTCCTACCCAGAAGATATGATAATGAGAGCCGTTCAAATCTATATATATGTGTGTTTGTTTATGTTTTGCAAATTAACGCTCTAGCAGTAGCAATTTTCGTATCATTGTTTACACGTTTTTAGTCAAATTAAAAATTTAGTTCTTTAATAGCTTAAATCAGTGGGAGAGAGAGTTTATAGACAGAAAAATTCGAAAATTAGATATGTCTCCGTTATTATACATTGGAACGAACAATTGTAAAAAACCAAACTTGATGCAAATGAAATTTCCTATAAGTGTTGTTACACCCATGTTTTATTTTTCAATCATTAGTAAACCCCCACTCCTACTCATGCCAAATTAACAACATGCAGTTAGATCAGAACCACTGTATTCGGACTATTGTGTTATTCATTTTTTCTCGGACGCGAATATTAACCAAGATATAGCTTTTTTTTTTGGCTTAAGCCTTTCGTAAATCACTACTTCTACTCATCTGATTTTAACTTCCGGCTTCTTACTGCGGGAGATATAAAGAATAGATGGTGAGATGAAATCATCAGCAGTCACGCAACTTATAATATCACAGTTCAGAAATTTCACGAAATTCGTTAAATTGTTGTTTCATAAAACCAAAAAATATTATGGTACATCTCTCCCACTCTTATGCTGGTAATATTTCTAACCCCACTGTCTCCTTCTGTCTAGAAGTGAGGTTACATTATCCGTTGCATATTAGATTTGCGAACCTATGTTAGTGTTGACTTATAATGGTCAGAATCTTTCTTTTTCTGGTAGCTTTTGTGAGCAAATCCAAAACTGGTACTCATTGATGGTTGTTTCTACTTTTCCCCTGGGCGGGCCAGTTGTTATAAATAGTCTCTTAGAAACCCCCTAAGGATATATACTTTAGAAGGTATGTTCAGTGGGTGTCACAGGAAAGGGTTACATCCAAGATGTGTCTAGAAGTATTAAGGGAAATGTTTGATCGAAACTAGGAATTTAACTTGAGGAATAGGAAAGGTTATTGGTGCCTAGGGAATAGGAGAACAAGTACTTACTTGGGAGAGGGAGGTATCCAGGGAGAGAGCATAATTAACTATTATTCATTAATAATATCCGTCAGAACTGTTATTGATCACGGTGAACTGGCTATCACACACACGGAACGGTTATGCTTAGAAGGTTAGAGAAGAACACGATTGTTTTCGTTTTGTTTTGGTCAGGCTTGACATATTATCTATAGAATAATTGATGGCAGATATATAGTCTGATGAGTGACAAGTGATAGAAACTTGGGTCTATATTACATGTTTAACAGATTTACCTTAAGAGAAATCAGCTATTGAGGTTGTAGTCATGACGCTATTTGCGAAAACTTTCTTCAAATGTCCATCGATCCTATCTTGTAGATTACGAAAATGAGGTCCGTTCAAAATTATATATATATATATATATATATATATATATATATATATATGATACCAAACTCGATATTTATTCGTTTTATGTAAAAAGAAAGATTAAGTTCGTTAATGGCGGGGGACGAATTTCGTAAATTCATAATATCTCCATATTAAGCGTCGGATCGAAAATTGTATAGAACCAATCTTATTGAAAATGTAATGTTCTATAAATGTTGTTTTGTACGCATTTTTACTATCTTGCTTATTAACCGAGATATTTGCATTTTATAGTTTTCGGCCTTCTGTAACTCACCTAATTATGCCATATCAACAATACACTGTTATATTATGAATCTTATTATTTTAAGCATAAATACCAAATATTGTTTTCATTAAACTAATATTATGTGAGATACATGCAAATACGTTGTGATGACGCCATCGTTTAAGATTTTACGATCTTAGCTCGTAAATGTTTATTTTATCTATACCACGCTCAATATTTAGCGGTTTCAGACGACGGTAAATATCATATTTTTTATTGGCTGAAATCGGACCTGGAATAGGAGAGGTTTAGAAGGGGATATATATATATATATATATATATATATATATATATATATATATATATATATATATTGTGCGTTTGTGTGTTAGTTAAGAAATTATTAGAGAATTTTTAAAAGAAATTTTACAAACAACCTGCTACAAAACTGAAGATGTCTCTTGAAAATATTAGGTTCTAATGGCCTGTATAAGTTGTTGCAATAATGTTTAAAATTTTCTTTGATATGGTAAAATTTGAATTTAGTATTATTCTGGTTTGTCGTTATAGATCCTGGAGAGTTTATGTCACCAACTATATGATTTGCGATGAGACGAAGGCCTCCCCCCCCCCCCCCATTAACCAGGAGGATTTATTGTGCGCTGTCTCCAGCATACTTACGAGCCTCATTATAGCCGATATCCAGGTCACCTTCCAGAAAGAACTTCCAGGAATCATGTCTGCAGACGGAATCTAGAACTGTCAAAGGATCAAACCGAAAGACATTTTAAACCGAATCATTCACTATACTCTACTATATACTTAACTAGCGCGCTCAGGTAGTGACTGGTTAAACTAACATATGTACCAATCTGGATGAAGAAACTTGCAGAAGAAGATGGAAACGTCCATCACGCAGGGGCTGCGTAAAATAAGCGGATTTCCCAGGGCATTAGTGAGGGGCTCACTGAAGGCTGAAGACAATAAACTGCTAATTGCTCGCTTAATATCAGACTTAATAAAAAATGTACAGAACAATAATTATAAAACATCAATATTTTAAGAATTATGATTCTATAATATTTTTCCATCCGACTCATAATAACGGAGATATTTTTAATTTTGGGACCCCCCCCCCTCTTTAGCCCATCCCCCATATTCCGGGTTCGGTTTTATTCTTTAACTAATATGATCATATAATATAATAAAGTACAAATAGTATTCAATGAAACAGTTAAATATCGAGTATGGTGTAGAACAATGAAAATTTTCAAGTTGAGAACTTAGAATTTTAAATGGTGGCGTTATCACACAATGTATTTGCATGTACATCACACAGCAAAAGGCCAATGAGCACAATATTTGGTATTTAAGCTTCCGATAAAGAGATTCATGATAATACAGTTAATTTAACTCATACTATATGAGCAGGGGTGGGGGTTTATCGAAGGCTGAAAACTCGAAGATCCTAACATGTAGGTTAATATTCATGATAGAGAAAATTCATATATAACGACATTGATAGAAAATTAAATTTACAATAATGTATGTTACATTTAACAATTCTTATGTATGTTACATTTAACTTATAATAACGAATATATTTCGAAATTTCTCCCTTCTAAACCCCTCTTCCATTTGTATGATATCTGCCGTTAAAGAACTTGTTTTTTTTTACATAAAACGCTTATATATCGAGTTTGGTGACGATAAGACAAGGCGATAAGGCCTTTGACTTAATACCTTACATTGGCTCAGCCCAAGTGGACTTTGGTCCGCTAGATCTAAATATGCTCAAAATGACTTTTATGGATACTTTCACTATCGTAACATCTCGTAAAATGTTTATTGCATGACCATCTAGACATGTGAATGTTATAAAAATAAAAAATTAAAAAATATCATATAAAGTGGGTACAAAATCCGAAATTAAATACAACTCTAAGTTTCAGGTGGAATAAAACTCTTACTTCTAACAACTCATAGCACATATTCTAAGTGACCTTTATTTTGGCTGAACTCAAAATATAGGGTCATTTATAAGTGGAGCATTGAAATTAATGGCATGATAGATAATTTTTAGATACCTACATTAAAAATCAAATAATCTGATCGAGTTCTTTGATGTATTAATTCCTGTATTTCGCCGCTGGAGCAGATGACTATTTCCAAGTAAAACTGTTTATCAGCAGTGCGACCTAAAAAATAGAAATATTTAATTTTTTATTGACATTCTTAATTTATTTTGTTTTTTATGGGTTATTTTTTTCCTGTTCTTTCTGTCTTCATTACTAACGCTGTTCAAAAGGATATTTACTCTCTATTCCACTCTATCGATTCTCTGATTTTGGCTTTATGTTGTTGCTTCCAAGGACACTTTTCTCTGGTAAACCTTTTTAGCTTATTTTTTAAAAAATAAGTTCCAGATATAATGTTTGTGTTAGTTTCTCATGTTAAAAGTTTATACTGTTTTTTTTTAAATTTTCTTATTGAGTTAATATGTTCTTTGTTGTTAGCAGTAAATTCTAGCAATGTAGTTTTTTAATTTGTTTAATTATTTTAAATGTTATTTTAACCCTGGAGCAGTCGCGCGGTTGACAATTGTCACCCACCTGTCAATTTTTATGAGTCATTCCCTTTCACTAACTCCCACCATTCTTTCCCTTCCCGTATCTTCCAAGAAGACCCTATTGTTCGAATCTACAGTGTCGTCGTTCAGTTTACCCTTCACGTAAGAAAAGTATTCCACCTCAAACTAGTTTGGTTGACAAGTGTCCCCCACGCGACCGTTTAAGATATTTTACCGGTAAGTATTTTTTTCTTTAGCAATTTGTTTTATGAGATAGATATTTACCAATTTGTTATTCTTCATCTATTTCGATTGCATTCTATTTCGATTCAATAGAAATTCAAAAATTGTGGGACAATTCCAAGGGAAACGGCATGGAGTCATGTTACCTTTCAATGAGTAGGCAAAGATTTGCTTTTCTGCTGAGATGTTTACGATTCGATATATGCATGATAGAGTTTCACGTACAGAAATTGATAAATTTGCTCCAATCAGAGAGGTGTTTAAATTGTAAATAATAACTTCCCCAAATTCTTCATTGCGAGTGAATATATAACCATAGGTGAGCAGTTATAAGCTCTCCGGGGCAGATGCCCATTTAGGCAATACATTCCAAATAAGCCAGCTGAATACGGCATCAAAACATTCTCACTAGTAGATGCTAAAATGACATATACGTTCAACTTGGAAACATATGTAGGTGTTCAACCGGAGGGTCCATACCGTTTGAGTAATTCTCCCATAGACGTTGTACTGAGATTGGTGGAACCGGTAAAAGGATCCCACAGAAATATAACTGGAGACAATTGGTTCAGCAGTATTCCGATGGCCAAAAAATTGTTAGAAACTAAAGGGCTCACATATGTTGGTACCCTCCGGAAAAACAAAACTGAAATCCCCAAGGAAACCAAACAAACACCGCTCTGCATTCTCGTCAATGTTTGATCTTCAAGAAGGCTGCACACTAGTTTCTTACTGTCCAAAAGGAATCGGGCAGTTCTCCTAATCTCAATTTTGCATCATGACTATTATATCGATGAGGAAACAGGTGAGTTGTTTAAGCCTGAAATCGTAACGTGTTATAACCACACTAAAATTGGGGTAGTACTTAAAAATGCTTTTGTTTGCTTTTACAATATATTTTTCAAAATGGTTTTTATTTATAAACCTTTTCTACCATTACAGTAAGTCATAAAGATTAATGATTAGGTAAGTAATTAAATTATAGGATACCAAAAACAAAATCATTCTGTGGGTGACACTGGTCAACCATGCGACCATTCATGTAACTGTTAATCACGCGACTACTCCAGGGTTAAAGGTTGACTAGCTAAGTATGATTTTAAGTATTGTTATCCCCGTTTTCTGTGACCGTTATCTTGTATTTTAATTGTTTTCTTTCTTTATCTCTTTTTAGTTTAAGACTGTCAATTTAAATAATATTGGTTGCATGATTTTCATAGGTTTTTGTTTATGTCAACAGGCACTAAAGATGGAGCTGTTGCTCTGAAAGTGCACTCTGTCAAAATGAACGTATTGTTGAGGATGCCTGCTGTGTACATCCAAATTAATAGGGTCATTTGTAAGTGGAGCATGTAATGCAATCTTGTATTTATTACAAATAAAATAAAGCTGTTGTTCTTGTCAATGCCGTCCACCTTAAATAGAATGTCCTTTGACATGAAATTAATTATTCAAGGAACGCGTTTGATGGTAATACCGCACGAATACTAATGCCAAGCGCTCGCATTGAAATGGAAAAGAATAGTCTTATCCATTTCAAAACAAGTTTTTCACCCGATCCCAAATGATAAAATACTGAAAATAAGTTGCTACTTGGAAAAGGGAAAAATCTTTAATTTTCCATGCGCAGAGTCATCATTCACATATTTAAAATCAAGAATTTCACAACACTTATGCTTTTTGAGAGAATTTGAATTCGAAAACGCGAGGATTTAACTAAGCTCAAATGGAAAAATTCTGCTTATAAGAAAGTCATAAGTAAATCCATAAATAAGGTTGTTTGGGTCTGTACTTTACTTTCATGAATGCATTCATAACATTTTCAACGAAAATTATTATTGAAATTAATAGATAACTTTTAAATAAATACATTAAAAATCAAATATTCTGATCTTGCTCTTTCTGATCGAGTTCTTTGTCGTGTGAATTCCTGTATTTTATGATTATAAACTATAACATTAGATTAATGTATTTGTTTTTACAATATAAACTTCTCCAAACATTTTCAAATAATTTGGTATTTTGTAGGTAGCAAAGTTATTTCACGTTTATATTATTTTTTATCCCCCCCCCCCATAGAAACCCTATGAAGAGTTATTTATTTGAAAACATGTTCCACTGCCACATGGCATATTACATGTATGATTATGTTTGAATACATTACGTTTATATTATTGTACAGCTATTAACAAACCTTCTTAATTTCAGGGTCACGACTCTTGATCAACTCAAAACTCTATGATTGGTGAGTCAAATTTATGTTTTATTTTTTTTTAAATAAGTATTTTACTTTTTTTTTAAATATGTATTTTTTTTAGATATTTTTAATGTGTGTTAACTCAATATTTTTCAATACCCCAATTACGTCTTTGTATTTCAATATCAAACAATTCTATCACCCGAAGTTTAAGAAATGTTTTGTTCTTTTTCGGATGTTCTACTGTTGTATTTAAGGGGAATCTGATATAATCACCAAAAATTCGAATAGCAGGATTCCCATAAATTTGACAGTAGAAATCAGAAAATGTACAATACATTCTTAAAACTGTTGTTTATTAGAGTAGGTTGATATTTAAATTTAAAGACGATATTAGGGTATCGAAAAATGTTGAGTTAACGACCATTCTAGGAATAATGGCATCAAAATTGAAAATCTTGTATGTCCGTCTGTCCGCTAGTTTGTTGCTCATACATTCTATAACAGTTCGATTCTCCTGGGCAAAGGAAATTATTTAGTGACGAAATTCATTAAATAACGTCCTAAAATCCCACCCTGGCTAGAAAAGGGTGGTAACCTGTAGATAACACGTCCCGATTAGCCTAAGTTGCAAAAAGTGGACGTTAATAAATAAATAAATAAAACAGTTAAGGAGGCTTTCATGGACTAAAATATTTGAGAGCCAAGGCACAACATGGGATATATGAGAATTGTATTTTTAAACTAGGAGTGGAGGTTTACTGGGCATCAAAACAAATATTTGTCAATATCTTGGAATATTTGAAAATTCGAAATATGTCGTTCGATATTTACATGTTTTTTTTTTTTTTTTTTTACAAAAAAAAAATTCAATTTCGTCAATGGCTGAAATCCGACCGGTGGGGGTTAAGAGGGGGGATTTTGGAAAATTTGAAATATTTCCTTACTATACATCAGATCGAAAACTTATATAGAACCAATCTTATTGCAACTTAAATTTACTATTTGCATTTTTATTAAGCGTGTGTGAAAAACGGACGAGATGAGATCTGCTATTGACGGTTATATTCGTGAGATTCCGCCGACAGCTATTTTTGCCATTTCCGTAACTGTTAGGATCTCGTGGAATTGTTTTAGATACTCGTTTAAGCTTCTACTTTGTGAGATATGTGCACATACGTTCTGTTGAATCCCTCCTCCTTCTTTAGTTCTTGGACTACTAAAATTTGAGTGATTGCGATAATCAATACAGTACTAGATATACAGAATAGTTTGCAGTAATTCTTTTCTTTCCAGTGAAGAATAAGTATATCTGTTCAGCTCTGAGTGGTTGGCTAACCTGCTTGTTTACAATCCAGAAGCCGTTTCCGTTGTGAGCTTATTTTAATTAACTCAAAGATTTCTCATTACCGTTTGTATTTAATCACGGTGGTGTTAAGTGTTAGCAGTATGCAGATTTCTCTATTCTGAAACTTCACGTGGTAAATCTGCTTAGTTTACGCAGCCCCTGCGTGACGGACTTTTTTGTTTAAGCTAGACAATCATAGTATCGTCTAAATTTGCAGACTTTTAAGTTAAGTGTTTAACTATTGCTGACAATAACACATAGTGTCATACTCTAAGAAAGAGAAAAGGTAGATTTCACTTGCTCTAATGTTGGTCATGAGCACGGACATTACTAGCAGAGGAATGGCAACGGGGGAGAGCTTGAAAAAAGAGAATAAATCTCACACACTCAGTCTTTTTTCGCCTTTCCAGACAAATTGTTCTCTGCTTTCAGGCTGAGGTGTCTTGTTTTTGTAAAGCATTAACACTCACTTCCACCGTGGCTACCAATAACATTTTTTTTTATTTTTATTTTCGCCAGCCACAAAAGTCAACTTCATTTACTTTATGATCTCCGTTTTTATTGTGTTTCTTAGTCAGTTGATATAAGGACTTTTGTCTGCCGTTTCAAAATATTTTCGGGTTCCGAGCCTCATCCTTTAGCCTCATTGATTTTAAAGCTCTCGGAATACATAACTTCAAACATGTATTTCCATTGGCAGTATAAAATCGAATTTCCATCCAATGAGGAATGTATATGAGAATGATTTGCAAAACGATTATTTGTTAAAATTATGACTGGGAGATCAGGGTTTCCATCCAAGAGTTGGTCTTAGTCACACTTGGGAAACCTTGTACCTCGAACTGGAATTTTTACCTGAGCAAAGCGAATTTATTTAATGATGAACTCATAAAATAAAAAAGTTAACTAAGCAAATTTCCCACATGCGTCACGGTTTTGCATTTATCTCATAAAGTAAGCAATATTTTGTATTTAGGCTTCAAATAAAGTGGTTCATTATATAACTGCTTATTGTTAATACGACATGAGTAGGAGTGGGATATATATATATATATATATATATATATATATATATATATATATATATATATTTACATATAAACTTTTGAATGGGCGTCATTTTCGTCATCTGATAGGTAGGATCGATGGGCATTTGAAGAAAGTTTTCGAAAATCGCGTTTTCTAACTCAATAGCTGATTTCGCTTAAGGGTTATCTGCTAATACTTAATCCCACTCTAGATAGAAAAAGTCCGTCACGCAGGGGCTGCGTAAACTAAGCAGATTTCCCACGTGAAGTTATACAATAGAGAAATCTCCATAGGAAAGCCGAACGGTTACGGCAAAGGGCCGAACTAGCTTTTCGCGGGAAATTCAAAAATCCGGTATCGGCCCAAATTTCATAAAAATGCAAATATCTCGGTTAATATTCAAGATAGGGAATAAATGTATATAACAATATTTATAGTAAATTTAATTTGCAATAAGATTGATTTTGTACAATATTTTGATCCGACGTATAGTAACGGAGATATTTCGATTTTTCGAAAATCCTCCCCTCTAAACCCCCCCTCCCACTGGTCCGATTTCAGCCGTTAACGAACTTGATCTTTCTTTTTACATAAAACGACATTAATATCGAGTTTGGTATAGATCAAACAAAAATTGCGAGAGCGGTAACAGACAAATATATAGATAGATAAATAGATATATATATATATATATATATATATATATATATATATATATATATATATATATACAGTTTTGAACGGACCTCATTTTCGTCATCTCCTGGGTAGGATCGATGGACATTTGAAGAAAAATTTCGAAAATCGCATCATGAGTACAACCTCAATAGCTGATTTCCCTTAAGGGAAATTTGCTAAAAGATGACAACCTGCAGATACCGCGTCCCAATTAGCACAAAATGGACGTTAATAAATAAACGTTTTAAAATATTATTGCTATTATTTGTTATTTATAAGCTTTGTGGTACTCCGCGTAATTTGGGACGGAGTATCTACAGGTTACCACACTTCTCTTAAAAGGATGCGATTAAGACTTACGCCTAAACCAACATGGTTAACCTGTGCCTTGTACAGGACGGTAGAAAAGAAGATCTTACTCCATCAAAAAAATGTATAAAGCGCTAAGTTGGAGTCTTTCTGTAGCTCTTCTGCGATGAACAACTTTGTAGGTCTGAAGATAGAGCAGGAGCTTTTGAAATTTGTTGGTCCTTAGTAAATTGTTGTGGTGCGTAAAGGTTTTGTTATCTTCGGCCTATATCTGGCGTCCTTCACTTTCTACACAGTATCCCATACGTTGTTATGCACTCATTGGTATATAGTAAGAACAATCAGGAAGAATGGAGGCCGGTATGCCAAATAAGAATAGAAATATTTTGTATATTTTCACTTGATTCTGATATGTATTCACGAACAAATTAGCGAGTTAGAAAACAAATCAGAACGCTGGAGCAGATGACCGGTAATTTCAAAGTAAAACTGTTTCTCAGCATTGGGGCCTAAAAATAGAGTTATTTAATTTTGTATTGACATTCTTAATTTATTTTGTTCTTTATAAGTTATTTTTTTCTTTTCTATCTGCCTTTATTTATAACGCTCTTCAAAAAAATATCTACTCTCTATTCCTACCTATCGATTCTTTGATTTTGGCTTTATGTTGTTGCTTCCAAAGACACTTTCCTCTGGTTTTTAGCTAGTTTATTTTAAAATTAAGTCCCAGATATAATTGGTGCATTTGTTTTTCATGTTATAAGTTTGTGCTGTTTTTTTTAATTCTTTTATTAAGTTAATATGTTCTTTGTTTTAACAGTTAATTCTAGCACTGCATTTTTTTTAAATATGCTTAATTATTTTAAATGTTGACTAGCTAAGTATGCTTTTAAGTATTGACATCACTGTTTTTCTGTGATATTCTGAAACCATTACCTTGTATTTTAATTGTTTTCTTTTTTTTTTAGTTTAAGGCTGTCAATTTAAATAGTGTTGGTTGCATAATTTTCATAGGTTTTTGTTTATGTTAACAGTTACTGAAGACGGAGAAGTTGCTCTGAAAGTACAGTCTGTCACACTAAACGTATTGTAGAGGAGAACAGTCCTACTGTGTACATCCAGATTAATATAGTCTCATATTATACTTTGCAATTATTATGCAATCGAGTAAATCGGCAATATATCGGAAATCAACAAATAAATATGTGATTATATCCTTTATACTTTGATAATTTCCACATATATTGAAATTCCCACAATTTCCTCGTTCCTAAGTTCCAGCCTTTAATCAGATATAATTTCTTAGGAGATATCCTCCAACAGTATTTCACGGTTCCACTACTTGACAGCTGTTTCGGAGCTTGTCACTCGCCATTCGGTTTCTACATTTTTCCTTTGCCGACCGGCCTTGTGTTTGCGAGTTTCTTCATCTCTAGGTTTCCCTTAGAGCTGGCAACATTTTCTTTTCGATTTTCCTTCAGGTGTCTTCTGAGTTTTCCTTCAGCGTTATTCAGGATATTCCACCTAGTTTCTCTTAGTCTCACTCGTCTTTCTAAATATAGATATTACCGTCTGTTCTTGTAAGTCCTTTTCTTGTTTCATCAACCAACTACACCTCCATTGGAAGAAGTTTCTTTCTTCATTTTCCTCCTGACCCTTTTCCTTGCCGGCCATGTTTGTCGAGTTATCCACCTTCAAGTAAGAAGATACATTTATCTTCAATAACATTCTTTAAAAAAAAACTAACCAGACTAATATGTCCAATTTGTTATTACATTGTATTATGTGTGTCCCCAATGATAATTGAGATTTTGAGAAATTTCTCCAATTATAGACCAATAAATATTTCACCAGTTCATTGGAATTTAATGAGTTACAAAATGATATATATACGTAAAATACATTATTGAAATTGAATAAATTATATTATGAAGAAAGATTTCCATACTAATTAATGGAAATAGTTTTACGAGTGGACGCTTTAAAAAAAATGGTTTTAAGAAGTTAGGAAAACTATTAAGCAGGCATTTCTTTGGCTTCAAAGCTAGAGGGGACAGAATCTATAAACATTTATTGTAAAATTAAACGCCCGTCCCGCAGGGGCTGTGTTAACTAAGCAGATTTCCCATTTGCGACACGTATTTGCATGACGTAAAAGTTCAATGAGAACAGTTATTCAGGCTCCAAATAAAGTGCTTCATACTATAACAGCTTATTGTTGATATGGCATGGGTAGGAGTGGGGGTTTACTGAAGGCCGAAAGCTAAAAAAAATCAAATATCTCTGTTAATATTAAAGATAATGATAACATGTACATAACAATATTAATAGATCATTCTATTTGCAATGATCTATTGGTACTATGCAATTTTTCGATCCGACGTACAGTAATGGAGATATTTCGAATTACTGAAAATGCCTCCCCTCCCACTGGACTGAATTCAATCATTAACGAACTTGATCTTTATTTTTACATAAAACGTTTAAATATGGAGTTTGGTAACGATCAAACAAAAATTGCGACCTCTAGAGCGTTAACATACAAACACACACACACACACACACACACATACATATATATATATATATATATATATATATATATTATTTTGAATGGAACTAATTTTCGTCATCTCCTGGGTAGGATGGATGGGCATTTGAAGAAAATTTTCGAAAATCGCGTAAGTAGGAAACATTTAATTGGATAAAATCGTTTTTAAGGCACTTATATTATGGTAAACCTAGAGTGGTGGTTTCGATTTCAGCCTGGGCGGTAAGAATTTATTTAGTGACGAAATCATTAAATAAAAGTGACTGTATTTGTATATTGGTACCATTAACAGTGAGTTTACAAAACTGGCTTAGTGATGTATTAGCCTTCATCAAGTGACATTGAATGGAATAAATTAGCTCTGCCTATTTTGTTCTAATATAAACATGTATTTCTTCTGTTTGCCTTGCATAATTTAAATCCCTTTACTATATATAAATGTTGCAATTTAACGTGATTTTTCCCTGTTTAAATCTTACTTTTGACAAATAGGACCAACCCCCGGCTGTCGGGTTGTTTGACTAAGAAATTAATACTCGTGGCCTCATGCACGCCTCTGAAGATATTCGCTGCTGCTGAAGCATGTTTGTTCTGGGAGATAATGTTTTGCTTTGGATGTAGTTGGTGTGTTTGAAGAGGGAAAGCGTCGCCTTCTGCCATTATGCTAGAACCAGCCCTTCTGATATTATCAGAACATATCCTGGACTATTCTACTTGAAACTCTCTGCCTGTCATTTAAGAACTCTTACTTGGGTTCACAGATTTTGAACCCAATATATATCCTAAATAAATGGATGAAGCATACTGTCACTTATTTGAGTTATCGACTTTGTGACCAAGTATGATATTTACTGTATCATATGACACATTATTGATCACATCTCACTTTGTTATTATTTATCAACGTCCACTTTTTGCTACTACAGCTTCTATACAGTTCGTTACTACATAAAGTCCCATTGCTTAGGCTGGAATATAACTCGTCCGTCTAGGTTTACTATCTGAGATTAAAGTCACAGCTTTAATTCACATGGCCATCCCCATCTCACCTTTTATATTATATTTCTAAGTAAAAATCCTTGTAGAGATTCCAACCTGGTAGTAATCCAAGGGTGGATTAGTGAAGACTGAAAACATAAAAGTTCGGATAACTCGGTTAATATTTGAGCTAAGCAAAAATGTATAGAACAATAATTGAAGAACAAAAGTAGTTTAATAAGATTGTCTTTGTATCATTTCTCGATACGGCTCATAATAATAAAGATATAATTATGGGATTTTTTACATTTAACTAAATTTAAAAAAAAGAAGTCCAAAAAATTTGTTAAAACAGATGTTTTATTATATATTATAATACATTTCGATCCCCGTCTGGACAATAGGTATTTATTTGGTAGCGAACTCATTAAATAAAATTCTTAGTCCCACCCTGGCTAGAAAAGGGTGGTAACCCCTAGATAACCTATTCCAATTAGCCTAAGTTGCAAAAAGTGGACGTTAATAAATAATTTAAATTTAAAATAAAAAAAAATGAAATGACTAATAAAAGTTTTAATTTATTAAAGAATGCGTAACACAATGGATTCAAGAATATAGTCACATGTAGAATACAAATAAATATAACGTAGAACGTGTAAATAATAATGCAAATTCAATATTTTAAGCCTTCAGGTATCGAACCACAATAGTGATGTTTCAACTATTTTTACTTGGAATTATCACTTTTCTTGATTCCTCTCTTAGCATTTTGCACAGTCTGTCGGATCCAATTTTTCTATCGTATATAGACTCACTATAATACTGATGATGCTTTTTGACCACTCTAAACATTTAACATATTATACGTGTTATGAAATTAAAATGTTTTGAAATTGCCAACAATATATCTAACATATACCACGCTAGCATATGTTAAGGATATATTTTAGTTTTTAAAACTGAATAAATACACACATGACTCACACACACATTATATATGAGACAAAGAATTATTTTTTACTTTTACACTCTTAACTTTTTATATGATACAGTGCCTTGCGGCACTGTAGTACAATCTACTTGGCATCATCGGAAGCTAAACATCCCTAATAAATACCTCAATATTTAATCACTTGGACGGAGGAAACTGTCAAGACTTGAAGATGTAATCCATACTTTAGAGGTTTAATTAAGTACTTGTAAGTAATCCCTCTTACATCAAGGGGATCACTTGATAATCTTAATATCACATCAAAGCAAAGGCCGAAGGAAGAGTATCGATTCAACACTCATGCTAATCCTATTCGAGTAATTACCTTTATATTACTAAACGAAATCGAGATGTAAACCATATTGTTGTCTTAAGAGAAATCAGTTGTTGATGTACTAGTCAATTCGCTTTTTCTAACAATTTTCGTACTTAGTAACGTTGTTCGAAATGTAATTCATTTTATTTTTTTTTCTTCTTTATTAACTTTTTTTCACGTTAAAAAATGTATTTATAAAAGGTCTTTTTTATGGTTAATAGTGTATTGAGGTTTTATTGATAATTTGAATTGCAATTTTTTTTAAGGAGTTTGAAAAATTCTTGGGGCAATCAGCAAAGAAGGAACTGATTCTTGGCTATAATATTTATAACAAAATATTTAACTATCTTATTTGTAAGGAACTGTATACCTCCCCTTTTGATTGAAATTGACTAAAGTGGAGTGGGCGGGTGCTTAAGGAGAGGAGTAAAGAAAAGTTTACAAATTTCTCCATTTCTATTTGTAACACAGACGATTTGAATTGGACTTTATTTATTTTTTTGTTTTTTTGGTTATCATAAGAATATCTCAAAATTGATGATATTTTTTATCCAATGCATTTGAACGGAGATAACTCATTTTGTGTGCTTACGTTTACAAAATATTACACGAGGAAGACAATAGCCTTACGTATACCAAAAATCAGTAACATACAATGTTTATAAGTTTAAATTATCTGTGCCATTATTCACCCTCATACTTTCTCAGTACTATTCGTCCACACTCAGGGATAAATGTAAGATGACGTCATCTGTCAAATGTGGACGTAGGAAATGTATTTATGGAACGAAGGTCCATCTTGGTGGTGTTTTAAATAACTCCATAAAGAAAGGTACTTTGCTTTCTATTGGTTGCAGGCATAATCACATTTCACATGTTTTCCGGAGCCAAAATCCATGTTTTGATAGCCCCGATAAAACATGCAGAGTTTTTGAAGAAAGTTGGGATTTATGATAAAGACTGCCTGAATTCATTATTTTATTATCTTGGATTCGTTAGGAATGACCAACCATCATATTTATAGATAGTTTTAAATTATTATTGATTTTTTTATACATATATTTATATTTTCAGACCTTTATTTTATTTATTTCATTTATCTTTTTAATTAATATTTTTATTTTATATTCTTATTGTTTATATATTCTTCATATTGTATGGCAAGGGCCACCAATAAAAAACATTTTTTTCGGTGAAAACTTTATTGAGACTTCCCTACATATTTTGTAGCTTACTTGCCACCTCTTCAGGAGCTATCCCTTTTCAAAAATAAAATAAGAATTAATAACATTAATTTAACAAAACCCTTAATAATTCTTTGCTGGATATTGTATTAAAAGGTGCCTACATCAATGATAAACTTATTAAATCTAATTATAGATTGCTACTTACATTTCTGAAGTGCTAGATTTCCTTTTACATTCGATGGAACTGTCCTCACAGAAGAGGTAGTTGATACTGAGTTTCCCGTCAGTTGACTACGAATCGATTATTTACACGTCAATCTTGAACTCGATAAAGCACATACTGACAGACTGCATCCAACGAATAAACCTTGACATACCCTACGATATGACAGAGCTATTAACTGACAGCAGCCAATATATTCCACAAATACTAACATATCTAAAACACATCAACAAAACACAATAGGATATGTCTACAGTATGCCTAGAGAGATTTAAAAGGGTTAACTTTTATTATTCTTTAGACAAGGCACAGATATGAGAAAGAATCAGATATTAAAGAAATATTTTCCATAATATTAAAGTTGTTGTTGTTGTTGTATAGGGTTTAAGGGCGAAAAACTACCAGGTTATCATCGCCCTGTAATATTTATAATTCACATTTTGGTATCCTCATCCATATCGCCATTTTAACAATATAAACGAGGATACGAGCAATTGCACTTTAAATTTCTTTGTATAAACTCGTGTTTTTTACAAAATTAAACAATTTATCGAGTTCTTTCGGGTCATCTCCAAGGGCCACTTCTATACTATTGGAAATATTGTATTTGTTTCTAATATCTGTATACTTATGACATTCCATTAATATGTGATATATAGTCAGTTCTGTGTTACATTTCTCACAAATCGGGGGTTGATCTTTTAGATAGCCATGCGTAAGTCGTGTGTGCCCAATTCGGAGTCTTCCTAATACAACATCTCTTCTGTTGTCTCTTGTCGAATATTTCTATGGACGGATGGTGGTTTTAATAGTTTTTAGTTTATTGTTCTGGGTTTCATTCCACATGTGTTGCCAGTTTTTATTAATTTCTTCTTTGAGTGGTTGATAGAGTTCTGTGTTCTCTGGTTGGGGTGATGGAGTCGAGTTGATGGGCTTCTCTGACTGCTAAGTCCTCTTTTTCGTTTCCATCTATTCCCACGTGGCTTGGAATCCACATGAAGTGGACGACCCTTTTTAGCTCTCGGAGCATTTGTATTTGATTTTGTATTTTTTTTACTATTGGGTTGTTTGTGAATACATCTTTGATACTCAATAGGGCACTCAGCGAGTGCAAATCGGGAATTTTTCTTGAGTTGAGTGGTTGCAAATGCAGTGATATAGAGCGAATTTAATTGCGAATAGTTCGGCGGAATAGATACTGGTTAATTTGTTGAGTTTGAATTTTTGGCAGACATTTTCTTCGTAGAAGGCGCAGGAGGAAGACTCGGTAGTTTTCGAACCATCAGTGTATATTTTCTTTGGGTGTTGATATTTTTCTATTTTATTAATGAAAGCTTCCTTTATTTTCCAATAGTTGATCTCTTGGGACGATTTGTTTATGAGTTTGGTGATTCCTGTATCTATAGATATTTCTTGAATTGTCCAAGGTGGAGTTGGGTCGAATTCATCAAGACTGTTTGAGTTTTGTAATAGTTTGTCTGTTATGTTACTCAGCCTAATTCCAATAGGTTTTGGTGTTGTGGGGTTTTGGTCATATAGCCGTGAGTAGAGAGGGTGGAATATACTCTGAAATGTCGGGTGACCTCTCTGTGTCACTAGTTTGGATAAGTATTATCCAAACATAATAATATAAAAGTACAAAATAAGTTAAGCACATGAAGGAGTAAATACATCATCCTAATAATGCCAACCACCATCGCTGTTGGACACTAAAACTAAATAAATAAAATTTAAAAATAATAATTTAAATGTAATAGTATATAAGAATAACATAATTTTTTTATTAAAACCATTTTAAATTTTTGTCTTTATTACTAGCCTAATATTTATTAATTGTCTTTATCACTAGTAGTTAATGATTATTTGTTGTATTTAATTTTTTATTTCTTGTTTCAGTTTTTTTTATTTTTCAATAATTTTGTTTTCATTTTACATTGTGAAACTTTGAGCCAAATCGCCAAGATGCGGGTGCTCCTTTATAAATAAATAATAAAAAAAAATGAACTCGATTATTTCGCGTCATTATTCAAAATCGATTAATTCTTATTATATATATTTTTTGTCACAAAGTTATTACTTTTATTTTTACTCGATTTCTATTTCATTAACATTTACTTTTTTTTTATTAATGTCAGGTGATTTTTGGTTTAGCTGTGAAGTCAGCAACTAATCATCGCTAAAATATTTTTCTTCAATTCTAGTATTGAAAATAAAGTATGTTTCTTTTTTTCTTCTTGTATATCAAGAAAGTAAATTTAAATCTTTTAGTGTGAAGACAGAAAACAGACAAATTCTCCTTGCCTTTTCAATGTTTTTGGAATGAATAAGTTCTTCATCCGTTGTTCGTAGCTTCTAGCCTGATGAGACTAAAGTTAGTTTTCATTAGAATAATGGGTTTCTCTTTCTTTCTTTTTTCAAATATTATTTAGCTCTGGCGCCTACTCCTCGTGTGTTATTATATTCATTTGCTTCTATGAATGTTCGACCTTTTAAGTTATTTAGTGCTTTTAATTCTAGAGTGGTGTTCAATTTCTAGGACTAGAGATAGCCGTTGTTTAATAGAGAGCTGTATATTTCTATCCTTTCAAATTTATTAACAGCATTTAGTGCGATATATAGGTAGCTATAAGTTATGTGTTTGATATCAATGGAGCGAATGCTCTATCTGGCTGTGGCATTGATCCAAGCAAGTATCTTCTTCATCAAAATTTATTACAAGTGCAGATAGAAAGAAGACAGAGATCTACGCATTTCTTTCCGTTCCATTTCTTCCGTTTTATACTCTTTTTCTTTCTGTCCAAGCCGTTTGGCTCTTTATTCAATCGTGAAGGGTATCAGAGGGGAGTACGGTTTATGACGGTATGATAATTGTTAGTAATTGTTGCTTATTTCTAATCAGTGGATTTCCTGCTCCGTTTAAAAGTTAAAATATTTTAAAGGAAATTCCCTGGTGACAACGTAACTATTTTAATTTCAAAAAGTGTGAATGGAACTCTGCATTTTTATCAGATTTCCGTTACGGGAAATCAGCTATTGAGTTCGTACTCAAGTCGCGATTTTCGAAAAAATTCCATTAATGTCCATCGATTCTACCTATCAAATGACGAAAATGAGGTCCGTTCAAAATTATCTATGCATCTATTTATCAATTTATTTATATATATATATATATATATATATATATATATATATGTCTGTCACCGCTCTAGCGGTCGCAATTTTTGTTTAATCGTTACTAAACTCGATATATAAGTGTTTTGTGTAAAAAGAAAGATCATGTTCGGGAACGGCTGGAATGAGACAGGGGGAAGGCGTGTTTGGAGGGAGGAATTTCGAAAATTCTTAATATCTCTGTTATTATGCAACGGATCGAAAATTTGTATAGAACCAATATTATTTTAAATGCATTCTATAAATATTGTTACGTTCATTTATCATTATCTTTAATATTAACCGAGATATTTGGATTTTGTAGTTTTCGGCCTTCAGTAAACCCCAACCCCTACTCATGTCTAACAACAACCTTTTATATAATGAAACACTTTATTTGACGCCTAAATTACAAATAATGTAGGTAATTATAATAATCGTTTACGTAAATGTTGTTTTACGTTGAGATAAATACGTGTCGCTTGTGGGAAACCTGTTTAGTTAACGCAGCCCCTGCGTGACGGGCGTTTTAGTATGGGCACTTAAGAATTAGTAAATTGTATACATTTTTCCAAGCATGAGGGCATGCCTTAACGTACTTAACTACTTAGCAGTGTAAAGTACTTTCGGCCATGAGTTCACCAATAACTAAATGACCCAAATGTACACTGAGCATGTACAGCAGATTTACATTACATCTGACTATTACTCTGATTATTACTAGTTTAATGTACTCCTGATATACTATTTTCTGTCTGAACCGTACGACTCGTTTTTGTTGTTGAATGTATTACTGATGTATTATGTCATAACATATCAATAGAGGCCTATCATCAATTTCTGTTAGGCCTCCTTTAAATTCTTTAATTAAACATTCCTTATAGCAACCTATGACAACGATTGGAGGTAATAAAAGACTACCCGAACACGAATAATTACATTTTGGAGCTTTCGATAGAAATACAGGTATGAATCAACCCCTACTACTTCAGAGGATACTGCGGGTACAACATCTGTAGAAACTAAACATGATATGGAAGTTGAAGATATTATGCCACATTACGAACCTTCACAAGAATGAGGCCTTGGAAAATCGACCGCAGAAAGTTCTATAATAATCCCATTACATACATGCATAACTCAGAAACCGAATAGACTCACCCATATTAACATTCTATAGATTAAATCACATTATAAAGCATAATTCTTTACCTTTTACATAAAGATTAATCAAAATAAAGAATTTATCATTTTATCCTTGTCAATCAATGTCTTGACGTACCTTGGAATCAATTATTTTGCTAGGCGAGTCTCAGAAGGGCTGATATGCTGCATACTCAATTTACGGTTGTACATGATAAAGAAGCTGTGTATACAGTAAAAAGTCCGTCACGCAGGGGCTGCGTAAACTAAGCAGATTTCCCATGTGAAGTTAAAGTGTTTAAGTGTTTAAATACAATCTTATCGTAATGAGAAATCTTTCAGTTAATTAAAATAAATTCCCAACTGAAACGGCTTCTCAATTGTAAAAATAATTTATATTTTAATAACTCAAATTTTGGTAGTCTAAGAACTAAAGAAAGGGGGGGGGGCGGATGAACAGAACATATTTGCATAAATCTCACAAAGTAAGGAAGATAAGGTAAGGTTAGAAACGACAGGGCTTAGAAGAAGCCTCCCACCTGAGCTGAGAAATGACGGAAATGGCCAACCTAATCCGAACTATACCCGACGACAGACTACATAAAAATGCAAATATCTCGGTTAATATTCAAGATAGAGAATAAATGTATATATATATATATATATATATATATATATATATATATATATAAATATTTATAGTAACGTTAATTTGCCAAAAGATTGGTTCTATACAATTTTTCGATCCGATGCATAATAACGGAGATATTTTGAATTTTCGAAAATTCCCCCCTCTAAACCCCCCCTCCATCTAGTACGATTTCAGCCATCAACGAACTCGATCTGTCTTTTTACATAAAACGGTTAAATATCGAGTTTCGTAACGATCAAACAAAAATTGCGACGGCTAGAGCGTTAACAGACATATATATATATATACATATACAATTCTGAACGGACCTCGTTTTCGTCATCTCCTGGGTGGGATCGATGGACATTTGAAGAAATTTTTCGAAAATCGCGGCAGCGGTACGACCTCAATAGCTGATTTCCCATAATGGAAATCTGCTAAAAGCCTATGATATTTAGTTATGTCGGTATTTCTCGAATTGAAAATATTATGAATATGATTTTTTGTATCATTGAGAAACTCTGTTCCAATTAGTGATCAAGTTACATTTCTTGATTATTATTACGTTATCGGAGCTCTACCTAAACAATACACTAATGAGCCAAGTCATCATGCATCATTGTACTTCTTTCGAAGTTAAGTTCATTTTTAAGAATTCATATTACAAGCAAATTAATAAAACAGAGAAATTAACTTGTTATTTGACGTGGCGTGGTGCAGAAAATATACGGACATTGTTGTGAGCGGAATTAATCATTAGAGAAAAAGTATATAAATAAACATTAGTATATGTACCGCCAAAGCGAGTACAACATACGGGGACTCAGCTTAGCCACGTGAGTTAAAGCACTGGCCTTACTTAACCTCTTGGTCAAAATAGCGGTGAATTCGATTCCCGCTTGGGCTAAAAGGAATTTATTTATTGATTGAATTCACTAAATAAAATCCTTGGTCCCACCCTGGCTGGAAAAGGGCGGTAGCCTGTAGATAAACCGCCCCAATTAGTCATATTAGAAAAACGTGGACGTTAATAATAACAATATATTCTTGTTTAATTATCAAATCTTGTTATTATTAAGATACATTTATAAATAAAAAAACAGTTTAAAATTAATTAGTTTAGGTTGACTCCATAATATCTCTGCCTCACTTGGGTCATAGCCTCATATACTGTTTTGAAGAATATGAACTTAGTCTAGTCAGACGAGAGCAGAATGGGTTGTATCTGAGAAAGGAATTTAGGACATAGAATTTTTATTAGAAAGGATGGAAAGTTTGTTGGCTCCATAGATTCGGGAGTCTGTGATTTTCGGGAGTATTCTGGATTGGATCATGTGGAGTTTTGATGGTTTATCGGAACCCCGTGGTTCTATTCCTTCTTTATCGCTCTCAGAGTTGCTGTGTTTATCAATTGCTTGTTGTTAAGTGGCAGTAATGCCCAGTTGTCTCTAATTATCTGCAATGTCTTTTCATTTCTCTTTTTTTAGTTTGATTGTGTTGTTCCACAGTAATTCGGCTGACTGATATATAATCATAAAAAATTGAATGGTGGACAAAAGGATTGAAAATGAATGCTATGTGTTTTCATTAACAGATATTAACACTAATCCTTCTCTTCGCCAAACAGAGATTTAAGAGAGGAAAAGTGTTGTTGCATCTATGCAGGTGTAGGTTAAATTGAAGTCATATGCATATTTTTAGCAGATTTCCCTTAAGGAAAATCAAATATTGAGGTTATACTCATGACGCGATATTCGAAAAACATGTGATTATATATATAATATATATATATATATAAATATATATGTATATATATATATTTGTCTGTACATTCTAGCGGTCGCAAGTTTTGTCTGATCGTTACCAAACTCGATATTTAAACATGTAAATAGATCAAGTTCCTTAACGACTAAAATCGCACCAGTAGAAGGAGGGGGGGGGTAAGAAGGGGAGAATTTCTAAAATTCGAAATATATCCGTTGATATGTGTTGGATCGAAGAATTGAATAGAACCAATCATGTTGCAAATGTAATTTTCTATAAATGTTGTTATATACATATTCTTTCTATATTGAATGTTAACCGAGATATTTCCATATTTCAGTTAGTCCACTAGTACCCCCGCCCCCCGCCTACGCCTATCATATTAAGAATAAGCTGTTATACCATGATCCGCTTCATTCCAACGTTAAATACCAAATATTGTTTTCCTTTAACTTCTGCTTTGTGAGATATATGCAATTGCGTTCTGTTGACCCCCCCCCCTCTTCTTTTGTTCTTAAATACTAACATTTGAGGAATTGAGATAAAAATTATTGTGAGTAATTGTAAATTACAGTACTAGATGCATTAAATATTTTTCAATAAAATTAACATGTTATATTCAGATATATTTCAGTACGTTTATTTTTTTCCCGGCGAACAATATTTCTATTTATCTGTTCAGCTCTGTTTGTATACAATTCAGAAGCTCTGGCGGGATGTTATTAAAATTGACTGAAAGATTTATCACTACAGTTTGTATTTATTCACTTAATATTCACCGTGGAGCCAAGTGTTACCAGTATGTAGATTTGCCTGCACTAAAATTTCGAGGTGGGAAATCTGGACTAATGATTTGGATTGATAAGGGTTTTTTTTTTAACCGCCATTGAACCTATATACCAAATCTTAACTTAATTTTACTGTAACTGATTTAAGTGTTTACAGCCTGTGAAATTTTCTCTGAAGAGTTCATGGAATATGAAAAAAATTACTACGAAAATACTAAAGTTGATAGTTTCCTAGACAATAAGAAGCATCTCTAAGGTTATATCTAAAAAGCAATATGTTATCGAGTCTCTTCGGCTGTAAAACTATCCCCTAGCTGGGGAATTAATAAAATAATGCAAATTTTTCTACATTTCGAATAGAAAAATTGAAGCTTTGAAACCGGTGAGTTGGAATTTTTGTGAGTTATTGTATGATTATTCGACTACTTTAGAAATTTCGATGTAAAACAAGGAGATAAAACGCAGGTAAGAGGAAGGTTGGATCGAATATGCTAATTGCTCGTGGAAGAGATATTTTATTTTCTTGGTAGAAACCACTCCCATTCCGCTGACTCTTATGAAATGAGCTCATGCTGGAAACTAATTTCATAACTCGAATTTTTTTTATAGTAGTAAAATGTATGAATTTAATACAGAATACTTTCTCTTTTTTTGAAGCGAATTCTAAACTATTTGTAACAATACATATTTTATTTTAAATGAAAAGTATCTGTATAAAAGCCATGGTCTAGCTTTTCGTTTAGGACTACTGTTTGAATTTCATATGAGTCCTCAAGACTAGATACTATTATTAAATAGAGAAATCTAGTGTAGCCAGGTGGGTAAACAGGTGTATTTCATTAGATTTGCATTACTCTAAAGATTTTATTTTAAAAAATCTTAAAATATTCACCTATCCCATCTAGTAGATGGTAAAAAAAAATAACCTGAAATAATTATTCCTTCACCATCCGGAACCTCAAAAATGGGGAAAAATAGATACATTCCAAACGTTATGAATATGTATGTATACATAGTTAATGCCTATATAAAAGTCCGTCACCCAGGGGCTGCGTGAACTAAGGAGATTACTCACGTGCTAGTATGACACACTAGTGATATCTCACCACATATTCTGTCTGGAAACCAGAATTATGAATTAATCGCTTAATATTTGAGTTATGTAAAAATGTATATAAAAGCGATTGTAGAGCATCAATATTTTAACAAGATTGACATAGCATTTTTCGATTCAACTCATAATAACAGAGATATTTTAAATTTTAGAATTCCCCTCCTTTAACTCCCCCCCCCCTCTTATTCATGGTGCGATTTCTGCCTATAACAGGTATGATCTTTAGTGTTGACTGAAATAGTTCAATGTCGAGTTTGTTATAGATCAAATAAGCATTTTCGAGACAAGAAGGTAAAATCTTAATTCATGACGCCATCGCACAACGAATTCGTTTGTATCTCCCATAATAAAGGTCTCATGAAACAATATTTGGTATTTAAGCTTAGGATAAAGAGGTTCACGTTATAACAGAGTATTGTTATTATGGGGGGAGAAGGAGTGGGGCTTACTGAGGGCACTAAAAATTTCAACTATCTGGGTTTATGCTCATATTAGAGAATATATATATTATTATAAAACAACTTTTATAGGAATTAAAATAATATTAGTTCCATAAAAGTTTTTGATCCAACGTATAATAATGGAGATATTTTGAATTTTCAAAATTCTTCCCCTCTAAACCCCTCCTCTCACGCGACCGATTTTAGTCGTTAACTAACTTGATCTTTTATTTTTTTTTTTTCATGAAATGATTATACATGGAGTTTGGAAACGATAACTCAAAAATTGCGACTGCTAGATTGGTAACAGACAAATATATCGATATAATTATTATGATAACCATATTTTGTATTTAACTTTGGAATGAAATGCTTCATGACATAACAGTTTATTGGAGAAAACATGTATATAAAATTTATAATACGGACCTCATTTTCGTCATCTCTTCGGTAGGATCGATGGACATTTGTGGAAATGTTTCGAAAATGAGTACAGCCTCAATACCTGATTTCCCTCAAGGGAAATCTGCTAATAGTGATGATGTTTCCATAGGATGTGCCCTAAGTAGGGCAGACAGTGTAGCATCATCAGACCTTACTCTTCAATAGGATTGACCTTCTGATATCGACCAACTGCAGATATTCCCGGCAGTTCAACAAACCTTAAAGGACACACATCCATTTCCTGCTTCAGAAGTAGTGATGATTTTCTTCAATAAGCATCTTTTGGAACACTAGATTGCTAATAATGATTTTCCAAATTAAATATTGTCTTGTGAAACTTGAAGAACTGAAATACTGAAAATATATAGTAATAATAAAATCACCTCTGGTATGATACTATAAAGTGAAGGTTATATTTTTTATCTTACAAGGGACTACCTGGCTTCCAGTCATTATGTTACCACACAAGAAAATTGTAAATATTTAGAATTGTACAATACAATATGTTTGCATCTACTAAACTACCTTTTAAGACTTATTTGGGAAGAAAAGATTTTGGCATGACACTGAGTACCCACTGGACCAATTCTTCTCTTGAATCCACAAAGGCTCTCTCATTTTGATACTAACGATGAATCTTTAAATATTATATCTACTCTTATACGACTGTAGATATTTTAACATATTTTTCTTTTATTTTAAGGTGGCTATACCAATTCTTAGTTTTAGCAGATTTCCCTTAAGGGAAATCAGCTATTGTGGTCGTACTCATGACGCGATTTTCGAAAAATTTCTTCAAATGTCTATCGATCCTACCCAGGAGATGACGAAAATGAGGTCCGTTCAAAATTATATATATATATATATATATATATATATATATATATATATATATGTCTGTTAACGCTCTAGCGGTCGCAATTTTTGTTTGATCGTTACCAAACTCGAAATTTAATCGTTTTATGTAAAAAGAAAGATCAAGTTCGTTAATGGCTGAAATTGGTCTAGTGGGAGGGGGTGAGATTCGAGGGGGGATTTTTGAAAATTCAAAATATCTCCGTATTTATGCGTCAGATCGAACAATTGTATAGAATCAATCTTATTGCAAATTAAATTTACTATAAATATTGTTCTATACATTTTTTCTGTATCTTGAATATTAACCGAGATATTTGCATTTGTATTGTGTGTGTGGTCGGCTGGAGTCGGCTCTGTAACTATTATTAGTCCCTCGTGAATAGGTTTAGAGGTTTCTTACTACTACAGTTGTTATTATTGTAATATGAGAAGTGTGAATCGCTAAAATTGCGACACACTTAAATAAATAAATAAATCTTATATGTGTTCATATGTGTTGTCGCGATTCAGACCATTTCTTCTCGTCGAAGTATTTATATATTTTAGCAGATTTCCCTCGAGGGAAATAAGCTATTGAGATTGTACTCATGACGAGATTTTCGAAAAATTTCTTAACATGTCCATCGATCCTCCCCAGGAGATTACGAAAATGAAGACCGTTCAAAATATATACATATATTTGTCTGTTACGCTCTAGCGGTCGCAATTCTTCTTTGTTCGCTACCAAACGCGATATTTAATCGTTTCATGTAAAAAGAAATATGAAGTTCGTTAGTGGCTGAAATCTGAAAAATGGGAGAGGGAATTTCGAAAATTCATAATATCTCCGTTATTATACGTCGGATCGAAAAAATGTATAAAACCAATCTTATTTTAAATTAAAATATATATAAATGTTGTTATATACATATTTTCTCTATCATTAATATTAACCCAGATATTTGGATTTTTTTAGTTTTATCTTCAAGTAAACCCGCACTCTTACTCACATCTTATTATTAAGCTGTTACGTCATTAACCACTTTATTCTAAGCTTAAGTACCTGATATTGTTTATAATGAACTTTTACTGTGTTTACGAAGCCCCTGCGTGTCGGACCTTTCGTTTAGTCTCCCTGTCGATGGCTGGAATACCATAGCACGCTTCATTTCTTCAGAGGAAAAGTGAATCATGGACTATATTGTATTAACCTAATAGGTCCTTCATCTTCTGCAATTTGATGTCTTCAAATATCTTCCGAAGAACTCTTTTCTTCCAGAACATAAGGACAATACCTAACGCACCCTCAATATTACCTATGCAGGGGCAATACAAGAGTTCAATTTTTCCTTCTTTAATATCTTGTGAATTTCCAGTCTAAACTAGTGCTTAAATTTCATGTGGTGACACAGAGAGAAAAGCGGAACTAAAAGTTAGTGTAATTAATGACAGTTACTTTAGTCAACAGGTGGAATTGTGCTCGGCTTTCACCTGGTCATTGCTACTGGATGAAGCATGAATTTATTTAAGTTGAATAGCACTCGGGAAATCTTCTGATGCACTTAACTTCTAGCGGATTCCCTTCAAGGGAATTACACCTACCAGTACTCTTTAAACGATTTTAGGAAAATTTCTGCCCTCAGAAGAAGTTTATCCATATTCATTAGTACGTTGTATGGTTCCGTAGCCTTCCTCACAGGACAAAGTGTTCTGTGGGCTGATGCTCCATGAACTTTGGCTGCGTTTGTCAGGTTTAAAATCGCCACTACTCTGATTGCTGTCAAGTGGCAGAGAAGGGACAAATCATTAGTACAACATTCTCGAATTCCGTCAGTATTCAAGTCGAGAATGTTGTACCCTTGTATGAAATGGTCTAAGCCTGATGCAAAGTCAAATAGTCAATAAAAGTCCCTCCCGCAGGGGCTCCGTAAACTAAGCAGATTTCCCTCTTGAAGTTTAACAATAGATAAACCTACATACTGGTAACACAACACAACCGTGAATATTAAGTGAATAAATACGAGGGGTAATAAGAAATCTTTTGACCTCCCAACGGGAAGCGTCTAAAATGTAAACAAACAGGTCTGATAACCTCTCACCGGAAAGAAAAACAATTACCGAATTACATCAAAATATAACTTATGAATTTTATTAAAAACTATTTACTACAGCTAGTGCTTTACAATGAATCAGAATAATTTTTATCTCAATCTCTAAAAATTTAGTAATACAAGAAAAAAGAAGGGTTGGGGGGTCAACAGAACATATTTGATTGTGTCTCGTATAATAAAGCTTTGTTGAAAACAATATTTGGTATTTAACATTGTAATGTAGTGGTTCATCATATAACAGCTTATTATTAATATGACACTAGTAAGGGTGGGGGTTTACTGAAAGCGTAAAACTATAAAACCCAAATATCTCGGTCAGTACTCATTATACGGAAAATATTTATAGAACAATATTTATAGTAAATATGATTTCCAATAAGATTATTTTTATACAATTATTCGATCCGACGTATAGTAACAGAGATATTTCGAATTTTCGAAAATCCTCCCATTTAAATAAACCTCCTCTCCCTCTCGCTGTATTTCAGCCGTTAATGAATATGATCGTTCATATTACATGAAAGAACTAAATATCAATTTTGGTAACGATTAAACAATAATTGCGACCGCCATAGCGGTATATATATATATATATATATATATATATATATATATATATATACACACACACAACGTTTTGAACGGACCTCATTTTCGTCAATTCCTAGTTAGGATCGATGGACATTTGAAGAAAAATTTCGAAAATCGTGAAATGAGTACGACCTCAATTGCTGATTTCCCTCAAGGGAAATTTGCTAAAAAATATAGTTGCATTAGGACATGTTTCATTAATTTGGTCGTGACATCGCACCGCGGAGTCATATATTTGAGTGAATGATAGAGATATGTCATTCTCTTTGAAATGTTAGAGAAGACGAGGCTGCTCCTGATGAAATATGGATAAGCCAAGAGTATGAAATTGAATGACGGAGGCCTGAATGAAGGGAAGGCATACCTAAGTTGCCTCACTACCTTTGACGAAACACAGTGTAGCTATATTCACCATTCAGGCTACATTTAATATCAAGGATCTATTTATATTCCTCTCGCACAGATTAATTTAATATTTATTTTTTAAATCTTCTACTGCAAGAACTCTTTTCTAATCATTTTATATTGAAAAATATTTTACCTTTGACAGTTCATTGACATAAACTGTGCAGACCACCTTGACGTATTAGCGGAATGCATTAAGGCACTACAACTGCAGTGGCAGCAATCTTGGGATAACACAAACGACAATAAACTAAGACAAATAAAACAAACAGTTAAGGAATGGCCATCAAGTAACAGGAGCACACGAAGAGAGGAAGTTGTGCTGACCAGACTTCGCATTGGCCATTCCTTGCTGGCCCAGGGACACTTAATGACAAACAAGGACACACCTACATTGTAACGAAACATTAACTGTACATCACATATTGACTAACTGTCGACGAAGGGACAATTTAGACATTCTACATGACTTACAGGATCTTTTGACCGATAACAGTAATTACCTAGACTCAATCATTAAACACCTAAAAGACATTAATATCTACAACACACTATAATCTACAATTTCCACACACGCACTACTCCTCACTTCTTTCCTATATTAGCAGGGTGTATAAACATTAATTTTATTTATTATTATTTTATTTTTTGGTTTCCCTTTCCCTTCCCTTTTTTTTTATTTATTCATTTTTTAGGTTTTCTCTTTTTCCTAATTTTTTTTCTTTCTATTTTTTATGTATTCATTTCTTTGCTTTTCTCTTTTCCTTATTATATTATTATTTTTATTTATTTCTCCCCCCTCCCCAGTCGACCTTACATTTTCATTTATATTATATTCACCACCCTGATGTTTCCATACAATATTGTTTGTTTCATATAAAAATGACATTCCAATGAACCTATCAAAAACCTCCTTTATTCACTCCTTTTACGTTTCCTTCTTTCTATTTTTTTTTGCTATTCGCTTTTTTGTGCACGATTTAATTATGAGTAAATCGCCGGTGTTGCGGAACTCTTTAAATAAATAATTTATTTTTATGAAAAATGAATACTTGATACTGACCCCCCCGCCCCGGAATACAAAGTATTCCATTATCGTAGAATAAATAGTGAGGTACGTACATTATCTAAATTCAATGAAATTCAATTCATTAGGTTGTAATCATGACGCGATTTTCAAAAATGTCGTAAAATTCTTCAATCCTCCTCAAGAGATGACGAAAATGAGGATCATTCAAAACTATATATATATATTAGTCTGATCGTTACCAAACTCGATCTTAATGTAAATATAAAGACCAGGTTCGTTAATGTCTGAAATCGGAAAAGTGGGAAGGGAGGTATAGAGGGGGGAATTTTGAAAATTCCGAAATATCTTCAATGGATCAAGAACTTGTGTTTAAGCCATCATATAGAACATTAAATTGACAATAAGATTGCTTATATACACTTTTTTTGGTTATTATTGGTATTGATTATTTTTCAAATTAAATATTGTTTTGTGAAACTTGAAGAACTGAATTCCAGAATTTTCTGGAATAAAATCACCTCTAGAATGATACTATTAAGTGCAGGTTATATTGCTGCCAGGTACTAACTTTATACAGGTTATACAGGTTACAAGGAGCTGCCTGGCGTCCAGTCATTATATTCATACTACTCAAGAAAATTGTAAATATTTAGAATTATACATTATATCAACGACGGATAACAATGGAGTTACCCGCTTGGGTAATAGAAATTTATTTAGTGACGAAGTTACTTAATTAAATCTTTAGCTCCACCCTGGTCAATAAAGGGTGGTAAATTGTAGATAACCCTCCCCGATTAGCCATAGAAGCAAAACGTGGACGTTAATAAATAATTAAATGTTCTATAATTTTTATATGTCTTTTTTCCCCCACTAAATTGGTTATTATAATCCATTTTGTAAGGACCCTTAAGATTCAGGAAATTCCACAGCAGGCTATCCAATCATCCTAATCCAGAAGTCCTAGCCCTTTCCAGTGCCACTCATCCATATTCCCCTCCGCGGCGCCTCAAGAGACAATGGCCCAGAGATCTCCTATAGAAGTGTAAAGTGAAGTGATAGCAGTGGCTATTTTCTTCTCAAGTGCCATTCCTCCTTAGCTCTTGACTTCCTTGCCAGGCAGGGAGGTGCTGCTCCTCTCATTGTGGTGAAGGGGTGTGACGACTGTCAAGAGTGATGAAGGAATTATTGTATTGTACATATCGCGCATTACCAAATGCATTTAAATGCAGGCTGTAATATACTCAATAAAATAAAAATCTAATCTGAAAAAAATTGGTTATTAACCGAGATATTTGCATTTGTTAGTTTTCAAGCTTCAGTAAACCCCCACTCCTACTCACGCCATATTAACAATAAGGAGTTAAAATATTGATGATCTACAGTTTGTTACTATATACGGGTACATTTATTCGGAACTCATATATATGATATATGAGTTTTTCGCATTTCCTTGTTTTCAGCTTTCTCTTAACCCCCACTTCTACTCATGAAATTTTAACAGATTTCTCTAAGGGAAATCAGGATGTACTCATGACGTGATTTCAGAAAAAATTGTTCAAATGACCATCGATACTAATAAATCGATGATGAAAATGAGGTCCGTTCAAAATTTTGTAAATATCTTTATATATATCTGTTACCGCAACTTAGGTTTAATCGTCGCCAAACTCGATGTTAATCATTTTATGTACAAAGATAGATGCATTTCGTTATTAGCTGAAATCCGACCAGTGAGAGAGGGGGGGGTTACTGGGTAGGAATTTCGAAAATTCTTAACATTCTCTGTTATTATGCGTTGGATCGGAATATTGTATCGAGCCAATCTTATTGCAAATGTAATGTTCTATAAATGTTGTTATGTACGTATTTTCATTATCTTGATTATTAACAGAGATAAATGTATTATATAGTTTTCGGCCTTCAGTAACCCCCCCCCCTTTCTCCTACACTTGTCATATTAATAACAAGCTGTTATATTACGAAGCACTTTATTTGAAGCATAAATACCAAATATTGTTCTGATTGATCTTTTACATTTTGAGAAAAATGCAAATACGTGAAGCACGTTGGAAATCGGAGTTGTTAACGCAGCACCTGCGTGACGGACTTTTTACTTAGAAACAGAAAATATGTGGCGAGAACAAAATAATAGTGTGCCGTCCACCACGTGGGCACTCTGCTTAGTTTACGCAGCTTCTTATTTTTCTGAATTAAATAAATTTTCTTCTGAAGTATTTTGCTTCAAGGAATTTAAGAAAACGTCTAGAGTTTTCAAGCGAATTAAGTTACTTGGCGGATTTCCCCAAATTCAGCCTTTACTACAGATCTTTTCGAGGTTTAAAATAGTATTTTTCATTGATAACAACTTTTTTTAAACTCTCATTGATAAAAATAAGAGGAAAACAAATGCCAATTGCTTCTCATTCTCATTCTGATGATTAGCTCTATTGTCAAAAAAACTGTTGTGGTATTTAGAACTCGGAAACGAAACTATTCATCTAGGTCAGTTTCAATTAAACGATTGTTCGTCTGTATAATTATGCTGTTAGAATTTAACTAGCGTGACTAGCTGGTCTGATTGTGCGATAAACGGCCAACCAACAGTTTCTTGCACACGACTAAAAATTTTACTATTAGGGTCACATTGTTAAGTTTTCTTATAACAGTAGTTAGTGGACTTGGCAATATTATATAATATTATTAAAAATGATGCCCTTTGATAATGATGATAATATGATCTAAAGCATATGTGGGCAACAACCGACCCGCTTTAAGCTTTGATCCGGCCAGCGAGACATTTTGAATAGCCAAATTTAACACAAATATTACACTACTTACTCCATAAAAGGAAGATGAGGAGAGATTTGTATGTTTGGCAATACTTATAAATGCGAACAGATCTTTTTAATTATAAAAGTTAATAAATAAAAACATCGTACAAGGCTGACTGACGATAATTTGGAAAATTCATTACGTCTTTGTATTAGTTGACTTAATCCAAACATCGATACATTAGTTTCCCAAATTCAAGCTCCGTGTCGTTATTTAACTTTCGTGATTTGTAATAATTCCAAATTTTACGATATAATTATAATGTTTTACCTATTTTTTTTTCATTTCACTTCGTTACTTTAATAAATTATATTATAATTTCATTGTCGTCTGATATGTATCGTTAAAATTTATAAACACTACTTTAAAATGCACTACCTTTAATTAAAAGCGCCCCCGCGAATGTATTTGCACACTTAAGTTTGGCCCGCAACATGTCCAGGTTGTCCACACCTGATATAAAGGCTACGCATTGTAGTAGCAACTACTGTGTGTGCTCTTTGAGAAACTGCTCTTTTCATATTTACCTTACCCACCGAAATCCATAAGATGTTTCATTTCTTCAAAATAGTATTTTTTAGGACCCCCGTTTAACGAATTATTTGGGACTTCAGTGGTCCTAACAAAGGAGTAAATTCGGACAGTGGTTTCCAGCTGCCTTCTGTTCTATTGAGTGTTGCAAAAATTAGAGGTTGTGTCACAGATACAGCCACAACACCAATTACTCAAAGGGTGCTTGTATAATTCCTACAAATCAGGATCCCATATCCAAGGTCTCCAGTGTAGGCCGACACAACGTTGCCTCACTAGGAGATAAATGCACCAAACTGGCAGGCAAGAATTTATATATTAAAGTTATACGTCTCATGTAAAATAAAAGGTCGAATTTAGACTGGAGGAAAAGTACAATATGATAAATAACTCTGTTTTCGGAAAAATATAAACAACAAATATCGTTGATCTAGTTACCCAATTCACTTCACACTCTTTTATTTGAATTCACTTAAATTTTTTGGATCTGTTTTTCTTAATCTTGAGTTGTATTTCCTTTTTATTTATAATATGTTTTTTTTTCATTATTGAGTAACTAGAAATTTATTGAGTAACAAGAAATTTACAAAATAATTTATAGTGTATCTTCCACTACAATATTACAAATAGAAACATAAAATAAGATTTTCTGTTTAAGTAGAAGATTTATAAGCAATCTTCTACTTAATGCAGTTGACTAAAAGTAGGTTGTCATATTGCAACTTAGTGAATATTACAATCGTTTTAAAAATTAACAAAGTTAAGTTATCTTACAAGCTAATAATATTAACAAGTACAGAATTTGTTATATATTTTTAAATATGATTGCAGGTAAAATAGTGATTAAGATAAAGGTGTTTAAATGTCTGTAGTCTAGCCTGCTGGGTATTTATTCAATCTGTTTCTTATGTTAGAGAGTAAAATGAGCTTAGTTTATGCACGTACCTTGGAGTGCTTTGTTTGCTCTAAGTACTTATTTCATTGATGAGTGGGTTATTTTTTGTAATCGTGTCAATGCCCACTCTTGGACTATATTGTGTTAACCTATTAAGTCCTCCATCTTCTGCAATTTGATCTCTTGAAATATCTTCCATAGAACTATTTTCTTCCAGAACATGAGGACAATACTTAAAGCACACTCTATATTTCCTTCGTAGGGGCAATCCAAGAGTTTAACTTTCTTCCTTCATTAGTGTCTTGTGAATTCCCACTGTAAACTCATAGATTAGTGTTTAAAGTTCATGCCTGGCAAAATAGGGGACTGAAAGTCGGTGAAATTAATGACAGTTACGTTAGTCAACAGGTGGAACTGTCTATAGCTTTTACTTGGTCATTGTTACTGCATCAAGGATTAATCTATTTAAGTTGGAATAGCACTCGGGAAACCTGCTGATGCACTTAACTTCTAGCAGGTTTTCTTCAAGGGAAATCAACTATTTAGGTTGTACTTCTTAAACAATTTAGAAAAATTTCATCTGATGCCGTCGGCGTATTGTATCATAGAAATGAGGTCTGTTCAAATTGATTTGTATTTTTGTCTGACAACCTCTCGATTTTCAATTGGTCTTTAAAATTCAATTTTTAAAATGTTTAATAGCATTAAGGTTAAAACTAAATACAAAATTCGTTAATGTTCAATATGGGGGGAGATCGAAATGTTGTTGTGTACTCAATTTTGTTAAAGCAGTAATAATCTACATTTGTTTGTATAAACATTTATGCCTCGCTCGAATATTTACGGAGTTCGATTTAGTTTGTCTTTTTTGTCGCGCCCCCAATGCCTCAATCTCTGTTAGATAAGGCTATAAAATCTTTGGAAATATTATTTCCTGCTTAAATTTCAAGACTTTCTTAGGATTTACTAATGGGAGAAATAGAAACTAGGTTTATATTATACAGCTTCTTCTTGATGGACTTTGTTTTATTTTGAAAAACTAAAGGACTCGCTCATAATCTTTCCTTCAGATTTTGAAGGTGAAGCGTCTAGGGAATGTAAGGATAATAATTATTACAAATATGTTAATATGATTTTATCGACATTATTGGTGAAATATTGTTCAATTCATTTTCTATTTCCAGTGCCAGTAAAGTTGAGAAGAATATATTAAATCCTGAGAGCTTCGTAGAATCAATATAAATATAATCAGAAAAAAAGGGATTCTTTTCCCCACAAAGTTGGTAAATGATGTGGATTTTTAGTCCGGAATATTTGATTAAGGAATAGATGAGGTGCTTTTAAATTTCAAACTCGCCTTTAAAGTGCTGACAACAAACTCCTCGGGGGAATAACCTTTGAAAAGCAGGTAGAGATAATGGTTTTTTAAATAGAGCTTAGAAAAGAAGTTGTTCATTAAATGGGCCTTTTACTACTTCATAAAGCATCAAGTTTTCTTATTCTATCTTCTGTAAAATTTCCATTTCCGTTTTATAACAAGAATGCTGTACCTATGAAAGCAAGAATGAAAAGTCTGAAAGGCAAAAACTTATTTTCTATGCAAAACCAATTGATTTTTCATACACAAATAATAATATTTAATTTCCTTTGGTACTTATCATTACACACAAAAAATTACTATTATTTCATACAATATGACTAAATAACTTATAGTTACTGCATTCAATTGTACTGTCTATTGCTTGGAATCAAATTTATACAAAATTGTTTCTGTCAGAGATGTGCACAGACTTACTAATATCAGCCTCTAACTGCACGGCTAATCGGAACCAGTCAATAGTTAATCAGTTCTAACTCTGGTTGGTTAGTTATATTAAAAAATGATTGATTAGTTATCAGTTGGAAATAAGTGAATAATCACTGCTTAAGCTCACCGAATAAGCCGTCAACATTTAAGCCACTGCAAGTGAATAATTATTCACTGACTGGTCTATTTAGTCTGTGATTTGCTGGTCAATTGGTTAACCGCTAATTATTAAACTGTTTAATCCAGGATTAAAATATATTTTAATTGGGCTCAGGCTAGTCATGCAAGTTAAAGCGTTGCCTTTAATCTCATATGGTAAACCTAGAGTGGCGAGTTCGATTTCCCGCCTGGACAAAGGAATTTATTTAGTGACGGAATTTTTTAAATAAAAACCTTGAGTGACACCCTGGCTAGAAAAGGGTGGTAACCTGTAGATAACACGTCCCAATTAGCCTTAGTTGCAAAAAGTGAACGTTAATTAAAAATAAATAAATAAATATATTCCCCACTTTTTTAATTTTTTGATTTTAGAACTCACCACTTTTGAGTGTTGCTTTTCTCAGTGAACTACAGAAGATTTTCCTAACGTAATTTGATTTAGTGTAATTTGATAGTCGTATGTTTCAATAGCGTCACTTTATTGGCACTCATTTTAATTATTCTCTATGCATTTAGGTTATTATTCAGTAATCATTTTTATGAATACAATTTTCTCATTTCTTTTTCGTATTAGTTTAGTATAGGTAAGTCGTGTATCCCAATACGGATAAGGGTAAGTGCCTTTAATGTGGGCATCGTAACATTTTTGCTCGTTAGATGATTTCTCTTAAGGCTAATGTCGGGATTTTCAGAAACGTTTCTCGATGTCAATCGATTCTGCCTAGGGATGGCAACAAAAAAAGGCTTCTTCAAACATTATTATTATTATTTATTAACGCCCGCTTTTGCAACATTGGCTAATTGGGGCGGGTTATCTATTGGTTACCACCCTTTTCATTCTAAGAAAATTCTAGCAAGGGTGGGATTTTAGGATGTTATTTAATGAATTTTGACACTAAATAATTTCCTTCTTGTCCAGGAGAGAATCGAACTCACCACTCTAGGTTTACCATGTGAGATAAAGGTCAACGCTTTAACTCACATAGCTAACATGGGGCATTGGGAATTAATTTAACACAACAAACTCACTTACTCAGATCTTAGCCACTTCGAAATGTTTTAAACTGCAGTCTATCGGCGTATTATGTACTAACTGCAATTAATTATGGATTCTTTTTATCATTGTCAAGGTAAAGGAAATAAAAATTATTAAGGAAAAAATAATCCAATTCTAAATTTTGTAAGAGACAAAAAGGGAAATTTATTACTTACTGAGTAACGATATGATTTTTTTAGAATTAAGTGATATTATGTCTATAATCATTGGATCTTTTATTTGACAACCGTAAGTGGTATCTACTTTTATGCACAAGTGCATGATTTATTTATGAATATATTGCATAATTTCGACCCACTCAGGTTGGATTCAATTCTGATAAAATTTCATTAATGCTATTTTTTTAATTTATATTGTAATGAATACACCCTTGACGTGTAAGAGCCTTCTGTGACGTAGCGCTATTCAAAAAAGGAGTGGGGAGGGACTAAAGAATAGGAAAAAAGGGAGATTGGGACAAAGGAATGGGCAATCTGGAATGTAAGGGTTGGTGGGGGGGGGGGGTTGAGGGATTTGGCCGGAAAAAAGAGATCCCCGGTGAAAGCCAGGTTTTGGGTCTTGTCATGTGAAACCATTTCCTGACCGGAGCCAAACCCTTATCTTCGGACAGGGTCTTATCACAACAATGAGACCGGTAAACCTACTCGATTGCATTATATTTTGGCTTTACTGAGTCATTTTGTCTATCTCATTTGGCACGGTCTTTCAAATATATCACCGCCTTCTCGAATTCGTATGATTTAATACGTTTCGGTCATTGAAGTGTCGGAAAATCCTTCAATGTAGTTTGTTTAAAGTTTCATTAAATTTGTGGCTCAATTCAGTTAAATCGTGTGGGGTCTTTTCTAGTCTAGGTACTCCAGTTGCTTTTTCTAGTAATATAATCACTTGTTGCGATAACAGTTATTATTCTTCCATATGACCTATATATTACCTCCTAGAAGTTGTTAAGAAATTAAAGTTATTCGAAGGGGCTCAGGTTAGCCAAGTGAGCTAAAGCGTTGACTTTAATCTCACATGATAAACCTAGAGTGGCGAGTTCAATTCCTGCCTGGGCAAAGGAATTTATTTAGTGACGGAATTCATTAAATAAAATCCTTAGTCCCATCCTGGCTAGAAAAGGGTGGTAACCTGTAGAGTAGCTGTTGTAGCTATACGTGGACGCAAATAAATAATAATAAGGTGAGATGTGATTAATAATGTGTCAAATGTATGTGAATATTCTCTTTTATCCTCCTCTTGCTTAAATTTCTTTCTTCTTCTTTTATACTTACATTTGTAAAATGAAAATTTATAGCTCTATTTAATTGCGTACTGTCCTTATGATCAACGTTTATCGCGTGCTGTCTGATTTTTCTTTTGAGTAATTGTGATGATTCCCTTATAGAACCTTTATCCGAATCTATAAAGTTAAATAAGGGCTTATTTTCTACTAGATATAAGAGGTTTTTATTATTTAAAGGCTTATTTGACATTACGAGATGAATAGGAGAAATGGCCACTGAAGACTGAAATTGCAGTATCTCTTTTAATACCCCAAATAGAGAAAAACTGTATAGAGTAACATTTACAGAAAAGCAAATTTGATACAAGATTTATGGTATACAATTTCCTAATCTACCCCCTTTCCTTCTTATCCGATTTCAACCGCTAACGGACATTTTCCTTAAGGGATATCCGTTAAATAATAGTATTATAACACACAACTGGCAATTGCTAATTAAAATAAATTTATAACGATTACCGTAGATTATTACCTGTAGATAACCCGTCCCAATTAGCCTGAGTTGCAAAAAGTGGACGTTAATAAATAATAATAATAATAACGATTTATTAATGATGTACGCTCCCTTCCAACTAGAAAAATACCCTTCAGGTTTAATGGCTTTAACTAAATTAAGGATAGTGGAGCTGAGCGATCTGGCCAGCTGGGATTCTTGTATACATCTTAGACAAATAAACTGTTTGTTATAAAAATGGCTTCAAAGTTTATGTATTCAAAGTATTTAATGAAATTTTTGGTTCAGCTTCTTTTCAAGGGCATGCAATTTTTTTTTTTCTGAAATGATTTTACTCTTCTTATTCTGGACCCAATATTGTTATATGTTCTTCATAGTTTCATAGTTATGGTCAGGGTCACTAATAAAATCACGCAAATATTATTTATACTGCCCTAGATGTTTCGTGGCTTACATTCCACCTGTTCAGGGGCTATCCATTTCTGAAGTGCTCGTTTCCTTCTTAAGTTCTAAGCGACTGTCCTCACTGGAAAGGCCAGTGAGGACAGTCGCACCTAGCGTGTGTGGCTTAGCTTGTAACTAAAACCATTTCTTCTTAACATTCTGGGAAAATTACATAGACCACTTCGCGTTCCACCAGTATATATTCAATTCAGAATCACCGTCTTCCGTCTTAGAACTGTCAGATTTCCATTCCTGCACCATGCATTATGCACCATTTAGTGATTTATCAGATTGGTGATAGAGTTTGCCTTGAAAAGTAATTGTTGACAGACGTCATAGCCAACGGATAAAGCTGCCAATGTTAAGGTCGTCTTGTGGCAACCTTAATTAGAGCTATGTTTATGCTAGCAACAGCACCTCTTAGGATTCACTCCAAATGGCTGGCAGATGATTGGAATAACATTGGACTTTTTATCAGTCTTCATTGATGTTAAAAACTGCATAGCATATTTTTTTTGGATCTTGCACTTTTCAAATTACCAGAGCATGAGTTAATAGGCACTAATAAATGCAATGAATATAATCTACATCGAGCGACTTCATTTAAATTCCAAGCACTCTATGATCCAATGGTTTTAGCAGATTTCCCTTCAGCGAAATCAGCTATTGAGGTCGTACTCTTGACGCGATTTTTGAAAAATTTCTTCAAATGCCATCTGAAACTAAGCAGATTTCCCACGTGAAGTTTTAGAATAGAGAAATTTCACGAGAGCCGATCAGTCAAGGAAACGGCCAAACTAGCTTTTGGCGGGAAAGTCATTCGTCCATTAGCCACCCAGATTTAATAATAAAAATATCTCGGTTAATATTCAAGATAGAGAATAAATGTATATAACAATATTTATAGTAAATGCAATTTGCAATAAGATTCATTCTGTACAATTTTTCGATCCGACGTATAGTAACGGAGATATTTCGAATTTTCGAAAATTTTCGCCTCTAAACACCCCCTCCGACAGGTCCGATTTCAGCCGTTAACGAACATGATCTTTCGTTTTACATAAAACGACTAAATATCGAGTTTGGTAACGATCAAACAAAAATTGCGACCGCTAGAGTAACAGACAAATATATATATATATATATATATATATATATATATATATATATATATATATATACAGTTTTTAACGGACTTATTTTTTGTCAAACACTAGGTATGATCGATGGACATTTGAAGAAAAATTTTCGAAAATTCCGTACAACCTCAATAGCTGATTTCCCTTAGGGGAAATCTGCTAAAATGAGGTCCGTTCAAAATGATATATATATATTGTTGTCTGTTATCGCTCGTGCGGTCGCAATTTTTGGTTGCTCGGGACGAAACTTGATATTGCTCCGTTTTATGTAAAAAGACAGATCACGTTCGTTAATGGATGAAATCGGACAAGAGGATGGGGGGTTTAGAGGGGGGGATTTTCGAAAATTTAATATATCTCCGTTATTATAAAATTGTATTGAACCAATCTTATTGCAAATTAAATTTACTATAAATATTGTTATATACATGTATTCTCTATCTTGAATATTAACCGAGATATTTGCATTTTTATGAAGTCTGTGGTCGGGTATAGTTCGGATTAGGTCGGCCATTTCCGTCATTGCTCGGCTCAGGTGGGAGGCTTCTTCAAACCTTCCTGACGTTTCTAACCTTACCTTACCTTCGTTACTTTGTGAGATTTATGGAAATACGTTCTGTTCATCCGCCCCCCCCCCTTCTTTAGTTCTTGGACTACTAAAATTTAAGTTATTAAAATATAAATTATTCTTTCAATTCAGAAGCCGTTCAGTTCGGAATTTATTTTAATTAACTGAAAGATTTCTCATTACCGTTTGTATTTAATCACGGTGGTATTGTGTTACCAGTATGCCGATTTCTCTACTGTAAAACTTCGTATGGGAAATCTGCTTAGTTTACGTAGCCCCTCCGTGACGGACATTTTCATATCATTTAGTGCTTAATGGCTCGGGCTTATATAAAAACAAAACTATTTGTTTAAATGCGAAATGTTCCAAACAACTGTTTATAGTTGTTGGTCAGCTGCCAGGCCAGATAGATACACTAATGACTTCCAGTTTTATCCCCTGAAGAGGCCATAAATAATCAATGGAATATTTATGTTCTATTTACATAAAGTTGTTTTATATGAATGGGCACTAGCCATAATGTTTCTTGATGAGTCTATTTCATTAGCAAACTACAATAAAATAATTCCTGTTTCATGAAAGGCATAAAGCACATATCATTTAGTCCGAATATTAATAACCTAAACTATATTTTTATTTTGCCTAATAGATGACGTGAAATGAAAATAAATCACTTTGCCTAACCTATTGCGTAGACTTGATAGTGCTTTCTTTATTTTACATAGGACTCAATGAGATTTGTACATGGCTAAAGCTGGCATTTTAATATTATACTTTTTCATTTAAATCTACATTTTCTCATCATCTATAAATGGTGTAAAATAAATATATTCTCTAACATGAATATTAGCGGGGATATTAGGATTTTTTCATCCTCCTGTAAATCCTCATTCTAACTCATGTCATCATAACAATGTTGTTATACCACGAATCACTTTATTTGAAGCCTAAACACTAAATATTGTTCTGATTGAACATTTACTTTTAGCAGATTTCCCTTAAGGGAAATCAGCTATTGAGGTCGTACTCATGACGCGAGTTTCGAAAAATTTCCTCAAATGTCCATCGATCCTACCCAGGAGATGACGAAAATGAGGTCCGTTCAAAATTATATATATATTTGTCTGTTAACGCTCTAGCGGTCGCAATTTTTGTTTGATCGTTACCAAACTCGGAATTTAATCGTTTTATGTAAAAAGGAAGATCAAGTTCGTTAATGGCTGAAATCGGACCAGTGGGAGGGGGGGTTTAGAGGGGGGATTTTTGAAAATTCATATCTCCGTTATTATGCGTCGGATAGAAAAATTGTATAAAATCAATCTTATTGCAAATTAAATTTACTATAAATATTGTTCTATACATTTATTCTGTATCTTGAATATTAACCGAGATATTTGCATTTGTATTCTGTGTGTCGTCGGCAGGAGTCGGCTATGTTCGGGAATTTCCGCCGAGAGCTCTGGCGGCCGTTTCCATAACTATTCGTCCCTCTTGAATAGGTTTAGAGATACCTTACTACTACAGGTGTTATTGGGCAGATTTATCTACTGGAAATCGTCACGTGGGAAATCTGCTTAGTTTACGCAGCCCCTGCGTGACGGACTTTTTAAGATAAATGCAATTACGTAACGCAGGACTTGCGGGGTGGGCTTCTTCACAATAAAGAGGAGTTGTTATTTTCTACGGAATTTGATATTTAATAGTTTTATGTGAAAATATCTGTATTTCAGTTCGTTAATGTCTGAAATTAGGCCAGTGGGTTGGGTGAGAGGCTGGGGAGTGTGGGGGGTTCAGAGGTGGGACTTTCGAAAATTCGAAATATCTCCGTTACAAAACGTCGGAGCGAAAAATTGTACAGAACGAAACTTCTTGAAAATTGAGTGGTATAAAAATGTCACCCTATAAATATATTCTGTATCATGATTAATAATCGAGATACTTGGATATTATTGTTTTCAGCTTTTAGTAAAACTTCCCTCCTTGTCATGTCTTATTAATAATAAGCTCTTCTATCATGCACCACTCCATTCTAAAGTTAAATTCTAAATGTTGTTTTCATGGAACTTTTACTTTGTGAGATATAAATTTGAGTAAAAATTATTCTGATTCATTATAAATTACAGCGCTAGCTATAGTAAGTAGATTTCAATAAAATTAAAACTATCTACCCTGGTCTGAGGGGTTGGCTGAGCTGTTTGCATACAATTCAGACGCTTTCCATTGTGGAAATTATTAAAATGTCTTAGTTTATGCAGCTCCTGAGTAACGGATTTGTTTTAATAGAAATGATTTCTTCATTTCTGCAATTAGAAAGTATGAAACATTATAAATGTCATTTTCTCTAAACATGGCTTCCGAAGGAGGCTATTTGAATCAGTCCAGTTGTTCTATGAACCCCCACTAGGGGAAAGACAGAGGAAGCAATAAACAGCCATATTTATCGTTGTCCTCTGTGGACAGAGCTTGTTAGCTTCGACCAAAGCACTACAAGCCTGTATTACACCTCTAGTTCTACTCTGTTCTACCATTATTTAACATTTAGACCTTACCGTTGGAATATTTGGAAGTAACTGAGTTGATACACACTACTAAAAAATGTATTTCAATATTAATAAATATTTGTCCATGAATCTTATTTTATCAATCATTTTTCTTTATTCAGTTGATATCTTGTTCCCGGTAAAACAGAAGAATTAAATTTACTCTGTAATAAAAGTTTGGCATGCCCAAATACATTGGGTCTCTGAAGACTCAGCTAAATCATCCACGTGGCCGATATTTATTTTTAAAGAATATTTGTAACAGTATTTTAGATTTATAACGGTATAAATCCAGAAAACAATATGTTAATGTAGTGAGTGATAATATGAATCTACTTAAATAATATAAGATATACAAATATTAATAATAATGTTGCAAAAATCTTCCACCAGGCGATGGCTACTAAATTTGGTATACTGGTTAGTGTGGTCCCTTATTATCATTACATCTCTCAAAAGTTGCTTTAAAAAGATTATATAAAAATGTATTGGGATGAAGTAATGATATGAAAACATACTGTCCACCATAATAAGCCTAATATACTGGTCATTGACAAGGGTAAAAAAATCAGCTGTCCCAAATGATTAGAATATCCTTAAGTTTTACTCCAAGAAAATAAAAAAGTACCAGGATTTAGCTATTGAAGTAAAAGCCCTTTACAAGCTGGATTCTGTCACTGTCACTGCAGTCGTGATGTCAACAAATGGCTTAAGTTCAAATACCAACAAAATATCTTGCTTAACCTCAGCAATTAATAAGATTTTCTGTTTTGTTAGACTCTTCAAGAATTGTTCGTAAATGTTTAAATTCCCAGATTATAGATTCCAAAAGAGGGTTGTGAGATATTTTTTAACTATCTGAAAAAAATATATCAGATATGATATCAAACTATGGGTTGTGTAATATATTACTTGTCAGCTGACTCTACTAAGGCCGTGTATCGAATGGGGTAGGTAAGAAAGACAAAGCTAAACTTTCTTCTTCATAAATAAACAGCCAAACTCACTGAAACCTGTTTAATTTTAATCGGAAAAATAATGTATTTTAAAAAATTGAGTTTATGTTAAAAAAATAGTTTTTTGAGTATATACATTTTTTTTTAAACGCCAAAATGCCTCATTCTGAAGTTCTAAAAGCTTGCATTCATAGATTAAGTGGGATTTTTTTCATTTATTTTCGTTGTCATGGAATAATCTCTAAACGATTTTTGTGCCTTATTATTTCTGAATAGTTTTTATTAGAAATTTTAAAATATTTTAATAAATGTTGGTTTTATGTTATCAAAACAGTCCACAACAAAGTTAAATGGCTAATTAAAGTCATAGGCTTGTTGCAAAATATGAACAAGTCAGATACTGTGAACAGATTCGATGTATACCAATATTTACCAATGTTTTATTACAAACATCCTTTTTTTTATCTTCTCTCTCCTTGTCCCCCGCAATCATGTTGTTTAGCTTTAGATAAACGTTTTGAAGGATTTGTAATGGCGTGATAGCCCTGATCTTAGGATTCCGTAGTTAAAAGTATTCTTTCTCTTCTCAACCTTAATCTCTATTTAGGATCTTTATTTATTTTGATTTCCAAAAGCTGGTAAAAGTTATGTAGTAAAATAAGTCCACCACGCTGGAGCTGCGTAAACTAAGCAGATTTTCCACGTGTGTGTATGACATACTACTGATGTCATACCACAGTATACATTTTATTTCCAAGTAAAAATGCGATGAGTTGAAGTAGGGGATTACTGACGGCTGAAAATAAGAAAACACGAAAAACTCGAATGATATCAGAGCTACGAAAAAATGTTGGAACCTTTATTGTGGAGGATAAATAGCCTTAACACATCCCGTGCGAGCTCCTTGCCAGGCAAGGAGGGCCGACCCAACACAGGTAGCGACGTCCTTCCCTGGCAAGGACCTGCCCTGGGTATTCCCAACTGGACTTGGAGGGGGTACGCTCGTTAAAACTGACTCTAGATGCCTCCATTCGCCTCAGACAAGTGTCTTGCATCTAACAGTTTAGTTCGTTTCCGATTTTAGTGGATTTTTTTCAAGTTTTTATCAGAAAATTCTTCTTTTTTTTAAGGTAAGCATTATTACTGTGATTTTTAAAGTATTTAACACATTATAAAGCATATTATTTTTATGGGTTTTTAAAATAATAATAATAATGATGGTTTGTATTATTTATAGGTATCAAAATTTTGAAAAATGGAAAAAAAGAAGTGTGAAAAAAGGGGTTCTGAACAATAGAGGATAAATGAATATCATTCAGAACTCCTGTGATTCCCTAATCCCCGAAAATACCCACAAAATGGCTGCACTTCCCTAGTTTTACCCCATTCACGGGTAAAGGGAATAAGCGGTTGCAAAAAACTGTATGCAATGCAGTAAGGCCATCGGAGAAGACGGGAAAAAAGTGAGAAACCAAACTATTTATTATTGCCCGAATGTCCAGAAAAACCCGGGCTTTGTCTTGAGACCTGTTTTAAATTGTACCATGGTAGGAGAGTTAAGTTATTACAGTATAATATGTATTTGTATATCTGTAAACTGTTATCACCTGTAAGAATAGTATGCAATTGAACAATTGATGTTTATTATGTAGTAGGTAATGCAATACACAATATAGAAATAATAAATTTATTTGTTAACGAAAACTGTGTTATTTTAACCCGTTTTCATTGCTTGTTATTTTAAACAGATCATGTGCTTTGGGGGTTGCCTAACCGGCGACGTCCGCTGGTAGCGAGCTCCTTGCCAGGCAAGGAGCTAATTAAATGAGTTAATTACCATTAAAAAATGTGTTGGTAGGCATATAAGCTAGGTTATTTTTTAAATAAACATGTTTTTGATTTAAAATAGTAAAAAAAATAAATCGCTCCTGAGAAAAAAATAATAATTTCACCATCGCACGCAATGTGTTAACAAGATTGATGCTGTGAAAGTTTTCGATACTACTCATTAATGATTAAATATCGAGTATGAAATAAACGTTTCATAGAAACATTCATAAAAGTTCAAACGTAAAATCTTAATAATGAAGTCATCACACAATTACATTTGCATGTAATTCACGCGGTAAAAGCTCAATGAAAGCGATATTTGGTATCTTCTAATTAAGTTGTTCATGATATAACAACTTATAACTGGACAACTGTTAATAGGACATGAGTAGGAGGGTTTACTGAAGGTTGAAAACAATAAAATGCTAATATTTCCAATAATATTTATGATACCTATATAAAGACATTTATAGACAATTAAGATCAGTTCTAAATAATTTTTTGATCCAACATATAATAACGTAGATAATTCGAATTTTCAAAAATCTTCCTTCTAGGCCCCTTTTCCTTTTCCGGGCAACGATAAAACAAAAATTGCGACTGCTAGAGCTGTAACAAACAAGATTATATGTATAATTTGGAGCGGACCTCATTTTTAGCAGATTTCCCTCCCTTAAGGGAAATCAGCTATTAAGGTCCTACTCATGACGCGATTTTCGAAAATTTTCTTCAAATGCCCATTGATCCTACCCAGGAGATGATGAAAATGGGGTCCGTTCAATATTATATATATATATATATATATATATATATATATATATATATATATATTTGTCTGTTAACGCTCTAGCGGTCGCAATTTTTGTTTGATCGTTATCAAACTCGATATTTAAACGTTTTAAGCAAAAAGACAGATCAAGTTCGTTAATGGCTGAAATCGGACCAGAGAGAGGGGGGGGGTTTAGAGGGGGTTTTTTCGAAAATTCGAAATATCTCCGTTACCTTATGTCGGATCAAAAAATTGTATAGAACGAATCTTATTGTAAATTACTATAAATATTGTTCTATACATTTATTCTCTATCTTGAATATTAACCGAGATATTTGCATTTTTATTAAAAGTGGGACGATAATGGAGAGTGAGTTTCCCGCCAAAAGCTAGTTCGGCCCTTTGCCGTAACTGTTCAGCTCTCGTATGGAGATTTCTCTATTGTATAACTTCACGTGGGAAATCTGCTGAGTTTACGCAGCCCCTGCGTGACGGACTTTTTCCCTCATTTCCTAGGTGAGATCGGGGGAATTTTTTGCAAATCAATTCCTTGATTCCCTCAATGAGTACCTTATGGGAAACCTGTTAAAAGAATATATTCCCTTGGAGGAAGTGGAAGGAGTTTCGAGAAGTTAGGGTGGAGCCTGTTTCTGAACAAGGAAGCCATGGTTTTTACTAGTTTATAATAGTTCAACCATAATATAAACAGTTGCTGAAACGTATGAGCTAAAACAAGTTTTAACTTTGTGTCAAGGGCCTGTCACAAGCAGTTTTTGGCAAAGAAATATGTGCTATGGCGGCTTATTCCAACTATGCTACAAGGTTGTATCTTGTAAAGTTATCCTGGCTATAGTCGTTCTTTAATCGTCATTCAACTCCGTTCTACGATATTAGCGGAAGGCTACAGGGACTACAACTGTGTGTCTGTAGCCTTCCGATAACATCTTAGATAATTAGATAATAGATAAATAATAATTTTGTTGATATAAATACATAACGTTGCCATGGAGTCTGGCCATTTGTTGTTTGTCCTAAGGTCTATCATAACACATAACTTCAGTAGAAAATTAAGATAAGCAACAATATATACAATGATTTTATGAAAGTATAAGCCGTTAACATCAAGAAACAACGGACAAAAATTATATTAATTTATTACTCTTCAAAAAGTAATATATTACTCAACTCTTTTAATATTTAAAATATATTCTAAAAAAGAAGAAAAAGTTAATTGTAGTTTCCAACAAAATATGATTGTAGATATTGTTGTTTGTTAGTTTGAAGACTAACAATAGATCAATGTAGGATTCCGAGTTTTGTATTAAAATATATCTTTTGTCCACTTATATATTTCAGACTTAATGACTGATGTGTGATTTCGAAATACACACAGTGAGGTGCTTGCTTGTAAGAATATATTTACCTTGTTTGTTGGTGGTACGAGGTGGTTTCCTCGTAGCTGGATGTAGTTTTCAAAAAGCCGAGTGAAGTTTTGGAAACTTACCTCCTGTGTATATGGCAGAAAATGAATAATAGCTGCTTTCTGATGTATTTCAGAAATACACTGCAGTGCCTGTTTTGTACTTATTCCTTTCTGCTTCAAGAGTAATTTGTATTTGTTCATGTATTTCTTCCATGTGCCATCTAATTTCTAGTTCATTTTCTATTGAATTTGTGCTAAGTTCAATATATGACTATGTATATTCGATTTCAGTCCATATCGTTGAAAATGATTCAGGGTAGTAGGTATGTGTATCTGAGAATTTCCACATTTAGGTTGATCGTCTTTAAGTTTGTTCAAGCGGAATTCCAGTAACTTCCTTTTCTTCAAATACTGGTCGCAACCTCTTTGTCATACCATTTTACTCGTCGTCATTGTTAATTTCATAAATAAATGTACATATTAATAACATGAATATAACATGGTTATTCATTTTAATTCTAAATGTAAACAAACAGAAAAAAACAATTTGTAGAATAACATAAACCAAAAAATCATATGTTAACAAAAGTAACACAATAACCATATGTTAAGCACAGTTTATTATTTATTTATTAACGTCCACTTTTTGCAACTTAGGCTAATCTACAGGCGGGTTATCTACAGGTTACCACTCTTTTCTAGCCAGGGTGGGATTTTAGGACGTTATTTAATGAATTCCGTCACTAAATTATTTATTTATTTCCTTTGCCCAGGCGAGAATCGAACTCGCCACTCTAGGTTTACCATGTGAGATAAAGTTCAACGCTTTAACTCGCATGGCCAACCTGAGCCCCTATATTATGTCAAGAACAGTATAACAATAATCATACGTAACAATAGATGATAGAAAAAAAATCTTTGTTTAATTCAACTGCGTTCTTTTCGCAGAGTTTCCTATTGTTGGTTGGGTTGTTAGTGAAGTAAGTGAACCTATTTTCTGCTGGTGACAGACCATTGATAGTATTAGACAGAAACTTAACTATTTAGAACCATTTTCTGTTTCCATTATTTGCAATTAAAATATTTTTCATAAGAGTAAATGCTTTCTTTGGTTGGAATATAAGCATTCGTATATTTCATCAGCATTTGATATTCAAACAGAATGTAATTTCTAATTGGTTGGACAAAGAATTATTCTCACAAGTATATTTATTTGAGCAAGAGCTTTCTGGTCCATGGCCAGACATGTTGAGCTTTGGTTCAGCTGTCCCAACAAGAGGATGAAACCGGAATAACTTATTTATTTCCTTCTTTCCTTATTTTGGAGTTACGTTTGTTTATTTTCTTGTTGATAGGGTGTCATAGGACTGAATGCAGTATCTGCTGCCAAGCGCACTAGCAACACAAATAAATAATCTTGCATGGAGACAGAGTTTTATTATTACTCTCCTTTGGGTTGAGCAAACCGATAAATTTATCGTGTTTTCATTTGAGCTCTGTTTTTATACACAAACTTTTTGAATGTGACTAACAACTATTAATCTAAGAATATAAAAGTCCTTCACGAAGGGCTGCATAAACTAAGTATATTTCCCATAGATAAACCTCAATACTGGTAACACTTAACAACACCGCGAATAGTAAGTGAATAAATACGAACGTTAATGTGAAATCATTGAGTCAATTTTAACCCTCAACTGGCCAAGGTGTCTTTATAGACACCGTTCATATTTAACCCTTTCAGAGAGCAACTGCTTCTATTCTTGCCCCTTTTGGGCCACAGTCCACACCCCTGTAACCTCCCAAGCATGGATATATACGACACAAGACCATTTATTGTTATTGGAGCTAATTACTAGCAATATACTGAAGAAAATCATCATTGTTTACCACCCTACTTCACACTAGTTGCCAGCGAAGTTTCTAATTCATTAAAATATACGCTATTCGATTTAAATATGAACCAAAATGGGTGAATTAGTTGTAAAGGATTGTATTTAAGTTCCTATGTGTTTCATTTTCCATTCAGAAGAGAAATAGAGTTTTAGCATGGATTTTAAGGATGGTGTACTTAAGTTCACCCTGGCCAAATACCAACAAATTTGCCCAAGGGGCATGATGTTATATTATTTCTTACTTTTAACATTTTAATTAACAGATACGTATAAAAGTCAAGGTGAAACCATTTTTGTCTTTGCTACCAAAATTTAGTATCACCTCTGATGAAGAAGAAAGCAACAATGAAGGAGAAAATGCAGACGGATGCCCCAAAATGGATGAAGGAAATTTTCAAATTGAAATGAATGAAATATTGGAACATTTCAATATTGAGGGTGAAAGAGGGAAGAGGATGTTATGAAGAATACGTTGATAACAAAAAGTGTATCAGCATTATTAAATGGTATGACAACAAAGTGTTGACCTTAGTGACATGTTCGTTGCACTTTATAGAACAGGTTACCGCTCCCACAAATATTACATGAACATTTTCAGCTAATAATTGTATTTGGTGGTTAATAACGTATTGCTATTGCACAAAAGGAACACCCTAAAAATAAAAAATGAATTTAAAACAATTTCGAATACACATTGCAGAGGATATTCTGCTGGACCGGCGAGCTAAAAGGGCTAGACACCACCAATTGCAGCCAAGAACTGCTGCAGCTCTCATAGCCAATGCAGCAAGACTTGATGGGATGCACCATTGACAAGTATTCACTACAAAAGGAAAGTGCAGACTCTGTTACCAAAATCAAACGGTTGTTTTATGCTGAAAATGTAATGTGAAACTTTGTAACACCCGTAAAAGGCCCTGTTTTCTTGAATGAATGGAAGGTTTAATGATATTTTTGACGGATTTATATTTTGTTTACAAAACGTTTCTTTTGTGACATAATAAATATTTAATTACATTTTTAGAAACTATTTCAGTTTATTAACATAACTTACAGACACCACCATTGATTTACGGTGATTGGCCAGAGTGTACATAAAGACACCACTAAGGTTTTAGGGTAACTGGCCAAGGTGTACTTAAAGACACCATGTAATATTTTTGTTCAGAAAAAAAAATTAAGTAAAACCTTATATATTCTATTTATTAGGAACGTAAATAATGTGTTTTTAAGAAAAATTTTCATTTCAAGTCATTTTTTTAGTTCCTGGCCAATTAAGGGTTAATAACCTCCCAACAGAAAGAGTCAGAATTGTAAAAAAAAAAGAAACATGCTAGCTAACGTCTCAGACCTGAACTGATAGATAGAAATATACTTCACCAGAAAGAAAAACAATTACTGCAATATATCAATATAACATATTAATTTTATTGAAAACTATTCACTACTTCTACTACTGTAACGTATAATAAATCAGAATAATTTTTACTTCAATCACTAAAATTTTAGTAATCCAAAAAGTTATGACAGGGTGGGGGATCAACAGAGCATATTTGCATGTATCTCGCATAATAAGGGTCTTTTGAAAACAATATTTGGTATATTTCCACCACTAGAACGTTAACAGACAAATATACATATATAAAATTTTGAACAGACCTCATTTTCGTTCTCAACTAGGTCGGGTCGGCGGGCATTTGAAGAAATTTTTCAAATACGTCGTATATACGACGATGTATGTGTCGTGTGTACGACCTCAATAGCCTGATTTCCCTTCCGGGAAATCTGCTAAAATGGGTAGGGCACCCTCGGTGCAAGAATAAACCATAATGTACCTTAATTAATAGCTAAAACTTAATTGTAGACATACACGCAAAGCAAATAAATATTTGTTAGAGTTTGTGTAAATTATAAAAACATACTCTAGAGAAAATCTAGTGGAGCATTTGTACTCTTCCGAGAAAACAGCGTTGAAATTTGTTTGGAGATGAAACACTAAACCTCAGAAAGGAAGCGGGGTTGGATGTTTGGCATCCATTTTTCCGTGACATAAAATAATAAGCGGAGTTAAGCGTGCTGACAAATGAGGGGGGGGGGGAGAAGGGGTTGAATTTATGATAAACTCTGGAATAGTGGAGCATCCCCTACTCAGCAAAGGGCTTACACCAATCCTTGCCATATGTCACCACAGCCTCTACAAGTCCCACTCTCCGCCCTTTCACATTCAACCATATACAGCTTCAACATTATTTACTCCCTTTCAAGGATACGCTTATTGTTTTTGTCTATATGGCATCACGTAAAATGAAATGTACGAAGAAATGAAGAATCTAAATGTCATAGTTATAAATTTTTATCAGTTCATCAACACCATGGTTCTAATTTCTAATATTACCCTATAGCGGTCTGGGTGAATCAATAGGCATTGAAAGTTTTAAAAATTCCTACAACTAAATAACTAACAAAGAATTTCGGGAAGGTTTCACCAACAATCGACTCTTGAATCAAAATTTAAATAAATATAAATTAATTTATAATCAAAAATTCCCCAATTATAAATATAAATTTAAAATGAGATAGGCACCTTTGAGCGATATAAAGGGGGCACTTATGTCTACCTAGACTAAATTACAAGAAAAGAACTTAGCCGATTTTCAGAAGTTTCTATAAGATCAGACTCTGCCTTGTGACGATGTGCAGGCTGCAGAGATTAACGAGATGCCACAGACCAGGGTCTGCCATTTCAAAATACACTCAAAACTGTACTCTACAGACAACGAAGAAAAAAACAATAATTGAGTAATGTGAGTAAATGATTTCAGTAAGTTACTTAGTCATGGAACATAGTCTGGTTCCAGTAAGTTAATAAGTAATGGAACCTGGCCTGATTTCAGTAAGTTACTTAGTCATGGAACATAGTCTGGTTCCAGTAAGTTAATAAGTAATGTAACGCAATCTGATTTCAGTAAGTTAATAAGTAATGGAACCTGGGCTGATCCCAGATAGTTAATAAGTAATGAAACTTTATCTAATTCCAGTAAGTTAATAAGTAATGGAACATGGTCTATTTCAGTAAGTTAGCAAGTATTGGAACATGGTCTATTTCAGTAAATTAATAATTAATGGAATATGATCTGATTTCAGTAAGTTAATTAGTAATGGCACATAGTCTGATTTCAGTAAGTTAGTAAGTATTGGAACATGGTCTATTTCAGTATGTTAATAAGTAATTGAACATGATCTGATTACAGTAAGTTAATTAGCAATGGAACATAACCTGATTTTGTTCTTTATTTTCACTATTAAATAAACGCAGTGTAACTCCATGTCTATTAATTCGCTCTCAGATCACGTGCCTCTATCCAGACAGGATATACTAAATCCCAGGGATTAATGGAAGTAGAAATACTACCTAATGGAGTCTGGAGGACTGCGAAAATAGAGAATTTGAATGAGATTTAGAAGAGCTTAAGCCAATAGCCTTTAGTTAGTGACGCCGAGGTAGTTTAGATAAAGCTGGGGAGTCCCTTCTCACTTATAAATGCTCTAACTCCTTCGCTCAAGTTCTGTCTAGTTTAAATTTCGAATGCATTACTCCCTCTATTCCAAGCTAAATAGGAGAATTAAACTTTCTATAAGATGCTTTCTGAGTCTCTTGCAACTCGAGTAGATTTATGCAGGATAAGTGTTCTTAACTTCTTAGTTAAGCAGAACAATGGCGTTCTGTGGCTACTCAGATCAAATAAAAACATTCAGTCTGGCACGATCAGTATATATTGTAAAAGAAAATATATATTTTGTTTAATGGAAACTCAGTCGAGTTGTCGAGTACGGTGTAACCCACAATATTTCGGCTGTTGACAGCTCCTAATAATAATAATAATACTTTAGTGCCTAATAATAACAATAAGAACGTTATTATTAGGCACAATAACGTGGCAAAAGTATACCTTCGAGCTCTAGCAGAGAAATTCGGCATGGTAGGCAGGAAGGTCGCTTATTATTGATATAATCCTCAAAAATTATTGGAAAAAGATAATGTAAAGGTGTATAGGGACGAAGCGATGATAACTGACCATACTGTGTATCATAAAAAACCGGATATTCACATTATTGACAAGATCAATAAGACTGCTGATATTATTGACATTGCAGTACCCAATGATGAGAATATTCGAAAATCTTATGCCGAAAAATTAAGAAAATTTCAAGAATTTGAGCTAAAGGAAGTATAGAAAATGAAGTCTGCCCTAATTACGGCTATTATAGTAAGTTCGTACGGACTCCTGCCAAAAACTACAATAGCAGGCTCCAAGAATTTAAATCTGCCAACAGAAATTATAAAAGAAGCACATCAAGGGGTTCTTGATATGCAAGAATTGTGCGAAAAGCTTTAAATTCCCCATAATATATGTCACAATTGCAAACTCCATATCAATTGGATTTCCCCCGGTTTGGATTTTATTCCAGTTTTTCTGAGTATATACTATAAATTCCACGAAATAATATTATTACTATTATTATATTGTACAGAATTATGCATCCACTGGTTTACTTGGATTTTACTGCTACTTCAAATGCAAAAACAGCCGCATTTAAGAAGAACAAGGAAAATGAGAGAATCCCTACAAAGATTACGTATATTGAACCAGGGTGGAAATCTAGAAATTTCTAGGCGACGACCCGTCCATGACCAATCTGCAGGCGAGTTGGGACCTTGAACCTGCTAGAGTGATCTTCGGGCTAATATAAACTCGTCCAGATAGCCTGGCAGTTCAGTTTAGTTGAGAATCAGCGGTTTTATCAGCGATTCGAGCGATCGAGTCGTGATTCAATGTACTGTACAATAGTTATAGTATAATGATTACGTGAACTTAACAGTCTGTATTGTGGTTAGTTGTGAGAAATTGATTGTCATGTGTGTACATAATAGTACGTCAAATAAATTAGTGAAAAACGTTCAAGTTTGTCTATTTAATTTTGAAATTAAAGAACCCTAATAATGAACTTTTACTATTACAATATTAGCTGAAGGTGAAATTTGATAAAGGTTTGATCCCCACCAAGGGAGAATATTATTTTACTATTTTACGAGCGATAGGTCACGATTTTATAACTCACTTAGATCCCGTCCAATGCAACCTAACACTGAGTGAACCGCTCCCTGATCTCCCTTGTATAATAAAGGAGAACAACGTCCGTCTACAAGAGAACTCATTTCACGTCTTCCTTGGTCAACAGCGTTTTAAGTCGAGCTGATCTCCCTCTACGTAAATCTCTGATCACGAATAACCCCGAGACTCTCAAGAAGGTGGCTTAGGTCCAATAGAAAAAAAAGTCCGTCACGCAGGGACTGCGTGAACTAAGCAGATTTCCCACGTGAAGTTATGCAATAGAGAAACCTCCATACCAAAGCAAAGGGTCGAAGCTAGCTTTTGGCGGGAAACTTTCATCCGTTATCGGCCCAAATTTAATAAAAATGCAAATATCTTGGTTAATATTCAAGATAGAGAATAAATGTATAGAACAATATTTATAGTACATTAAATTTGTAATAAGATTGGTTCTATACAATATTTTGATCCGACGTATAGTAACAGAGATATTTCGTATTTTCGAAAATCCCCATCTCTAAACCCCACCCCTCCCTTCCCTCTGGTCCGATTTCGGCCAATAACGAACTTGATCTGTCTTTTTGCATAAAACGCTTAAATATCTAGTTTGGTAACGATCAAACTAAAATTACGACCGCTAGAGCGTTAACAGACAAATATATATATAGTTATGAACGGACCTCATTTTCGTAATCTCCTGTGTAGGATCGATGGACATTTGAAGATAATTTTCGAAAATCGCGTCATGAGTACGATCTCAATAGCTGATTTACCTTGACGGATATCTGCTAAAAGGACTCCGCTGGATATATGCCGTGCTTGACAACTGAACAAAATATATTGTAAAGCAATGTACATGCAGCAATAATTCTGTTTTTGTCATTATGGACTGTAGATTGATTACATTGTCAGCTGAAAATACTGCAAATGATAAAGTAACAGTAAAGTCCGTCACGCAGGGGCTGCGTAAACTAAGCAGATTTCCCATGTGAAGTTTTACAATAGAGAAATCTACATACTGGTAACACAATAACACCGTGATTAGATAATGAGAAATCTTTCAGTTAATTAAAATAAATACCCAACTGAAACGGCTTCTGAATTGTAAGAATAATTTATATTTTAATAACTCAAATTTTAGTAGTCCAAGAACTAAAGGAGGGGGGGGGGGCGATGAACAGAACGTATTTGCATAAATCTCACAAAGTAAGGAAGGTAAGGTAAGGTTAAAAACGCCAGGTTAGAAGAAGCTTCCGCCTGAGCCGAGAAATGACGAAGATGGCCGACATAATCCGAAGTATACCCCACCACAGACTTCATAAAAATGCAAATATCTCGGTTAATATTCAAGATAGAGAATAAATGTATATAACAATATTTATAGTAAATTTAATTTGCAATAAGATTGGTTCTGTACAATTTTTCGATCCGATGCATAATAACGGAGATATTTTGAATTTTCGAAAATCCCCCCCTCTAAACCCCCCCTCCCTCTGGTCCGATTTCAGCCATTAACGAACTTGATCTGTCTTTTTACATAAAACGGTTAAATATCGAGTTTCGTAACGATCAAACAAAAATTGCGACCGCTAGAGCGTTAACAGACAAATATATATATATATATATATATATATATATATATATATATATATATATATATATATATATAGATATATATATATATATATAAAATTTTGAACGGACCTCATTTTCGTCATCTCCTGGGTAGGATCGATGGACATTTGAAGAAAATTTTCGAAAATCGCGTCATGAGTACGACCTCAATAGCTGATTTCCCTTAAGGGAAATCTGCTAAAAAATCAATGCGGGACCAACAATGTGAGACTCAGTGAAAAATTATTACAGTCATTATTATGACAACATAGAAATGACAAGAAAGCGGAAGAAGATATAAAAAGTAATGTTGCATGTTACTTCATGCATAATACATTCTTTTCTCCATCAACTGTCTCATTTCGCAGCATTTATCCCCACCACTGGTTTGAGCCAGCAGTATGTGTGTTATTTAGTTTTTACTGCTAACAATGAGAAACTCTTTATTTACTAAAATCTATTCTTTGGGGCTACTATTGTAGTTATATCATGACATTTTGACTGAGAAACTTTCCAGAATTTAGTAATGTATTCTTAGCGAATAATTCGTCAGCAGTCAGGCTATATAAGCCATGTATTTTTGCAAAGAAGTTATAAGCGACACAAGTATAAGTGGCTTCAGGATATAGTTTTTTAGCTAAATAATTTTTGTGTGTCTGCATTTTGGGGATTTCTGTGTTTTCCCCCCTATTATATTGTTTTCTTTATAAGACAAGTATAGCTATAGGTAATATAGAAAAGTCATAAAAGATCTGGCTTCGGAACTTTTTTCACACCAATTTTAAATAACATTTTGTCAATATTGTTTGATAATAATATTTTAAAATTATCTAATCCTAGCTAACAGTATTAAAGGAAAAAATATACATGTATAAAAAAATGTTTATTCAAAAAGGCCACATTGAAATCAACCACTGAGTGACCTTTCCATTCTTGTGTTGCCACAAAATAGTGTTTCTCTGAAAAATGGAATAATAGGAACGTGGTTTTCTAATATATTATAAAAATTATTAGAAGAATATCTTCCTCCTTTACACGGTTCATTTTAACCGTCAATTAAAATTCAATACTTATGGATTACTTGGGCGATAAATGAGAAAAGAAACAAATTCGTTTACAAAAATAGTAAGAAAAATATTAATTTCAATAGGTACATCTCTAAAAAGTATACATAATACAAACATTTTTGTCAATGTGAAATAGGCCAGTGGCTATCAACAACCCGAATTATTATTTGTTAATTTATGGGTCATTTTTTGAAATTTTTATTTTATTTTCTTCTCTCGAATCTTAATAACCATTCTCTGACCGAAGGGGATGTTTAGTCTTTTTTTTGTATCTGTCGTAAAACTGATTTCTACCAGAACGAACAAGGGAATGAAGATGGACACAAGGACGTGGACTGGTCTCTCGGTGTTTTCTGTATGATAACATCCAATAATAAAGGCATCACGTGGACAATTCTACGCACAGCCATAAAAACAAGAGCTGAGAAAACCTCTTTCGTGACTAGAATTGTAAGACAGCCATCTCTACGTATCCCGTAGCCTACATATGCTCACTAAAGATAGGCATTAGCATAAACTAGTAACATTAATGGACCATCCAGTCTATCATCACTTACAATTTGTAAATATGAATTTTGACAATGAGGGGGGTTTTCTTCTTCTCCAAGCCGGCTCCTCGCCATTCTTCATTGTCCAAATTTTCAGTAACCCTAGTAACCTTCCTCAGGCTAACCATCGCCACTGTTGTTCCGGATGGGTCGAAGTCGGGGGGTAAAGAAAAGACCACTGAAGTCGATAGCCGGTTTGAAGAAGATGGAAATACTGCCCAGCGAAGAAGTCTACGGAATCACAAATGAGGGAGGTGATTATCTCACACGCTTCCCCAGGGTTTACCCCAACCCACACAGTACTGATTCCCGTCGGTTTATTGAACAGCTGATTTCTTACTAATAGTAGACTACCAAAGCGAGCTTGTAGTCATTTGCATAAGCCAAACCTGACACCTACACCATCCTGTAGAATTTGGATCAGAGAAGCCTCTATAGTATGATCCATGACCTTGTCAAATAAGTCGGGGGTGGAATGTCCCTCAGGTTATTTCCTCAGGCAGGCCGCTTATCCTCTCTCCGGGACTACGACTACGGGCTACCTTGAACACTGACCAATACAAGTACAACGGCAGAATTAAATTATTCGTCCCAGCCAAAACACAGGTGGTTTTTACTTCAAATATTCCAAAGCAGAGTGCTGAAGTTAATAATGATAGCCAATCTAACTATTTTTAGCAGATTTCCAGTAAGGGAAATCAGCTATTGGGGTATTACTCATGACACAATTTATGAAACATTTCTACAAATGTTTATCGATCCTACCCAGGAGATGGCTAAAATGAGGTTCGTTCAAAATTATATATATATATATATATATATATATATATATATATACTAGCTCAGATACCCGGCTTCGGCCGGGAATTCATTTGCGGCTGGATGGTGATAGTATTCTTTTGGCATGGCTTTACTTTGCAGAATATTCTGACATTTACCCTTCCCAGTGTTTAGGGTTAATACCCCTCGTTTCTGTGGATTTGACAATAATAAAATTAATTTTTTGTGTAAGACTTCACTGTCCTCCATATTGTCATATTTCCCGTTTCCTGTGCATTATGCATAGATTTAAATTATTAAGGACAAAATATTATAATAATATATTATAATTTGAATTAATTTTTCCAGGTGAGGTACCTGGAAGTTCATATTGAAAAGAACTGTTGAACAAATTACTTTAAATAACGAAATAAACAACTTTTATTGTCTCCTGCCCGTCCCTAGAAATGTTAATATGGCTTATTATAAAGAAGGCGTTAGTACTAATACACATACCCAGTGTTTTATTTAGTTCGGTTGAGTTTTTTGTGCCAAATAAAATTGTTGACTACCGCTATAATTTTTAGCGTATAACGCCTTTAAACTTCGGTATTCGAAGATAGTGTATATAGCAAAACTTTCTCTAAATAACAAAATAAACAACTTTTGTTATGTTCATATCTGCCGAAAAACGAATAGAAAACGAAATATCACTATATTTAACATCAGGCCTCCCTTATAACCCCCACTCCTTCCCGTCCCTAGAAATGTTAGTATGGCTTATTATAATGAGAGCGTTAGTGCTAATACATATACCGAGTTTAATTTATTTCGGTTGGGTCTTTTGTCCCAAATAAAATTGTTCACTCCCGCTATAGATTTTAGCGTATATCTCGTTTATAATTCGGTATACGAAAAAAGTGTATATAACAAAAATTTCTCTAAATAACAAAATAAACAACTTTTGTTATGTGCATATTTGCCGAAACCCCAATAGGAAACGAAATATCACTATTTTTAATTCAGGCCTCCCTTATAACCCCCACTCCTGCCCGTCCCTACAAACGTTAGTATGGCTGATTATAAGGAAGGCGTTAGTGCAAATACACATACCGAGTTTTATTTATTTCGGTTGGGTCTTTGTCCCAAATAAAATTGTTCACTTCCGCTATAGGTTTTAGCGTATATCTCGTTTATAATTCAGTATACGAAAAAAGTGTATATAAAAAAAGTTTCTCTAAATAACAAAATAAACAACTTTTGTTATATTCATATTTGCCGAAAAACCAATAGGAAACGAAATATCGCTATTTTTAATTTCAGGCTTCCTTATAACCCCTACTCCTGTTCATCTCAGAGGATATTAATATAGCCTAAAGTCTAAGTAGGGTTAGTAGTAATATACATACCAAGTTTCATAATATTCGGTTCAGCCATGTATGCGTGAAAAGTTAACAAACAAACATACACGAAAGAAACAAAATGCAGTTATGGTGTCTATGACATGTGAAACGAGAAGTTATCGTGAAATTTCGCGAAAAAAATCAATGTACAGACAGAGGTTACAATTTTATATATATATATATATATATATATATATATATATATATATACTAGCTCAGATACCCGGCTTCGCCCGGGAATTGATTTAAGGCTGAATGGTGATGGTATTTTTTTGGCAAGGCTTTAATTTGCACAATATTTTGACATTTACCCGTTCCAGTGTTTAGGGTTAATTCTTGTTGTAGGCATTTGTTAATAATAAAATTAATTTTTTATGTAAGTCTTCACTGTCCTCCAAATTGTCATATTTCCCGTAGACAAATAGACAATGAAATATCGCGAATTTTTATTTCAGGCCTCCCTTATAACCCCCACTCCCGTTCTAACCTAAAAATTTTAATATAGCTTATAATCATGGAAGAATTAATGCTAATTGACATACTGAGTTTTTGTAAGTTCGGTTTACTCGTTAGCGCTCATTGAAATCGTTGACTCCCGCTTTAGTTTATAGTGTATATCTCGTTTATACTTTGTTAAAAGACAAAAATTAATATGACAAAAGTTACTCTAAATAACAAAATTAACAACTTTTGTTATGTTCATATTTGCCGAAAAACGAATAGAAAACGAAATACCGCTATTTTTAAATTCAGGCCTCCCTTACAACCCCCACTCCTGCCCGTTTCTAGAACTTTTGGTATGGCTTATTATAATGAAGGTATTAGTGCTAATATACATACCGAGTTTTATTTAGTTCGGTTGAGTCGTTTGTGCCAAATAAAATAGCTCACTTCCGCTATAGATTTTAGCGTATATCTCGTTTATAATACGTTATACGAAAAAAGTGTACATAACAAAAGTTACTCTAAATAACAAAATAAACAACTTTTGTTATGTTCATCCTTGCCGAAATAGGAAACAAAATATCGTTATTATTAATTTCAGTCCTTCCTTATAACCCCCACTCCTGTTTGACTTAGAGAATATTAATATAGCGTAAAGTCTAAGTTGGGTTAGCTGTTATATACATACCAAGTTTGATAAACTTCGGTTCAGCCGTTGATGCGTGAAAAGGTAAGAAACAAACAAACAAACAAACATACATACACGAAAGAAACAAAATGCAGTTATGGTGTCTGTGACATGTGAAACGAAAAGTTATCGTGAAATTTCGAGAAAAAAATCAATGTACAGACAGAGGTTACAATTTTATATATATATATATATATATATATATATATATATATATATATATATATAAACACACATATAAGTATGTCTGTTAAGACTCTAGAGGTAGTAATTTTTGTCGTATCATTAACCAACTCAATATGTAAACGTTTTATGTAAAAAGAAAGATCAAGTTAATGGCAGAATTTGGGATGGTTTATATCAGTGAATTTTTCGATGTTACCCATCCTTTCTCAGTAATTTGAACAAATCATTATTTTAGAAACGGCACATTAGCACATAGCACAAATTAGCACAAAAGTTGTTGGCAACAAAATTATCATTGAAGTCTCCCGGAATTAGAATGTATTCTGAAGTATATAAAAAGAGTAAATAATCAAAATTATGTAAATATACATATATATATATATATATATATATATATATTATATATTTTTTTAATTATGTAAATATATATATATATATATATATATATATATATATATATATATATATGTATATATATATAACTTTTATTTCGCAGCATCTTTCAATATGTGCTAATGTGCCGTTTCTGAAATAATGATTTATTCATATTACGACTAAAGGATGCGTAACATCGAAATATGATATAAACCAGCCAAAATTCTGCCATTAACGAACTTGATCTATGTTTTTACATACAAATAAAAGTTGTAGGCAACAAAATTATCTTTGAAGTCTCCCGGAATTAGAATGTATTCTGAAGTATATAAAAAGAGTAAATAATCAAAATTATGTAAATATACATATATATATATATATATTTTATATATTTTTTTAATTATGTAAATATATATATATATATATATATATTATATATATATATATAACTTTTATTTCGCAGCATCTTTCAATATGTGCTAATGTGCCGTTTCTGAAATAATGATTTATTCATATTACGACTAAAGGATGCGTAACATCGAAATATGATATAAACCAGCCAAAATTCTGCCATTAACGAACTTGATCTATGTTTTTACATACAAATAAAAGTTGTTGGCAACAAAATTATCTTTGAAGTCTCCCTGAATTAGAATGTATTCTGAAGTATATAAAAAGAGTAAATAATCAAAATTATGTAAATATACATATATATATATATATATATATATATATATATATATATATATATATATATATATATTTTATATATATTTTTTTAATTATGTAAATATATATATATATATATATATATATATATATATATATATATATAACTTTTATTTCACAGCATCTTTCAATATGTGCTAATGTGCCGTTTCTAAAATAATGATTTGTTCAAATTACTGAGAAAGGATACGTAACATCGAAAAATTCACTGATATAATCCACTCAAAATTCTGCCAATAACGAACTTGATCTATGTTTTTACATACAAATAAAAGTTGTAGGCAACAAAATTATCTTTGAAGTCTCCCGGAATTAGAATGTATTCTGAAGTATCTAAAAAGAGTAAATAATCAAAATTATGTAAATATACATATATATATATATATATATATATATATATATATATATATATATATTTTATATATTTTTTTAATTATGTAAATATATATATATATATATATATATATAAAGATATATAACTTTTATTTCGCAGCATCTTTCAATATGTGCTAATGTGCCGTTTCTGAAATAATGATTTATTCATATTACGACTAAAGGATGCGTAACATCGAAATATGATATAAACCAGCCAAAATTCTGCCATTAACGAACTTGATCTATGTTTTTACATACAAATAAAAGTTGTAGGCAACAAAATTATCTTTGAAGTCTCCCTGAATTAGAATGTATTCTGAAGTATATAAAAAGAGTAAATAATCAAAATTATATATATATATATATATATATATATATATATATATATAAACTGAAAAATATATGTAAACTGAAAATTCAGAAAGCATGTTTACAATTTCTTGGGTTTACAACTTTTTAGCAGATTTCCCTTAAGGAAAATCAGCTATTGAGGTCGTACTCATACGGAATTTTCAAAATTTTTCTTCAAATGTCCATCGGTCTTACCTAGTAGATGACGAAAATGAGGTCCGTTCAAAACTGTATATATAGATGTATAGATAGATATATATATATATATATATATATATATATATATATATATATTTGTCTGTTACCACGTCGCAATTTTTGTTTGATTGTTACCAAACTCGATATTTAGTTGTTTTATGTAATAAGAAAGACCCAGTTCGTTATCAGCTGAAATTGGACCAGTGGGAAGGGGGTTTATAGGGGAAGAATTTGGAAAATTCGAAATATCTTCGTTACTATACGTCAGATCGAAAAATTGTAAAAAATCAATCTTATTGCAAATTAAATTTACTATAAATATTGTTATATACATTAATTCTCCATCTTGAATATTAACCGAGATATTTGCATTTTTATTAAATCTGGGCGGCTAACGGACGAAGTGTTTTTCCCGCCAAAAGCTAGTTCGGCTGTTTCCTTAATTGCTAGGCTATCGTGAAATTTCTCTATTGTAAAATATCACGTGGGAAATCTGCTTAGTTTACGCAGCCCCTGCGTGACGGACTTTTGGGTCATTTTATAACGCCTAACAAATGATCCTCAATAACTATTTTTGATTAGACTAACGTTCGTTGACTTGAGTAAGGAAAGTTGTAAGTTGTAAGCTGTCAGCGCCCCAGAGCACGATACTGCTGGTACGTGGTAGGAGTCTAGTGAGTTATTTAATAATGCACTGAAGGACAGTGAATTGCTTACCAGTGCGTCGGTAGAGTATTTTCGAAAGAAATTCCTTCTATTCACAAAAACTGGCATCGAACTAGCTAGTTGGAGACAACTTATCCGAGTTCCTCTTGGTTAATGATAATGTTGGAGCTGATCTTTCAGTAAAAATTTACATCATGGATCCATAGTTCGCGTCTAAAAAAATCGTCAATGTTGCCAACCACAAAAATAATTTTTTTAAAAATATATTTAGTAATTGAAAATATATTTAATGATTAATTTCATGTTTCTTCTATATTTAGATATTTTGTTTTTGTCAATGATGAGACTATTTCTCAGATAACTTGTACCTGATTGCTAATATTCTTTTAGAATATCTTTTAGTCTTATATATATTCTGAGATTCCATCTACCACAATGCATATCTTTTTTGATTGAGAGTTATTTGTTTCCAAGCGAGTAAGATTTGTTTTTAAATTTCAAACAAGTTCTCGGCTTTCAGAACAAACAGAAATTCTTTAACACCCACACTATAACTTTTATTTCGCAGCATCTTTCAATATGTGCTAATGTGCAGTTTCTGAAATAATGATTTATTCATCTTACGACTAAAGGATGCGTAACATCGAAATATGATATAAACCAGCCAAAATTCTGCCATTAACGAACTTGATCTATGTTTTTACATACAAATAAAAGTTGTTGGCAACAAAATTATCTTTGAAGTCTCCCGGAATTAGAATGTATTCTGAGTAATATAAAAAGAGTAAATAATCAAAATTATGTAAATATACATATATATATATATATCTATATATATATATATATATATATATATATATATATATTTTTTTTATTTTTTTAATTATGTAAATATATTTATTTCCTTCCTGAAGTAACCCTACAGGAAGGGAGTTTATTATCCACACGTCCCGTACAGTAATTAGTACATAACGTGTGCTTGATACATAACATTTTTTTTTTTTTTTAAACTATAATAACATAAAATATTTATACAATAAAATTATATACATTAAAGAAAAGAGAAAAAAAAAAGAAAAGAAAAACTAAAACAAAATTTGGATTCAATGCTGAATAATTAATTTAACTGTATTTCAGTTTCAAATAGTTCAAGAAGTCATACAATTCTTCAGCAAACTTTTTTAATGGTTTATTATGTTTATAAAATAATAGTTTTTCCTCAACAGGCCAATTTTCTTGTCGGCATTTTAATTGGGATTTAAAGTCTTCTCTTTGGTCCGTTAGTAGTCTTCAGTCATAAAGCAAGTGTCTGTATGTCCGTTCAGTAGTTAAGTCGCAGTAACAGTTTGGTTGATCTGTTAGGCCAAAACGATTAAAGTAAGAATTTGTTGTTCCGTGTCCAGTTAATAATTGTGTCAAGTAAAAGTCTGTTGATATTAATTTTTGTCCTAAGTACTCTTTAATGTCTGGAATAAATATCTTTAAATGTTGTCCTTTCATAGACGTATTCCATTTCTGTTGCCATGTGTTAATTGTGTCAGTAAGTAATTGTGTTTTTAAGTGTGATTTTGTTATTTTGTTGTAGCATTCTGGAATTTTGGTATCTTTTGACGCTGATTTTGCAGATAAATCAGCGAGATCGTTTCCTAAAATTCCCGAATGCCCTTTGATCCAGCAAAAGTGTATGTGTATATTATTTTGTTTAAGTTTTGTAAGTAACTGTCTGATTTTTTCTGTCAAAGGGTCATGAATTGTATAATTTTGTAGTGATTGTAAAGAATTGTGGCTATCAGTGTAAATGTTGATGTGTGTTGAAGGTTGTTTGTCGTCTATGTACAGTAAACTTTTTAAGATTGCAATTTTTTCTGCCTGATTATTGGTACACAGTTTTCCAAGTCTGAATTTTTGTATGTCTATTAGTTCATCTCTTTCAAAAACCACAAAAGCACAACCGACTTGGGTTTCATCCTTACTGCCATCAGTATAAATGCTTATATCGGCATTATTGCATGGGTTTAAACAAATACTTGGATATAACGACGGGTGGAGCCAGTCCTTATAATGGATATCTCTTTCTATTTCTTCAGGCAGATAGTTCGAGTTGGCTGTTGAGGCTTTCAAAAGAGAGAATTGAGTTACGTACTGCTTTGCAATGAGATCTATTGGTATTAATTTACCTAGTACACATGCTGCGTCATAAGATACTGTTTTAAAACCTTTTATTATTTTTAGGGCCATCAATCTTTGTACTCTCTGTAGTTTTTTCAAATTGTATTGTCTGTTTAGTCCATGATGCCAGATGTTTAGTCCGTAAGTCAAAGCGGGTAAAATAGCTCCTTTATACATTATATGCAATGCTTGAGATGGGAGTCCCCATTTCAATTTTGAAACTAAGGAGAGGTTATGTATAAGTCTAAGCAGTTTGTTTTGCAGTTGGTCAATATGTGTGTTCCATTTTAATTTTTCATCAAAAATTACTCCCAGATATTTTAATGTAGTTACCCTATTTATTTGTTGGCCTTGAATGCGTGTGGTAAGAAGAGGAATTGATCTTTTTTTAGAAAAAATAATGTAATTACATTTGTTGGTATTAAATTGGAGTTTGTGCTCTTTTGCCCACAAGTCAGTAATGCGGGTAATTATATTAATTAATACTTGAATTTCTGTAAACAATTTGGATTTTATCAGAATAATAATGTCATCTGCAAAAGCTATGATTTCTGTGTTACGAGGTAATTCGTTTCGTAGTAGGTTATTCATAATTAAATTCCACAATAATGGGGAAAGACTTGAGCCTTGCGGAGTACCTAATGATTGTACTTTGTGAGAAGTAATTGTCGGTGTTGTAATGTAAGTCTTCCTGTTCTGAAAAAAATGTCGAACTAGTTTATATAAATTAAGAGGGCAATTTAGTCTACGTAAGGTCAGTAAGATTGAGGGCCACCAAGCGTTATCAAATGCTCCTTTTATATCTAATGATATTAGAACAGTATGATTACCGACGTTCAATGCTTCTTCAATAAATGTATACGTTTTCTGAAGGGCATCTGTGGTAGATGTTTGGGGCGTAAATCCAAATTGATTTGGTTGCATTAACGAATGAGAGTACAAAAAGTGTGATAATCTTCTATAAAGTATCTTTTCCAGTACCTTTCCAGCTGTAGGGATTAGCGATATAGGACGTACAGAGGAGGCAGTACAATCACGATTTCCTGGTTTATTAATAAATATTAACTTGGACCATTTCCATCTATCAGGAAAAGTGCATTTTTTAAAACAGCTTTTGTACATATATTTAATAAATTCTGGAAATATATTAAATACTTGCTTATAAATGTCACCCGTAATCCCGTCAATTCCAGGTGACTTATTTCTTTTTAGGTTGTTTATAATGTCAGTGATTTCTGTGTCAGTTAGAGGCAAGTCATTCTGAGTCTCTGGTTCTACAAGTGCATCTAATCTAAATAGTTTATGTAGGTCATTGTCTGTACTTTGGTCGTTACTTTTTACTAGTGTATTCAATAGATATTCAGAAGTTTCGGTAATCGAGGATGTGTATGATCCATCATTATTAACGTAGTTAATGAAAATTCTTTTTTTAGTTTTCCTGCAGGAAATTTATAAGTCCATCCCCATATTTGGCTGGGATCTATATTGCTACAATAATGCTTCCAAGAATTTAATTTGTTTTTACGTATGGTTTGTTTATAGAGCTGTCTATGTTTTAAATACATCTCTTTTCTTGTTATTCGTAAAGTTTCATCATTTTTAGTGGATTGATAAAGTCTACGAAGTTTATTAGCTTGTTTCCTTAAATTGTTTAGGGTATCATCCCACCACGGTTTGGGACTATATGTTTTCTTATTGTTATAAATTTTGAATTTATTACAAATTTTAAAAGATTTGTTACATGCTTTCGTCAAAGTTGTAGAAAATTTTTTCTATAGTACTGTTCAAATTATTAGTTCTTAGGTATATAAGTTATATATATATATATATATATATATATATATATATATATATATATATAATATATATATATATATATATATATAACTTTTATTTCGCAGCATCTTTCAATATGTGCTAATGTGCTGTTTCTGAAATAATGATTTATTCATATTACGACTAAAGGATGCGTAACATCGAAATATGATATAAACCAGCCAAAATTCTGCCATTAACGAACTTGATCTATGTTTTTACATACAAATAAAAGTTGTAGGCAACAAAATTATCTTTGAAGTCTCCCGGAATTAGAATGTATTCTGAAGTATATAAAAAGAGTAAATAATCAAAATTATGTAAATATACATATATATATATATATATATATATATATATATATATATATATATATATATTTTATATATTTTTTTAATTATGTAAATATATATATATATATATATATATATATATATATATATATATATATAACTTTTATTTCGCAGCATCTTTCAATATGTGCTAATGTGCCGTTTCTGAAATAATGATTTATTCATATTACGACTAAAGGATGCGTAACATCGAAATATGATATAAACCAGCCAAAATTCTGCCATTAACGAACTTGATCTATGTTTTTACATACAAATAAAAGTTGTAGGCAACAAAATTATCTTTGAAGTCTCCCGGAATTAGAATGTATTCTGAAGTATATAAAAAGAGTAAATAATCAAAATTATGTAAATATACATATATATATATATATATATATATATATATATATATATATATTTTATATATTTTTTTAATTATGTAAATATATATATATATATATATATATATATATATAAAGATATATAACTTTTATTTCACAGCATCTTTCAATATGTGCTAATGTGCCGTTTCTAAAATAATGATATGTTCAAATTACTGAGAAAGGATACGTAACATCGAAAAATTCACTGATATAATCCACTCAAACTTCTGCCATTAACGAACTTGATCTATGTTTTTACATACAAATAAAAGTTGTTGGCAACAAAATTATCTTTGAAGTCTCCCGGAATTAGAATGTATTCTGAAGTATATAAAAAGAGTAAATAATCAAAATTATATATATATATATATATATATATATATATATATATATATATATATAAACTGAAAAATATATGTAAACTGAAAATTCAGAACGCATGTGTACAATTTCTTGGGTTTACAACTTTTTAGCAGATTTCCCTTAAGGGAAATCGGCTATTGAGGTTGTACTCATGACGGAATTTTGAAAATTTTTCTTCAAATGTCCATCGATCTTACCTAGTAGATGACGAAAATGAGGTCCATTCAAAACTGTATATATATATATATATATATATATATATATATATATATATATTTGTCTGTTACCACGTCGCAATTTTTGTTTGATTGTTACCAAACTCGATATTTAGTTGTTTTATGTAATAAGAAAGACCCAGTTCGTTATCAGCTGAAATTGGACCAGTGGAGGAAGGGGGTTTATAGGGGAGGATTTTGGAAAATTCGAAATATCTCCGTTACTATACGTCAGATCGAAAACTTTTACAGAATCAATCTTATTGCAAATTAAATTTACTATAAATATTGTTATATACATTTATTCTCTATCTTGAATATTAACCGAGATATTTGCATTTTTATTAAATCTGGGCGACTAACGGATGAGTGACTTTCCCACCAAAAGCTAGTTCGGCCGTTTCGTGAAATTTCTCTATTGTAAAATATCACGTGGGAAATCTGCTTAGTTTACGCAGCCCCTGCGTGACGGACTTTTGGGTCATTTTATAACGCCTAACAAATGATCCTCAATAACTATTTTTGATTATACTTCGGTCGTTGACTTGAGTAAGGAAAGTTGTAAGTTGTAAGCTGTCAGCGCCCCAGAGCACGATACTGCTGGTACGTGGTAGGAGTCTAGTGAGTAATTTAATACTGCACTGAAGGACAGTGAATTGCTTACCAGTGCGTCGGTGGCGTATTTCCGAAAGAAATTCCTTCATCGAACTAGCTAGTTGGAGACAACTTATCCGAGTTCCTCTTGGTTAATGATAATGTTGGAGCTGATCTTTCAGTAAAAATTTACATCATGGATCCATAGTTCGCGTCTAAAAAAATCGTCAATGTTGACAACCTCAAAAATAATTTTTTTTTAATATATTTAGTAATTGAAGATATATTTAATGATTAATTTCATGTTTCTTCTATATTTAGCTATTTTGTTTTTGTCAATGATGAGACTATTTCTCAGATAACTTGCACCTGATTGCTAATATTCTTTTAGAATATCTTTTAGTCTTATATATATTCTGAGATTCCATCTACCACAATGCATATCTTTTTTGATTGAGAGTTATTTGTTTCCAAGCGAGTAAGATTTGTTTTTAAATCCACTATTTCAAACAAGTTCTCGGCTTTCAGAACAAACAGAAATTCTTAAACACCCACACTTCAATTCTAGAGTAATTAAATTTAGGTGTGATGTCATACATTTTCCATTCCCAGAATCCTTTTTTCTTTTTCAAACTCTGTGAAACGAAACGGTTTTCATAAGTTGAGCTAATTGCGTTCGTTATATATGAGAATAATCCTTTTTGAGCCAGTATTCTGCCTATTTTTTGTAATTAAATCTCTCGTGCGAGGCGAAGGTTACGTGTAATGGAAAAATATAGTTATTTTGTACTACTGCCGTTCTTAAAGGACGTGCTATCAGCAACTCACGCATGCGTTGTTCATCATTCACAATAGGTAATTTGCTAGGCTTTTCAAATTATTGGTATCCTACCTCCATAAATCATTCTCTCTTTACGAATGCCTATTTATATGATAGATCCTCCTAGTGCACTAGATACCTCTTTTTGTTCATTCTAACGGGTTCCATTCTTTCTGCATGCAGTATCTTCTTTCGTAGGCTCCTTTGTGAGAGCACTCTGCCTGTTTCAATGTTCGTTCGTTTCAATTGTCATTTGGTATATAGTTATGTTACATATGATTATTGTTTTTCTTTTTTTAACATATGGTTTTTGAGGTTATATTATTATTAAGTTAGAATACAAATTGTTTCCCGTTGTTTACATTTTGAATTAAAAAGGAATATTCATGTTATTAATATGTGCACTTATTTATGAAATTAATAATGGCGACGTGGATGGGATGGTACGACAAAAAGATTTGGACCACTATTTGAAGAAAAGGAAGTTACTAGAATTGCGCTTGAACAAATTAAAAGATGATCTACATAAATGTGGAAATTTTTAGGATACACATACACTTACCAACTTCACTGAAAAATTTTCAACAATATGGACTGAAATCGAAGATGCACAGTCAAATATTGAACTTTACACAAATTCAATAGAAAATGAACTAGAAAATAGCTGGTACTTGGAAGAAATACATGAATTGCTATTTCTGAAATACATCAGAATGCTCTGCTAACATTCCTTTTCAGCCATATACACAGGAGGAAAGTTTCCAAAACTTCACTCGGCGGTTCGAAAACTACATCCAGTTACAAGGAATTGTAAGTCCAACAAACAAGGTAAATATATTCTTACAAGCAATCACCCCACAAATACATGAACAGCTTCATGATATTTGCATACCAGAGAATCCACATAATAAGTTAACTTTGAGTTGGAAAGAGGGTAATGGAATTATAATTCTCCCGGGGCTAATGATATATATATATATATATATATATTGTTTGGTATTGCTGGGCCATTGAGTAATAGTTATTTATTACCAACGGCAAAACAAGTGGCGAAAGTAGATCATTTTACAACTCGAGTGAAACGTTTACCCACACGAGCGAAGCGAGTGTGGTAATTTCACGAGTGTAATATTAATTTTTTTCTGTCATCGTGTAATACATGATCAGATCTAACCAGAATATGATCAAAATTAGGATGTTGTGAAGATTATGTTTTGTTGTTGGTAGGTTATAAGCATGGTTGTGAAAGGTTATAAGCATAGTTATAAAACAACTAGTGATGATTGTGAAGTAGTGCAGTTATAAACAAGGAAGGTAATTATTATTATATTTAAATTTTAAAATATATTGATTATTTCCACCAATAATTCATTCACATTTCAATTTATTTTGTTAAAATAAATTCTTACAATGTTAAGAAACATTTAAAAGCATTTAATTTCCAACTTCAAATTATTTTTTAATTTATACTTATTACTAATTAAGAAGGCAATTCACTTTTTCACTCTATTGCAAAATGTTTCACTTTCTTCACTCATTTCAGTTTAGTAATGTTACCATTATTCAACGATTACAGAAAAAGGAAATATTCATCAGAAATTACCTCATTAATTCTCCGAAAGGACTGATAGGCGTGAGAAAATAATGGAATTATCTCCAGTGAAGTGAATAGCTGTGACATCATTCCCGATCACCCACCTAAATAATAGTACTGCATCTTTAGCAGATCCCCGCCCCATAATGCTGCAAAGACAGTTTTTAGAAATCATTTAATTCTGAAATGTGTCATTAAATACCACTGAACCTGACTACCGATTCTAGGTTTACTGTTAGAAAAAAGTAATGTCCAAAGCAGCACCCTCGAAAAGCACACTTCCTATTTGTATAATTCCATTTAATGTGAATCCATCCCTACTATTAAATATAAACATAAATTATTAAACTGATTAAAATAATATGTCGTAATAATGACAATAGAGAAGAAGAAGAAAAAAAAAAACCTTATTGAGAAACAAAAATGTGGGCTGCCAAAGCATATTGGGTAGCAGAAGACAATCCACAATCGCCACATGATCCAGATAATCCAAATGGCAGATATTTATTTTTAAAAAATAACTGCAACATTTTTTAGTTTTTATAATGCATAATGGTCTAAATTCAGAAAATAAAAGGTTACTACAAGGAATAATAATATGGATCTATTAAAACAAATCCCCAAGAGAGGTGCCGGTAGGGTACCTCCAGGAAGGTAACAAAAGTCCGCCACCCAGGGGCTGCGTTAACAAAGCACATTTCCCACGTGTGCCACGTATTTGCTTTTATCTCAAATAGTAAAAGTTCAATGAGAACAATATTTGGTATTTATACTTCAAATAGTGTGTTGCAAAATATAAGAGCTTATTTTTAATATGTCATGAGTAGGAGGGGGGTTTTACTAAAGGGCCGAAGACTGTAATATACAAATATCTAGACAAATCAAGATAGGGAAAATACGTACATAACAACTTTTATAGAACACTACATCTCCAATAAGATTGGTTCTATACAATATTTCCATCACACACATAATAAAAAGTGGCCATCAGTGCGGTGCCGTTTTTAGTGAACATCAGTGATTCGTGTGGTCGTGATTTATTGTGCTGTGTAATAAGAACCTGAAGTTGACAGTGCATATTGTGATTATTAGTGAACAATAATTTACCAAGAGTGTAAAAGTGAGTAGTAATCGCCGAATGAATTGTGTAGTGACCTTCAAATAAATTGTATAATCATCAAAAATTGTGTAGCGTTAAAAACTTTAAAGCTTGTGAGTTTAGTTTTAAAATGGAAAAAAACCCTAATAATGAACGTTTATTATTTTTGTAATAAACATAACAAAATATATATATACACATATATTAAAAATTATTATAGGCCAAAAATGTGGCTATTTTTGATTTCATGTGAGTCTACTATAAAATATTCAGCAATTAACTCTAATTTTGATCGGTTATTTGAAAGTTGAAAAAAAAAATATCTTTTTAATGAAAGTATTAATTCAACTGGTCCCAACAGTTGCCAAAGTAATAAAAAGTTTTCACATGTATTGTAACATATAAAATTATAAGAAAAACACTTATATTTAATTATTCATAACATTATTTAACTACGGAACAAGTATAATATTTTAATCCCTGTAGAACAAGTATCATGAATTTTCCTAAGACTTAAGGAAAACTTAATTTAAATTTACGGTTTATTTAATGTTAAAGGTATCTTGCCTCATTAATCTTAAAATAATATAAAATAAATATGGATTTCTTAAAGATATCCGTTATCGAAAGAGTAAATGTACATTTTCTGATTTTGTTTAATGTTAAGTCTACTACCTTTTTCTATCCCGAGTGGGACTGAGTATTTTATTTAAATTCCTATTGCCAAGTGGAAATCGAATCATACTGCAGGACGCTAATTGCATTGTATCTCAGATAAGAAATGAAAGGCCTCGTTTTTTCACAGTTGTTTATTCTATGCAACAGAGCGCTTTCAGAGTATACGCTCCATCATCAGTGCCCTCCTGGCAAACAATTATCATTAAAAACGTTGTATAAGATGTCATTAAATTAAAAAATAATAAATATACGTACATATTGAAGGTCAAGAATTAGAGTTAGCACATAAAAACTTTAAGAATACAAATGAGTTCCCAGTGAATATATATGAAGAAAAATATTTTTACAGATTAAAATTAAAAACTTACCAGTAGAATACATACAGTAATTTCAATTAATACTCAAAATAAATTAATAGTAAAAAGATGAATATTTACAGTTAAAAAGGATAAATCAGGATAAAAACCAAATAGTCAAATTAAAAAAAAAAAAAAACAACAGTGAAGGAACACACTGGAGGAGCTACAGGGAGCGATACATAGTAAAACGAATATAGAAGAAAAATAGAGAAGAGAGACAATGACTTACCTCTTCACAAAGATGTTGCTGAATGTTGTCCAGGCAGAGTAGTAACTCTATTTCTTGACCTTAAGTATGTATATATATATATATATATTAATTAAATGACATCTTTTACGAGGTTTTTAATGGTAAATGTTTGTCAGTAGGGCTCTGATGATGGAGCGTATGCTCTGAAAGCGCTCTGTCTCATAGACTAAACAACTGTGAAGGAACGAGGCCTTTCTTTTATTACCTGAGATAATAATTCCTTCACTATCCAGCACCTCAAAAATAGGTATATTAAGTTTATTCTATAAAGGAAAAGTCCGTCACGTAGGGGCTGCGTAAACTAAGCAGATTTTCCACGTGCTGTTTTACAATAGAGAAATTTTACGAGAGCCGAGCAGTTAAGGAAACGGCCGAACTAGCTTTTGGCGGGGAAAGTCACTCGTCCGTTAGTCGCCCAGATTTAATAAAAATGCAAATATGTCGGTTAATATTCAATATAGAGAATAAATGTATATAACAATATTTATAGTACATTTAATTTGCAATAAGATTGATTCTGTAAAAGTTTTCGATCAGATGTATAGTAACGGAGATATTTCGAATTTTCGAAAAATCTCCCCTCTAAACCCCCCCCCCTCCCACTGGTCCGATTGCAGCCATTAACGAACTGGATCTTTCTTTTTACATAAAACGATTAAATATCGAGTTTGGTAACGGTGAACCAAAAATTACGACCGCTATAGAGTTAACGGATATATATATATATCTATATATATATATAAAATTGTAACCTCTGTCTGTACATTGATTTTTTTCGCGGAATTTCACGATAACTTTTCGTTTCACATGTCATAGACACCATAACTGCATTTTGTTTCTTTGGTGTCTGTTTGTTTGTTTGTTTGTTTGTTTATTTGTTTGTTTGTTTGTTACCTTTTCACGCATAAACGGCTGAACCGAATTTTATGAAACTTGGTATGTATATTACTACTAGCCCAACTTAGACTTTAGGCTATATTAATATTCTCTAAGACAAACAGGAGTGGGGGTTATAAGGGAGGCCTGAAATTAAAAATAGCGATATTTCGTTTCCTATTGCTTTTTCAGCAAATATGCCCATAACAAAAGTTGTTTATTTTGTAATTTAGAGTAACTATTGTTATATACACTTTTGCCGTATACGGAAGTATAAATGAGTTATACGCTAAAAACTATAGCGGGAGTCCACAATTTTATTTGGCACAAAAGACTCAACCGAACTAACCCAAACTTGGTATGTGAATTAACACTAACGCTTTCATTATAACAAGCCATACCACATTTCTAGGGACGGGCAGGAGTGGGGGTTGTAAGGAAGGCATGAATTTAAAAATAGTGGTATTTCGTTTTCTATTCGTTTTTCGGCAAATATGAACATAACAGAAGTTGTTTATTTTGTTATTTAGAGTAACTTTTGTCATATTCATTTTTATCTTTTAACAAGGTGTAAACGAGATATACACTATAAACTAGAGCGGGAGTCAACTATTTCTTTGGGCGCTAACGATTAAACCGAACTAATAAAACTCGGTATGTCAATTAGCATTAATTCTTCCATGATTATAGGCTATATTAAAATTTTTGGGTTAGAACGGGAGTGGGGGTTATAAGGGAAGCCTGAAATAAAAATTTGCGATATTTCATTGTCTATATGTTTTTCGACAAACATGCACATAACAAAAGTTGTTTACTTTGTTATTTAGAATAACTTTTTTTTTTTTTTAATACATTTCTCCAGGAAAAATGTGTGGAACAAGTAATTTGCGTAGACATACTGATATGCTCAACAATTCATTCCAATTTGAACTATCAGGTACCTCACCTGGAAAAATTAATTCAAATCTTTGTTAATATTTTGTCCTTAATAACAGAAATCTATGCATAATGCACAGGAGATATGACAATTTGGAGGGCAGTGAAGACATACATAAAAAATTAATTTTATTATTAACGAATGCCAACAACGGGTATAACCCTAAACACTGGGACGGGTAAATGTCAAAATATTGCGCAAATTAAAGCCTTGCCAAAAAAATAACATTACCATTCAGCCTCAAATCAATTCCCGGGCGAAGCCGGGTATCTGAGCTAGTATATATATATATATATATATATATATATATATATATATATATATACATATATATACAGTTTTGAACGGACCTCATTTTCGTCATCTACTAGGTAGGATCGATGGACATTTAGCTGATTTCCCTTAAGGGAAATCTGTTAAAACCTGAGAAACACCATGAAAATTTAACACTGTTAATTTGAAAGCGTCTTTTAGTAATTAATCAATCCCATATGTCTTGAATACGAATATATATAACAAATTATTAGCGTTGTTTATAAGAAAAACAAGCACGGGAAATGAAATAATATCAATATTCAGTTTTGAGCCTTCTCGGACTATTCGTTAGGACGAGTAAGAACATGATTGATAGAGGGCCGATAATTTCTTTAATATATATATTTCCCAGAGGACGACGGCTGACAGGGCCAATATTGGAGTCGGCAAGGTTCCATAGGATCTCCCTCCGGAGGGTTGACAATCCGATTTGGAGATTCCACCCACCGCTTTCCCTCCAATCTCCGTTTTTAATTAGCCGTATCAATGCCTCTCCCATACTACAATCATATAATTGACTTCAATATGAGACCCTTCGTAACATCGGCTCGTAATTCGGGCCGTCGAGAATTATTCGTAAACTTTGAAGTGGTGACAAATTCGTTCAACCAGCAGCGTTCCTGTAACACTTTCTCAAGGAAGTGCGTCCTGGAGAAAAGGAACTCCAACGAAATTCGACTCTCCAATAAACTAGAACACTCTTGTTGAAAAAAAAATGTAAGGACGAAAATCCATAACATTCTCGCTGCAATTGTGAACTGTGGCCATTCTGCTCTTCATATGCATTAGAATATCCGGGATTCAGAGACTTTGCAAACCACCACATTTTGGTGATTAAAATCTTGAGTCCAAAGAAACTGCTTCAATTTAAACTTAATCTGGACAGCGTTCCCCTATTGGCTATGTATGTTGGTTTTTAAGTTTATTATAGATTCCGTTGGTAATTCAAACTAGAATGGAAGGTTTTTAACGGAAATCAGTTCTTTTAGAAATATATATATATATATATATATATATATATATATATATATATATACACACACACACACACACACACACACACACACACACACACACACACACACACACACACACACACACACACACACACACACACACACACACACAATCACACACACACACACACACACACACACACACACACACACACACACACACACACACACACAAGGTCTTAAAAAAGAATGAACCGATTTCATTAAGCTACATCTTATTAACAGACATTAGTACAATATTGCAATAAAGACACATGTATTTAACCTATATATATATATTGCGGGGGGGGGGGGGTAGTCATTATAGACCATGGAGATCTTTATCGTCCTCCAATCGAGGCCCGAAGGATTTGTGATCAGGGTTAACATCAACAGTGTACGTCGTATTCCTGTTGACCAAGGAGGACTTGGATTGAGTCATTAGACTAGGGGGGGGGGGTTCAGAAGTTAGAGTGCCTGTGGGTGGGATCAATGAGATTCATAATCGTCAGTCATCCCGACGGGCTGACAGACTTATATATATATATATATATATATATATATATATTTATATACCCCCTAGACTCCAGCTAATCAATCCACTAGCACGCTCTAGTAGGGACTTCCTAAACTAATGGCGGGGATCGAATCTGCCCCTACTTTTCCTTTTAGCTTACTGAGGGTAGTGATATATTACACTTGCTTTAATACGCCACCCATCCCCCTAGTTCGGTTTTATTATTTAGTAGATAAATATTATTGCTCATAATAAAATTCATTTCCTGAATTTAGACCATATACAGTATAAAAACTAAAAAAAAATATAACAATTATTTTTAAGAAATAAATATCGGTCACTTGGATTATCTAGTTTGTATTCAATATCCAATTGTATTTGAGCAGCCTAAACATTTGTTTCTTAACATCGTCTTTTTTTCTTCTACTATGCCAACAAATTATTTTAATTCAGTTTAGTCATTTATGTAATATTTAATATTGGTGGATTTATATTAATGGAATTATACAAGTAGTCTGTGAACCTAGGGTACTGGCTTTTGACACTAATTTCTCAATAAAGATTTTCTGAACTCCATAGCTGAGCTATAACAAAGCAGAATTATAAATTCTGTTATCCTCTTTCCGACGAAAAGTTAATGATATACCTAATAGAAATATGTTTAAATAATAAAAGTATGTTTAACGCCTCTCACGAGGTCCTTTGTCAACAGTTCTTATTTGCAATTGCAAGCAGCCCCTTTTACTGTTATTTATTCTACTGCAGTGGGTTCCTGTCAACCTTCGACGGATGACTACAAATCTCGATGAAGATGAATTTGTATTTCGTGTTGATTTGTTCAAGTACCCTCGTCCGAAGTCCCTCATCATTTTAAACCAAAAATAGACATTGATATAGAGCGATATTCCACTAATAAGACGATAAAAAATAATGTTCTGCTATAGATGGTGAAATGTGAGTAAAAATTCTTAACAAATAATAAACAATATATGAAGTAAGTTAAACAAATTACATAGAATATTCATAGAAAAGAGTAAATACTCCTTGTACCTCTAAAGTGTGTATTTTTGTGGTGCAAAAGATCCACGTGCAAACAGCGAATCCATTATGGTGATAAATGATTCTCATATATATCATCCAACTGTTCAGCCGAATGAAGTCCGACAATGAATGGGCAAATTCTCTTTCTCACTCCAATATTCTGGCTCAGACATCGTTTTTACCTCCATCTGGATACAAATTTGACCTAGAAAAATTATTTATGACGTATGACATGAGTAATAGTGCTTTCTTCAACAATAGCAAAATATGTCTCATTATCCACACTTGAGTCGTCTAAACACCGCCAGCTCCTGTTGTACCATAAGAATAACCCCCACCCCATTATAATAGATGTTCTCACTATTAGTTCTTTACAATATTGTTGGAAATATAGTTATCCATGATGTTCAATGTTATGCTCCAAGATCAAGATTATAGGCGACATCAAATGTCATACTACGTATGGGCATCCGAATTCTTAGTCTGGCTTATTGACAGAATAAAATCCGTTTGTGGTAGATTTACCTTAAGGGAAGTCAGATATTGAGATTGTACGCTTGCGATTTTCGAAACGTTCCTCCAAATGTATATCGAACCTACCCTAAGGAGATTAAAGTAAAGATGTATTGGTCAATATTTCAGCCGGTTTCCCTGATATATATGTATATGTATATATATATATATATATATATATATATATATATATACATATATTGTTACGTTTTTTTTTACAAAACCAGTAATAAACGCCGATAATAAGAGTTCTTTTGGATTGCAAAATTAAACACACACACACACACAAGTTTCACAGTTTAACACTGCACAATTTATTTCCCAGTGCACTATACTCTTGGTTAATTATTACTACTCACAGAATTACACTGATAGTGTCACTGTTCTTCGGGTCACACAGTCCAATAATTCGCTCACGGTCGCTGTCCTTTACTTTGCGGCACTGCACTGTCTTAAACACGGCACTAAACTGTTGCTTACAGACAAGGCACAGACAACACTTTACCGTACCAAGTCGCACTGTAGCGCTGAACATCCCTCGAAGACCGTCGAGCATCAACTGAGCTTAGGGGCTGGCAGGGCCTCTTAAATAAACCTGTAGAAGGGGCTAGACGTAGGAAAGGTCCAGAACTTCCTGGAAGGCCCTAATTAGATTCTGCCGGCGGCGCTATGTAGATCGGCCCTAATTAGGTTAACCACACGGCTCCCTCTCCTTCAGGCAATCTTCCACGTATTAATTTTTCGCAACAATATATATATGTCTGTTACCCCTCTAGAGGTCGTAATTATGATTTAATCGTTACGAAAGTCGATATTTGATAGTTTTATATAAAAAGAAATATCAAGTTCGTTTATGGCTGAAATCCGACAAGTGAGGCGGGGGTTTTAGAGAGGAGGAATTTCGAAAAATCTAAATATCTCCGTTATTATGCGTAACATCGAAAAATTGTATAAAACCAACATTTTTGAAAATGTAATATTCGATAAATGTTGTTAAGTACGTATTTTCACTATCTTTATTATTAACCGAAAGATTTGCATTTTATAGTTTTCTGCCTTCATTAAACCCCCCCCCTCCCACTCCTCCTCATGTCATATTAAAAATAAGCCATTATATTATGAAGCACATGATTTGACGCATAAATACCAAAGTTTGTTCTCATTGAACATTTAACTTCTGAGAAAAATTCAAATACGTGGGAAATCCTCTTAGCTTACGCAGCCCCTGCGTGACGGACTTTATTTCCAGTTAGAGGGAGCACAGAGTCTACTGGATCACCAGTTGGCTAGTCAAATGGAAATGCATTTTTACCTAGTTAGAGCCTCTTTGAATATTCTCTTTAGGTTTCACTTAGTAGAATCGTTGCATATAGGCAGAACAACTTCAGGTACTATGGCGCCTCTTTCATCTCCTCATTGCAGATAATTTGCTTCATCATTCCCAGCAAATTATTTTGAAGTCAAAATTACATATTTTCCTCATTCCTCCACCCTGAAATATTGAGATCGCCTGTCGTTAACTCGTCCTAATATATCTTAGCTGTAGGCGAAAAACTGTGGCAAAATTCATGATGACGGTATTTGGTGACGAAATTCATTAAATAACATCCTAAAAATCCCACCCTGGCTAGAAAAGGGTGGTAACCTGTAGGGCAACCCGTCCCGATTAGCCTGAGTTGTAAAAAGTGGACGTTAATAAATAATAATAATAATCTATATGACACTTTGTAACGGACATATTATGAATTTTCGATTTACTTTTTAACACTCCAGAAACAAAAATGGAAGTGACCCAAAAGGTTACTCAAAGCAATTTCTAATTAGTTATCACAATTCCATTTATGAACGGCTATAAATGTCAGCAATTTCTTCAAACTATATCCTTTATGAACAATATTTGGTATTACACTTCCCAAAGCAGGTAAGAAACTAAACTTCTGCAACTAAAAGTGTACGTTAATAAATTGAAAGTAATATTATGTTAGAAATAGTATGAACGCATCTTTTCTCTAAAGTCCTATATAATCTTAAATATCATTTCATACTAATTGGAATGTAAATATGTATAGGGTTGTAAACCACAGGAAGTTATACTTGTTACATGATTTTTTAAAATGCCAAGTTCTCATCTTTGCAAGGAATCTGAGCTAATATTCAACTGCATTTACAACATGACTAATATCAATGATTCACTAAACTTTCCCTTTTGGTAAATTTAACAGGTTGTTAAATTTTTTACTGATGTGACTTAATGTATGTTATTTGCTGACTTTGTGTCTAACCCAGGTAATGATTGTAAGGGAGATATAAAAAGCAAATCGAAAATGTATTCATTTCAATTCGTCGGATGGGCAATGTTGTAAAACATAGCTTGTATAACATTGTTTATAAACCAAAAATTAGAATGTGCATATTTTCTGTATCACTCATATATATGGAGAAATTAAAAAAAAGTTTATAAATATTCCAAGACCAAAGGCAGTTCTAAATTTGACAAATTAATGAACATACACTGATATGTTTTTATACATTCCCATACATATATGTACGTAGTTTGAAGGTTTAGCATACTGGATCAAAAAGAAATATTTTTTTCTCCCTGTATATCCCATTTATTTTTGTAGCATTGTAGCTACTTGTTAATGGATTGATTTTTCTATGATATTTATGATCTACATCTATAGACTTAATTAGGAATGTCAAATTTCGTGATGACTTGCATAAAACACTTTCTATTCCTTTAATTCCTCATAAATATTGTTTGCATTACAACCTTTAAAGCGAGTTGAGGGATAAAAATAAATAAAACGTTTTAAACAGGGAAAAATGTTTTTGATGACATGACCAAGATGACCAATCAAATAGTTTTAAGAAGTGGGTCAACCTTTGTAAAGGATATATATATATATATATATATATATATATATATATATATATATATATATATAATATATATATATATATATATATATATATATATATATATATATATATATAGTGTATTTATACTTTTTGGAGTTTTGGTGAGGGAGATTACTGTAACCCTAGTCCTGAGTGCAATAGATATGTGCAGTAGATTTTAAGTATCTTTAGTCTTACCATGAAGAAGAGAAAATAAAGATTCTCGAAATATCGGCATAAACTAAGAATTTGTCATCAACATTGACCAAAACTACAAAAAGAATAACAACACCATATATATATATATATATAATCGCTCTGATGCAATTATTATCATTATAAAAGGAAATTTGGAAATTTATAAATAATATAATTTTTTAAAGACATAAGAAAAAACTCTAAATTTAATAAAATGTTTCTGTCAATGTTAAAACCTGTGTAGGTGTTTCTGATAGCTCTGAGATAGCTTGAAGCTTGGGGAGTAATTCCATCTTTAGAGGGTAGGTAGGTTTATATCTCCAGCATTGATGTGGCCCTCCAGCAATGAAAACCCCCTTCGGGGCGATATAACCTTGATACCGCTCGAGATGTCAGACAGGGCTTCTAAATAAAGCTAGAATTTCTTCTAAAAATAACGAGAGTCCAGTAATAATTAAGACTTAAATGTTGTTAAGTTTGTTAATTCTAATTTTTTGAAATAGTACGTTATATTTTAAATATTTTTGACATAACTTATTTCATTCAGTTTTTTCACTTTATTTTTACAAAGTAAATTTAGTCCATTTACTCATATACACTTGTACAGCCGGATTTAAATACACCTTTTTAGCAGATTTCCCTTCAGGGAAATCAGCTATTGAGGTCGTACTCATGACGCGATTTTCGAAAATTGTCTTCAAATGTCCATCGATCCTACCCAGGAGATAACGAAAATGAGGTCTGTTCAAAATTATATATATATATATATATATATATATATATATATATATATATATATATTTGTCTGTTAACGCTCTAGCGGTCGCAATTGTTGTTTGATCGTTACCAAACTCGATATTTAAACGTTTTATGCAAAAAGACAGATCAAGTTTGTTAATGGCTGAAATCGGACAAGTGGGAGGGGTGGGTTTAGAGAGGTGATTTTCGAAAATTCAAAGTATCTCCGTTACCATACGTCGGATCGAAATATTGTATAGAACCAATCTTATTCCAAATTTAATCTACTTTAAATATTGTTCTATACATGTATTCTCTATCTTGAATATTAACCGAGATATCTGCATTTTAATTAAATTTGGGCCGATAACGGATGACCCCGATAACGGTTTCCCGCCAAAAGCTAGTTCGGCCCTTTGCCGTAAATGTTTGGCTCTCGTATGAAGATTTCTCTATTGTATAACTTCACATGGGAAATCTGCTTAGTTTACGCAGCCTCTTCGTGACGGACTTTTTAAAAAATGGTTTCTTGGAATCTTAATTAATTAGTAATATTTAGCTTTAATGGTCTGTAATTGGTTACCGCAATCGTTCTTAGTGGCCTTATAATTGTATTTAATTATTTTTTTCCGAATTACGTAAACTCACGTGTTGTGTGACAAACGAATTTCTATCGCTCATTTTAGTGAAGTTATTAAATCCATATTTATTTGATAATTTTTCGTTGTTCAATCTTATGGATATTTTATTTTGAATTAATGTAGTACAATAATTTACGTGTATTATTTAACAATTCCAGCTCTAAAACATTTCTCATTCCATTACTTTAATGATTGGCTATTTAGTCAAATCCAAGGTTATAGATTCGTGGATAGATAATTTCTTAGTGTCATCTTGTTTTGATATTAGGGTAACTGGAGAGTTACATGTTAAGGCCTTCGAAAGTGATCAATAGTTGTCACTATTATTTATTAACCACTACTTAGTGCTTTTATAGCACTAAAGGTGCGGACGGGTTATATACAGGTTACCACAATTTTCTAGCCAGCCAGGGACTAGGGATTCTGCTTAGTTGGTTCACCACTAAATAAATTCCTATTGCCCACGCAGGAATCTATGTTTGCCAAGTTAATTAATATTAGCGCCTCTGTGAACATGACTAACCGAAGCACCGACCGATAATGACATTGGGTGTATTAATACAATACATTTACTATTATATTGATTAAATTTAATTGTAGCGAATATTTCATTTATTCATTTGCAAAACCTTTATAATTTTGTTTGTTATTATTTTGTTAAAATTTTGAATATTAAATTATTACTTTTTCAGGTTGTTAGAGTAATGAGGAAGCGTCATTATCGTGCAGAATATCATTAAGGTAAGTTGAACAGTATTTATCGTTTTCACGCGTGCCTGCTTACAAATAACATGTAAGATTTTATGAATAATTTGTTTTTGGTTTCTATGATGATGATTATGTCCACATTTTGTTTTTATTTATTTATTACAATATATCGCATCTACTATTGTCATTAGTGGTAGATAGTTTATATTTCTTGGAACAAGGAAGTTTCAGTTAAAAATGCAAAAACCCTTTTTATGTCTACTTCATCGTCTCTAAGGAGTTCTCTTATGTTCGGTTTAAGGTTCAAAGCTCTTCTTGGATGATCGTATTTTTTACAATTGAAGAGAAGATGTGAGACAGCAAGATGGAGATTACGACAATCGCATGTTGGTGGGAATAAGCCTTTCAATAAATAACTATGGTTGAATTTTGTGTGTCCAATTCAGACACGGGCAAGAACAATATCCTCTTTTCGGATTTTTCTACTTGGAGTATTCAAACGCTGAGTAATTTCTTTGATTTTTCGCAGTTTATTGTCGTGTTTTTCCGACCAGTCTGACTTCCACCTTTGAAATATGAGCTAATGAAACTCTCGTTTCCAATCATCTGGGGAGATGAAGGTTACCGCAGTTCCATCTTCTGAAGCACTATGAGCTTCTCCAAATCCGCCATTTCATTACCCCCCAAACCAAAATTTGAGGGAAACCAAACAAGTGATGTTTTTTTCTGAGCTTTGGATTTGACTTTTTACTAGGTCTGAGAGGTAACATCGTGACTTCGGGTTGGCAAGACTTTGGAGTGAGCTGTATGAGTCCGTAGCGATTACGAATGATTCTTGTTGCATTTGTTCTATATCGTTTATAGCTTGGCTTATAGCCATCAACTCAGCGGTAAAAATTGAATTTACAGAGCTTATACTGCACTTCATTGCCTTCGGAAATTTGCTATTTACATCAATATACTCATACATTAAAAGTGTCAGCAATTTCTTTTGAGAGAAGTCATAATAGTTTAACAGCATAATACAATAGATCACAATGGCTGTCTGGGATATCAGAAACAGAATTAAAATGAGCATGGTAACTTTTAAATAAAATGTACTTTAACTTTGAAACTCTCGATATTGTTTTTTTTTCGGATATTCGTATTTGTTAACCAGGAATGTATTGGTTAGCTTCTGAAATTAACATTGAGGAGAAGTACTACATAATGAGTAATTAATCTTAAAAAGATAAGTAGACATATGAAAGTGGGGGGAGGTTTCCTGAGCTGGCTTTCTACTCGAGAAATCAATAAGTTAGAAGAAAATTACAGCACAAACAGAAAATATAGACCTCATATAAACCATATTTTTCATTCAGCACATATGACCTACATACATATACATATAAATGAAATTTAATTAATTAAAATATTCAACAAAGAGCGTTGGAAAAATAAACAGAGTGCCTGTTGAGCTATATTAAATAGCATGGATGATGGATGGCAAAGGAGCAATAATTGGATGCAAGCTGACAAATTAATTGCTACAGGTCCATGGTTAATGGTGATTGTGAAATTCATCAATATGTTTGCTTAAAAGCAAGTAGAAAATAGTCCTCTGCGAAATATGCAATGCAAAACTTTAAGAATAGTCCTTTTAAAGATTAAGAAAATTAAATATAGTGATAACAAAACATATTTTTTATTTATTTATTTATACAGGAGCACCCGCATCTTGGCAATTTGGCTCAAAGTTTCACTATGTAAAACGAAAACAAAATTATAGAAAAATAACAAAAACTGAAACAACAAATAAAAAATTAAATACAACAAATAATCATTAAATACTAGTAATATAGACAATTAATAAAAATAAGACATAAATAAACATTAGATAAACAAATATAAATAAACATTAGACAACAGTTTAAAACGGTTTTATTAAAAAAATTATGTTATTCCTATATACTAGTACATTATTTTATTTTTTTAAATTTTATTTATTTACTTTTGTACCCCTTAGCGATGGTGATTTGCATTATTAGAATGCTATATTTGCTCCTCCATTTGCTTACCTTTTTTGTACTTATATATTATGGAAAATATTTCTTTAATATCTGATTCTTCCTCATATCCGTGCTTTGTCCAAAGAATATAATAAATGTTAACCCTTTTAAATCTTTTTAGGTATGCTGTAGACCTATTCTATTTTGTATTATATGTTTTTGTAAATGTTGATGTGTTTTAGATATGTTAGTATTTGTGGAATATATTGGCTTCTGTCAGTTAATAGTTCTGTCATATCGTGGGGTATGTGAAGGTTTTCTCGTTGGATGCAGTCTGTCAGTATGTGTTTTATCGTAAGGTGTTTGTTGCAGTATTTGCATATAGGGTTATCTGTCCTTGTCATTAAGTGTCTATGTGTCAGGTATGTGTGGCCGATCCTGAGCCTGGCAACAAAAAATAAAAAAGATCCAGGTGGAAATACCAAATTCAAAATTATCCATTCAATTTATTAATTAACCGTCAGCTCAAAACAACCCCAGCCCAAGGTAGAAACTTGAAAATATATTAAGATCAATTTGAAGAATAAATACAGACAAGTCTTTCTAAATAAATGATCTTCAAAGTTCATCTTAATGCCAAATTAGCTTTGACTGGAGTTTTTTAAAACAAATATTTAAAATGTTTAAATTTAATGTTTGAGTAAAGTAATTAAATATGGGCTTCATGAATTTAATATTGCTGCAATATTAGATGTTTGAGTAAGTAAGTTACTGAATCCATTTTGTACAACAGATCGGATTAGGAATCTGAAATTGAGTTCTAATGCAGTTGTCTGCCAATAAGGAAGTCACATTGAATTTTTATTCAATATAAAATGCAAATTTCTTTCTGTTTTGTGTTAATATACTCTAATCAATATGCTACTACTGAAACCTATTCATCACTATAAATAATAGGTTCAGGGGCATATAAACCTCCGTTAGGGCCCTTTGTAATATCTTTATTTGCTCACATAACTCATAGGCTTACAGTTTCATACTTATTAATGAATGAATATAAAGCTTAAATAGTAAGTATTATGTTCATAAAGCTAATGAGACCAGAATTAGCAATTATTGTTTATTATGTTCGCTGAAGCGAAAGAAAGTGCATTCAAATATTACAAGGTTATCGAAGTGTTCAAAGCACTAAAAAAACAATTGTTATAAATGCAAAATGTTGCCACTGAATGATAATTGCCAGGATGATCTGAGCTGGTTTCATATTGGCATCTGTCTTTGGAAAGTGTAGAATGTTAGTAGCTTGTATGAAGAAATAGCAAGCTCTTGTAAAAAACTGTAATGATAATATTTATAAAAGTTTTTGTAAACTAGCTATAATTTTAACGCAGTGCCAACTATATTGAGATTTTTGCCTCAGCGGATGACCACTTAAGCGAGCACCTGATTGCATAAGTGGTCATAAGGGCACAATTAAATGAAATTATTTTCATCAAATGTTAAATTGCAGATTTTCCTTTAATGAAATCAACTGTTGAGATCATAGTCATTATAAAATTTTAGAAAAATTATATATATATATATATATATATATATATACACTTGTCTGTTACCGCTCTAGCCATATAAGTCATTTATGCAAAATTAAAGGTCAATTTCGAGAAATCGGACCTGTGGGAGGGAGGATTTATGGGGAAAAATTAAAAAAGTTGTAATATCACCCTTATTATACGTCGGACCGTACAAACATAAATTGTATAAAACCAGTCTCATCAAAAATTTACTTACCTAAAAATGATGAATTTTTAGTTTTCAGCCTAATCTTCTAATTTCAGTTATCTCCCACTCCTACTCATGTCATATTAGCAATACGCTGTTACATGATGAAAAGCTTTATAACGTTTTATCGGATAACGTCATCTATTGAGATTTTACGTTTCATATTACAAAAATGCATATTTAGTCTATGCTATACTCGACATTTGACCATTTCAGACAACACTAAAGATCATATTTGTTTCCGGTAGAAATCGTATATGGAATAGTGAACGTAAAGGGGCGAGATTCGAAAACTCAACATATTTCCTTTATCATGTGTAGGATCGCAAGATATTATAGAATCTTGTTAAACCATTGTTGATATTCAATTGTTATTATCTGCATTTTTTCGTAACTCAAGTATTAAGCGAGTTATTGGTGCTTTCTTGTTTTCAGCCTTCAATTACCTCTCCCCTCCACCCACAACTCATCTTTTTTTTTTAAAATATAAATAGCAAATATTATGTGAGATGTATTCAGAAGTATGTTAAACCAGCATGCGGGAAATCTGCTTAGTTTACGCAGGCCCTGCGTGACAAACGTTTGTACACTTTACCCCTATTTAATTAACCCTTATTTAATATATTTTATATTTTCTAACTCATCCTAGTTAGCCAAATGCTTTGGATGTAAATTTATCCAAACAGAAATGTGGTCTAAGTAACATTTTTATATATCCACTCCGGCAATAAAATGTGTAAGAGAAAGGCGACTCATTTAAATAATAAATCAATTCTTACCCTTATCCAGTCTTAAAAATAAATGTGATTCTACGGATTGTTCTGTATTGATTTGATAAAAATGATAACTAATAACTAACATATATTATTTTAAATTGTGATTTGGTAAAATATATATCTTTTATCAGAGGTGTTCAACATTATATATTCAATCAGCAGTAATAACACTAAAGCTGGGAGAGAGAAAAAAAACCACTTATAATGGGAACAAATGTTTCTTTTAGGCCAATGTCGGAGGGGAGTGTAAGTGGTGAGAGGGCCAACAAGACAAACGTCTTGGATTAACCTAAGCTATGGGGCTGTTAAGGTACAATTCCCTGTTGGTTTTATCTTTACGCGTGTCATGCCCAACATTTACTTCTAGCAGATATTTATCTATGCCTACAATGCATACAGATTAGTGCTAAGCACGCCATTACTGTAAAGCTACAAATGTTACAGCATTGCATACGCACAAATGTATGACAAAAAGTACAGAAAATTCAGGATAAATAATAGATTGTGTAAGGGCGGGGGAGCCATTATTCCCTGGTTTCGACACAAAAATGTTAGGGGCGTGCGGTTAGCTTTTACGTTAATAATAAGAGAGCATTAGAAATAAAAGAGATAATTTCCTCACCTTGATTATACCGAAGTATTTACTATTTTATGGAAAGATGAGGGTGAATAATACAAGCCACTATTTGAGTTCTCCAAAGAATCGAAATATATTAAATAAAGAATAACATATAAATAACCTTTATAGTAATGAACCTTTAAATAAAGAATAGCATATAAATATAACCTTTATAGTATTGAACCTTCTGAGAGGTAATAACAGAATGAGACTAATTTGATACGCTTTAAACCTGAAAAGAATACTACTTTAAGGGCTAACCTTAAATCTAAGGAAACAAACATTAATTATTGATAAAGATGTGATAAAAACAAAGAAACTTTAACTTTAAGAAATATGACTGTACAACATAAAAGATGTGATAAACACAACAAAACTTTAACTTTATGAAATATGACTGTGCAACATAGAACAAAATGGCTACCTTTGTTTGGATTGTAAACTTTAGCGGCAAGCCAATAATATATCTACACTAAATAATGATTGAAATGTCCTATATCAGTACAGTTTATATGAGTACTCATTTAATACGTCGATAATGCTAGCATTATAATAAAGAGAGAGGTACCTTTTAGAAAACTATACTTTCCATGCGGCGGGTTTTCTTTTCGTGTTATTTGTGTTCTACAGAAGATGTCTTCTTCTCGCTGGTGCAAAATAATAGCGTATCTTCGATGCGGGGATCCTTTCTCAATACAGGAGCGGCGAGAGCAGAACTGTGTTCACCTTTCTTTGCGGGGCACCACCACGTGCATTTCACTCGAGCGACGGAATCCAACTGTATATAATGTAATGACCGCTCAGATCAAGCGGGCGCTTTGTCCTGTAGGCCAGCACTGCAGTTTCCGCTATTGGCCACAGCCTTGGTGACTCTGCCAGGCCGTACGGCTGGTTAGTGAACTAAGAAACGCGGGAGATACGACTGAACAGATTGCTTTCGTGACTCTTAGGTTATCTGCGACTAGTGTCGATTAAATCACATCAATATATAGCACAAATAATCCCAAAGGTACAGAGGGTTTCTCATCTCACACTTAATGCAAATCGAATAGCACATTACGAGTACATAGAAAAACGACATTCAAATATACTTCTGGGGAAAAAGAAACCCTACTATGACGACAGCTGTCAGTAAGATAAGAAATATTCCGTCACAAATAAGAAAAGGCCGTCACTAACTAAGCAAATTTTCCAAATGCTAGTGTCACACACTAGTGATCTTATCTCACCACATATTTTGACTGGAACAAAGAAAGTACGAATTACTCCTATAATATTTGAGTTCCGATAAAAATTAGTAGAACAACAATTGTAGAGCACCAATATTTTAAAAAGATATGATTGCTCTAAGTTTCATCATATATATATTTTTCAGTTAACGCTCTAGCGGTCGTAATTTTTGTTTGATCGTTACCGAACTCGCTACGTAAACGTTTTATGTGAAACTAATGGCTGAAATACGACCAGTAGGAGGAGGTGTTTAAAGGGTTAATTTCGAAAATACTTAATATCTCTGTTATTATACGTCGGATCGAAAATATTATATAGATTACAGAAAATGAAGTATTCCATAGATGCTGTTGCGTACGTTTTGCTTTATCTTAAGTCCAAACCCAGATATTTGCCTTTTTTTTTTGGTTTTCGACTTTCAGTAAACCCCTACTCCTACTCATGTCATATTAACAATAAGCTGTTATATTATGAAGCACTTTATTTGATGCCTAAATACCAAATATTGTTCTCATTGAACTTTTACGTTTTGAGATAAATGCAAATACGTGACGCAGGTGGGAAATCTGCTTAGTTAACGCAGCCCCTGCGTGACGGACTTTTTGTCCATATTCAACTTTATTTTTGTTTGCTCCTGTTCTTTTTTTTCCAAATAGTCTTCCATTATTGATTACAGTTTATAGCATGGTCCACTTGAAAAGTTTTATTTTCCTTCTTATCTAGAATTGTTATATATTTTGTTTAATTTCTTTTTGAAGTAACAGTGATGATTCTACTCCATAAAATTTATGGACTTATCTATGCAAGCCAAAGTCAATTTTATATATACTGTAATATTTCGAGCCTTTTAAATTGAGTTAGTCATTTACGTGACTGAATCAATTATTAGCTCCGTTATGCTATTTTCTTGATACTTGCAATGTATTTTCCGTATTCTCCAGCAGTGATATTCCCAGCTACTATAGGGTAATAATTAAAAATACAATAAGATGTTGTTTCAATATGGTTTTCATTTGTAATTTTTTTTTAGTTCCTGTTTAATTATGGACACGTATATTAATATTTTCTTTTACTATAATAAGGCTATAGATCTAAAACTTTCATTATATTAGTAACAAAAAAATATTTTTCAATCCTGTGCGTCATTGTTCTATTAACAAAATTTAATGGTGTCATCAAGAACGGATGACGGCCTCCTCAAAAAACAAAAAGTCGACCTAATGGAAAATGTTCATGCCGAATTACTGTTTTCTTTTCATTTAAAAAGAAAACTCCATTTGACTTAGTTAAATGATTTTCGTTTGTATTTACGCACTGAGTGTGTTTGAATGACGAGTTACACTTTTGTGACTAAAATAATAATTATGTGAATAAGTAATGTGGCAAAATGAAGTACTCTAATGAAAAATATAATAATATTTTTAGTGCAATAAAACTGAGTTGATTGATATGATGATATAATGAAAATGATATGACGATGATACAATAAAAATGATATGATCGATTCCCACAGAGTTCGTGGAATTTCATTTGGTAATGTAGTCGAGAATTAGTAGTCCATTTACTGGATAGTATTAACCTGTAGATAATGCATTCCAATTAAGTGAGTTTCAGGAAGGGGGTGTGTACTCTAATTAATAATAGGCTCCGTCAAAGGAAATAGGCCTATTCACTCGAAGCAATTCTCAATTAACAATTTTCAATCACGCATTAAATAAATTATAAATAAAATATGAACCCTAACGAAAATGATAAATAAATAATCAAAGAAAATAATATATTAATTATGAAAAAAAAATCAAAGAAAATGATAAATTAATTATGAAAGATAATAATAAATTAATTATGAAAAAATGTAATAAATAAATAATCAAAGAAAATAAAAATAAATAATCAAAGAAAATAATAAATTAATTATGAAAAAATGTAATAAATAAATAATCAAAGAAAATAAAAATAAATAATCAAAGAAAATAAAAATAAATAATCAAAGAAAATAAAAATAAATAATCAAAGAAAATAAAAATAAATAATCAAAGAAAATAAAAATAAATAATCAAAGAAAATAAAAATAAATAATCAAAGAAAATAAAAATAAATAATCAAAGAAAATAAAAATAAATAATCAAAGAAAATAATAAATTAATTAAGAAAAAAAATAATAAATAACCAAAGAAAATAATAAATTAATAATGAAATAAAAAAAGTCCGTCACGCAGGGGCTGCGTAAACTGAGCAGATTTCCCATGTGAAGTTTTACAATAGAGAAATCTGCATACTGGTAACATAAAACCCCTTGAGTAAATACAAACGGCAATGAGAAATGTTTCAGTTAATTTTAATAAATTCCCAACTGAAACGGCTTCTGAATTGTAAGAATAATTTATATTTTAATAAATAAAATTTTAGTAGTCCAAGAACTAAAGAAGGAAGGGGGGGGGCGGATGAACAAAACGTATTTGCATTAATCTCACAAAGTAATGAAGGTAAGGTAAGGTTAGAAACAACAGGTAAGGTTAGAAGGAGCTTCCGCCTGAGCCGAGCAGTTACGAAAACGGCCTAACTAATCCATACGATACCCGACCACGTGTCCCACGACTTCATATAACTGCAAATAGCTTGGTTAATATTCAAGATAGATAATAAATATATATGATAATATTTATAGTAAATTCCATTTGCAATAAAATTGGTTCTATACACTTTTTCGATCCGATGCATAATAACTGAAATATTTCGAATTTTTGAAAATCCCGCTCTCTAAACCCCCCCCCCGGCCTCAGCTCCGATTTCAGCCATTAACGTACTTGAACAGTCTTTTTACATAAATATATAAATATATATATATATATATATATAAATATATATATATATATATATATATATATATATAATTTTGAACGGACCTCATTTTCGTCATCTCCTGGGTAGGATCGATGGACATTTGAAGAAATTTTTCGAAAATCGCGTCATGAGTACAACCTCAATAGCTGATTTCTCTTAAGGGAAATCTGCTAATAATAAATAAATAATCAATAAAAATAGTAAACAAGTAATCAAAGAAAATAAAAATAAATAATCAATAAAAATAGTAAACAAATAATCAAAGTAAATAATAAATAAATAACCAAAGAAAATAATAAATAAATAATCAAAGAAAATGAAAATAAATAATCAAATAAAATAATAAATTAATTATGAAAGAAAATAATAAATAATCTAAGAAAATAATAAATTAATTTACGAAAGAATAGAATAAATAAATAATCAATAAAAATAGTAAATTAATAATCAAAGTAAATAATAAATAAGTAATCAAAGAATATAATACATAAATAATCAAAGAAGATATTAAATAAATTATGAATTAAATAATTAAAGGAAATATTAAATAAGTTATGAATGAAATAATAAATAATCAAATAAAATAATAAATAAGTAATCGATGAAAATAATAAATAAATAATCAACTAAAATAATAAATAAATAATCGATGAAAATAAAAAA